>QLNU02015360.1:295900260-295939776 GCA_006491805.2 Dysdera silvatica | reverse complement strand
AACATAATGAAAAGTTGCTTCGAATAAAAATATACAGTAAATAAGTAAAATGTACTAAAGATAGTATTAACACTTAACAATATTAATAATAAAAAGTAAAATGAATTGATTTTTTTAATCAAATCTTTAAATGGTTTTTCTCATGGTTGAAAATTGCAACGATACATCATTTTTGAAACGATATATCTAAAAAAGGAAACAGCATAGCCACACAAAATTGTGCATGCTTCTTTGTCATACATTTATCTTTCTTTTGTCTTCAGGAAATGTTGTTATATGTATATTAGAAAACTTTATATATTTATATTTATTGTACGAAACACTAAAAAAAATGGATTTTTTAGGAAAAAAATTATTCTTTATTTTTTTTGGAATAACTTTATCTTAAAATGCCGAAAGTAAATTTTTTATTATAAATTTTTATGTATAAAAATGTAAAATAATAGTATCTACCATAATACTTTTTTTAGTTATGTCAAAAAATAGAAACGTCGTTTAAGCGCAAATTTTTCGAGGTTTGGATATTTTATAAAAAAAATTAAAGAGATAAGACAATTTTAATTGCAAAATAATAGTCACACATATACTATGTTACTGTGAAAAAATTATTAAAAAAGGTTCAAAAATAAAAAGTTGACTTTTGCTGTCTCGGACCCCCCTTAAGCTTATCACGCAATTGCGGGGGGGGCATGAGCGTCAATAGGGAAGGATAAAGGAGGAAATGTTGGGGGTCAACTATTATTGTGTTTTATCTCAGCCCCACCTTTTTAGACATCGTGTACTCCTGTTATTAATGAATTTGTAGTAAAAGGATTTTATATAAATAAAGGGATTATGTCGTGTCAGAGCATTTTAAATCAATTTCACAAATACACGGAAGATTGATTTTAAGTACGTTTTTCACATAACGTCAAAAATGCATTTATTTTTCATGATTGATTTTAAAATGACAGTAGAATAATGTCAATTTTAACAAGTTGATGTGCGTGACAAAGCTCTAAAGATTAAAAAAATGTACTTTTCCTTTTTTATTGACTGACTGAACATGACAAATATTAAATTTCGTCCAAAAAATAATAAAACAACTGCATGATCAATTTCACCTCACAATCGATGTCCATTTCAAATCAAAGGAGCCTGCCCGCATCTTTTTTAATATGATGGATAATATGTAATTAACTACTTCAGTGTGTTCCGCGTCTGTATAATTAATAGTCATATTAAGGTGAAACAGAAGAATTTAATCTGGAAACAGAAATAGTATATAAAAAATACCAATCAATTTCTGTACTTTTCACGAAATTATTTTGATCTTTACCTTGTCAATTCACATCGAAGAAATTACTCATTTCTTAAATAAACGGAAAACATCGAAATTAGATGCAGCTCAACATCCTCGATTTAAGGGTTGACGTCATATAATTTAGTTTTAAGATCCATGTGAAAAGCGGTTATTTTTGTTGTCATTATAGGTCCAGATATCGAATAGAAGGGGCTTGATGTGAGGAATAGCCCTTAAAGTAGACAATATCGGTTTAAAAATTAGTTTAAGGGCAATTTGCCTCTCATCCTAAGAAATATTTTCCCCGTCATATACCTGGTCTTAGACAACTCTTCTGTTTATTTATGAACGCGAAATTTGGGATACCTTATTATCTGTTTATTGATAACAGTCTAATGGAGGGTTTATGTTGAATCATTGTCGATATCGAATATCAATTTTAGCCTTGCGAAGATCCAATGATAAATAACCAATCCCTATTTTAAAGAACTTAAAAGAATCGACGAAGCCGACTATATCGAGAAAGGATTTTTTTTTTTCATTTTCGTATCCCCTTTTTTAAAAAGGCAATTGCTATTTTGTATGAGGGAACATCGGTCTAGCATTCTACGTGAACGCTAGTAAGATGTCTACGTTACAAGTCCCGTTTTTGGACGAGCATTTCCCGTAAGGTACCTTTCCCGAATATTTAAATTCACGTAAACATAAATCTGCCCCTCCAAACACTCGTTATGAGAGTTCTTTCTCTAAATAAAACATAAAAAAAAAAACTCTTCGCTTTCCGGACACCAAATCCGTAATAAACGACATAGGATTAAATTTATATAGGCAAGATGCTGCCCAATAATTAAAAATAAATTGCAATTTTTACATATAAATGTTCATAATATGTGCTGCCCCTCCCCAATTATTTTGAAAACTCTATGTTGATGGTAAATGATGTAAATAGTTCTGTTAATTAAACTAATCGTGAATGTAGAAAACACTACCAAATAGTAGAGCGGCTACACCGCGGGTACTGCGATTATATTAGCGATATTAATACAACATTAATTAGATTCGCAATAATTATCCTGGTCCATAGGAAAATTCAATTCTATGGCCGTTACCACGGAGAAGAAGAGGCAGTAACGATTCTCATTGGCGATGGCGGCGAAATTTCCGTAAAATTCGCTTTCGACAAATATGGTTCAGTTGGAGACTGTTTCTTACTGAAGAACCTATTTATTTCCGCAAATTATTAAGTACATAGGCAACCAGAGATAAGCACCGCGACAGAATTAACGTGACTAGAAATTTATATTACGAATCACGTATCCATTTTGTGGGAAATATGCTATATTTTGTCAACAGTAAAAATTCCACAAATAGAATTCCGAAGTTTTTGCTAGATACTACTGTGTGAACATGTGTACCATAAATCACTATAATTGGCAAAACTTTCTTTTCCTTCTCCTGTGAAATTTTTTTGTACCTTTTTTTGTGCTGTACCAAATTTGACTACGAGTATGCGATATGTATATAGTATTTTCTTCAAATACGTAATATCGAACTTTGAATACCTGAGAAACCCTTAATATCGAACTTAAAATACATGGGAAAACTACGAAATACGCTTTCTCTAAATAAATACTTTTGTCAAATATTTTTTCATGTCTGAGATATAAATTGATCTCTAATAAGTAACTCCTTGACAAAAAATCCTACTGAAAAATAACCCCAGCGTTGAAGAGGTAAATACGGTATTAAGTCGACGGTGTCTAGATCTCCCCATTAGCCGCAGACGGGATGAGATTCGACGGTGGAGAAATCCGTTGGATTACCGGTGACTCAAGCTTGCGCTTTGCCCTCTCTAATGATGCGTTTTCTTTCTTCGTGTTCTTTTTTTTTTTTTTTTGTGTGTGTTTTTATTTCCTCACCCTCTCTTAAATTTCATTAGCTGGGTTTTCCCTTGACTTTTACCTAATAACTTTTGAGTTGTTGGTTGCATTTTAACAATTGCTCTCTTTTACCAAATTAGACCGTGTTGATTTTTATTTTACAGAACATATAAAAAAACAGTGAAAGTTTCCCCGAAATTCTCTATTTTATTCTTTCCGTTCCCATGACATTAAAATTAGTTTTTATCTGTGAATGTGCTTTGTTTTTAGACAAATATTTCAAAAGATGCTGTTTAGAAAACGTAATCAGTTTTGGCAAACACTTGCTATCCTCGCGAAGAAATGAAATTCGGGAAAATAATTGCATTTCAATAATAAAGCAGGTCAATTTCAATATTCTTTATAAATAATATCTTAATATATGTCAATTTCTTCTTAACGACGTTATTTTGTGGTCCCCGCAGCTGCTTAATAGAATTACACATATTTCGATTAACGTCTTTTACAGTTTAAGGACATTTTATTTCTCCGTCCCTTGACGTTAATGAGAAAGATTAATGAATATAAAATTTCCCTTTTTTAGGGATTTTCTTTGTTTAGCCAAAATATTTTCCCCTACTTCAAAACTTGTGTTTTTCTAAAATGATGGTTCGATGGAAAAATATCATTATTTTAAATTGAATAAAGCTAATTAAGTAATTAAGACACAAAAAACAACGTTTTAGAAGCGTATTTATGTCAAGATTGAGTTCGAGCTACGCGTTTCGGGCGATAAAAGTTCGCCCTTCTTCGGGAGTGAACACGTGGAATATCGTCAACAAACGAGGTTGATTCGCGGATGTAACTAGAGTTGAGTTATTAAGTGAAATGTTGACTTCCAAAAGTAGGAAGTCAAGTACTACGTGGTTTTTGTAGTGCGGCCACTCTTCCCAGAAATTACCAAATTGTGGAAAAGTTGGCTGTCTGTTAGTAGAGGTGGCAATTATGGCGGGACTATGGATTAATATCAGAAGGAGTTAGGTGGAGTACATTTCGCCAAGCTGAGCTGAAGGAAGGAGTTGAGCTGTGGTCATTCACAATGGAATCACGAAACATGTTAATGAAGAAAGCTTCGGCGAAGTCCAGTTCAAGTGGTGAATGAGGTTGGTGGATGATACGAGCGTCAAAAAAGTTAAAGCGATGGTTGTGTTCGTGGCTGTGAACAGCAATGGATGATTTGTGCACCTCACCTTTCTCAACGTATCGGCGATGTTCTTTCAACCGATGCATGAGGGCACGTTTTGTCAGTCCTATGTAGGAAAGTCCGAACTGGCAAAAAATTTGATACACGCCCCAGCGTTGGAGTGTGGAAATGTTATCTTTGAGTCTAGAGGGCAAAATCTTGTTAATAGGCGAGAAGGTAACTTTGAATTTGGCTTGCCGAAGGACTTTGGCAATGGCGGAGCTAAGTTTGGACTGGAACGCGTAGCTTGAATTCAATCTTGACATAAATACGCTTCTAAAACGTTGTTTTTTGTGTCTTATTTATATTGCGTATTGTTTCGTCGAATATTTCCACGTAATTAAGTAATATTGTCAGTCACTTCAAAGCCCCCTTTTCTCCCCTTTATTCCCCTGTCATACCACATTTTCCCAAGAATAATAATTATATGTATGTCATTAAATTCTAAGAAAGACAGAAATTCGGTTCCATTGGCCCTGATTATTATATCATGAATACCAGATTAATTTGATGATATAATTTGATTTGCACGACATGAAAGTTTCTTTCAGAAATATTGGCATTGTTAAAATTCTAACTATTTAAAAGTAACTTCGTTTGAACAAAAATAAATAGTTTTAATTTACGAAATTCAAAAACATTTTTCAACAAAGCGTGTATATTGAAGAGAATAAAGTTAATTACTATTACAATTGAACTCACTGCGTCTCTGAACTCAATCAAATTTAGAGATTCAGTTATTAAAATTTTATGATTTGATTAAATTCAAAGCATTTCGTGTACTTAAAACAAAATTTTGTCTATAGTGGGAATTTGATTTTGTGAATTTGACGGTTTGGATTCAAATAAGGCCCGATTTTATTTTTATTCGAGAATAGTTATTTTAATTAACTTCCACTGCATATACTATTAATTATGTCAGTTTCAAAGCATCTAATGTAATTGAAGGGCTATATATGCAAATAAATATTTTTAACAAACCTTCTTTCATTTAATTTAATTTATTTAAATAGCAAAGTAGCACCTATCTCTAAGGCACGTGAAATCCCTCTGGTTTCGTCATCTAATTTTTATCCAGTCCCTAGCTCTGAATAGAAAAATACATTTTCGAGCGCGTATTCTCTGTCGACAACGAGAATTTTACTAGCCGCTGAGCCTGGGTCTTGCAACTGTTGCTATAGAAATGCGCCTTCACCCATTTTCAAGAGGGGGCTGCTTGAAGAAATGCAGTTACATCCTCCCACTATTAAAAATGGCTTAACCTTCGTTTCCAGGACGACAGATAGACGCAAACTTAGGGACGGGAAGCATTTTCATAGTAGAGAGATCATTGCACATACTATGTATTTACTTGCAAAGGTCGACACGTAATTTGTTTGTATGACTGCGTTTGCTCTTTAAATTTTCTCTTTAAAAAAAAGATCACATTAAGTTTTCGGTCTCATCGCAGATGACGTCCCAAGGATGAACCGTCTCGGGACGTAAGTCGGCACACAGTCAATCTAATCAATCTTTTCTCTCATTATGGTAGAATAATTTTGTATTTCCTGCCTTTTTCCAAATCCCTAGTTCAATAATAATAATACTTTATTTATTCTTCTTGGAACAGTCGTTGTGACAATACATGACCACACAAAGAAAGGTCCTAAGTAAATATATATAATGAATATAACAGTCTTGAGGACTTCAGACTGATTCAACATGACAATTCACGCAAATAATAAATTCAGCCATCAGGCTATTTCCACATATTTCAACACCCCTCACTCTGTACTATAGATCACGCATATGTAATGCACTTCTTATATGAGTTGTTTTTATAATTTGTCTTTAATTGATTGCTTATTTTAATTATCGATAAATTATTAGATATACAATATCATGTAGATCAGTAACGCAAGGAAGAAATTAACTTGACTTTTAATTCCCTGTCAATTTCCCATTGGAAGGACTACTCAAATGTTTATCTCCAATACGACGTACAAGTGCTTATAGTGCCAATAGCCACAGTTTATTCAGATTTAAGAAACTGATCGATTAAACCAATTATTTGGCATTGACTTTTAGCTTGAAATTGACCACAAAAGATGCCATATAATGTCTCTATGAACACAAAGAAACGACGAGTGCACTTTTCTGTAATGCGTACACACTTGTAATTATTATTAAAAAATAAGTAAAATGATCAAAATAATTTATAGCTCTTGCGAAAGCATTCCTGTAAATACTTGGTGTAGCTTTTTGTTTAAGTCCTGTTGCCAAAAGCGGCTTAATGAATAATCTAACAAAACAACACAAAATTTCACCAGGATATTGAATAACAACAGTTATTTCAACATTGGCGTAAGGTTTAAAACACGGAGTTTCGATAGCCAACTCTCCCTTTGTTAAGTTAAGGCAGAATTCATTCTGCCTTAACTAAGAGCGATCCAAGATGTTATTACGGGTGGGGGCAGGTTTCGGGGGTCCTTATTGTGTAATTTTTAGTTTTGGACTGTTAAATAGTTTAGGTAAATGTTGTTATATTACTAGCCTTCCTTTATACTCACCAAAATATTTAATTTATGACAATGAAGTAAAGTTGGGCTTTCCTTTAATTAAACTATATGGTTTAAGGCATATTATAGTCAAGTATGACAGAAGGATAAGCTAGTAAAGGAGACATATACAATAACCAAAACGATAATTTACAATGTAATTAATAGAACAAGTTTAAATTTAAACTACAAAAACATCGTAATTATTTTACTTTTTTTATAACAAGCAACTTTTTAAAAAACTTGAAGTTTATAGTGCAAAGTCGAGCCATCTTGGTTTCTTTGAAAATTTGTCAATCACTTTATTTACATCAATATGAATGTCTCTGTGGGTGTGTATTAAAAGTCTCTTCTGTCATCCGCGTTCGAAGCCAAGTTTGACGGCGCTTCAACGATAAAAAACTACGTTCTGCTGAAGCAACACCTACTGAAAACGTAGTTTGAAGGGCGAGAAACTTGTAGATTCGTGGAAAAACGTCTTGATCGCATTTCTCCAAGACTTAGATACTTTGGACACCAGTGTAAGACTTTTATTTATTACAGTCGTAACAAACAACACATAAAATATTCTTCATCAACTTTATTTTTTTCTATTTAAGCCTGACGGTGGGGGGGGGCAGGCGATCACCCCTTTCGCCCCTCGCTGGATCCGCCCCTGGCCTTAACTTGACAAAGGGGACAGTTAACTCTCAAAACGTCATGTTTTAAACCTTATGCCAGTGTTGAAATAACTGTTGTTAATGAATAATATCTGAAAGTACCGATAATTCAGCGCGATCTCTAAACAATATTGGGCTTACATAAAATACGGGGTTTGGTTCCCTAGGCCATAAGAGGTTCGGATTCCTCGGAAAACAGTAGGTCCCGGCGCAGCATGACCATTGTAGTCTTTGAGCCGTAAAACCACAAAACAAACAAACAAACAAGCTTACATAAAATAAAAACACATAATCACTGTTTGACTTGATAAAACGGTTTATAGCTATTTCGGAAGCGCGTTTAGGCTTCCTTCTTCAGAACCCTAGTTACACTAACGTGGTACACATGCTAGAAAGACTATCGATGCCAAATTGCTAGTCGTAAATTAGTTCGGGTAAACCAGTTGTGGGTCCGTAGCCGCGTCTTTTGCTATGGGACGAATGAAGTTTCTCCAAATAGAGGACATGGAATTGAACGGAAGCTGATCGTTAACAGTAGAAGAGGAATGCGAAAGAATATGGAAGGCTTCAAAGACAGGGGTCAGATGGTGAAAACGCTTTCTCTGTTAAATGGGCTTTGCCGAAAAAAAATTTTATGACCATCCTCCCGGTCATGTTTAGCCAAAGCGGATTTTTCCCGTTGCTGTCCAAAGCGGACGCAATACGGAGAGCAACCCCTCTCCGCAACTCGAAGGAATCAATGGTCAAAGATCCCCCGCCGAATACGACAGCGATTGCTTAAAAGTGCTCTCTATCTCTAGCGCGCCCCTGACTAGAAATTAAAGAAAGCAAGTATTATATCGCGGCTCAACAAATACGCGATTAATTCGACGTTTATTGTGAAAAATTACAAATTAAATTTAGTACGCATGCGTGCTAAACTTATAAAATTTATAAGTATATTTTCAAAATGTGCGGAGGACACCCTCCCTCGTTAAGATCTTTCTAGCCTTAGTCCTAAACACCTAAAACTCGTTTTGGCCTCTCTTATACGCAATCTACTTCCAAAAGTCCTTATAATTTTAGGCACATGCATGAAAATCCATTATTTATGCCCCCTCCCCCTCTGAAAAACGAGAGATTAAAAATCCCCTCATAAGCTGCTTATCCTAAATACGCTATTATGGCTGTTGTGCCGACTATCGTGTTATCTGTAGAGGCCGGGGGGGGGCAAGATTTACGTCATGGCCCCTCCCAAATTCTGCAAAATTTTGCCGCCCATATAATATGAAATATCCCCTTTCCTATATCATAAACTACTGCCACACCATCTCATTTATTAAAATTTCTTGTTTTTTGCTTTATTTATTTATTTATTTTTATTTTTTTCTAGAAATCTTGCCGTTAAAACTCTGCTTCACCGAGATAATGGCTTATTGTATAGACTTTAACAAAAGAATAATAATTTTTATCGATTTCTTTAATAACAATGATGAATATAAGGAAATAAAGGTAGATGTGTTTTAATACTTTTACATAAGCAAGAAGATAATAATGATAACAAAAATGATAATAAGATGTCAAACAAATAACTTTTATCGTCGACCGCCTGGTTCATTTTCTAAATGTGTCTATTCATGAGTAGATCGTCTAAGCATGTTACATTTCCTAATAAAAAATTTATTATTAGAACACGTTGACATTACAACAAAACGTATTCCAATACAACAGATCATTTAGATAAACACATATTTTAAATACAGTAAATCTTCTTTAACGGCCACCTCTAAACAAAGAAAACCTCCAAAAACCCGCCACGTATCCGAACGCGGATACCATAGGATACGATAACCATAGGATTAACATTAGTGCTAACATCCAAACAACGAATTCGGAACAATGGTCCTCCGGTAGTCATCACGAAACAAATTATTCAAATTTTAAATTTCTTTAAATTTTTCTGCAACACAAATTGTCAATAATGTAAAGTAAAAATTGCTTGACAATATTCTCTTTCAAGGTACTCAATATCTCTAAAACAGATGTTCATTTTGTAGCTTTATGCGTACACCCTTTTCTGTGAATACGCTGTCGCTATTTATGACCGACCATCCTAATATTTCGTCTGCGCAATGCTGTCCACTAAAAATTACTTTTGAGAGTTCCGGTTCTTTATGCATTTTTACCATTGAGTAGTGTCGCATCAGCCTAACTTCGCCATTTGAACGCCAGTTTGTAATCATTACTCCTGATGAAGGACTGCTGCTGATGCGTCCGAAAGCTTGAGTGATCTTTTTCATTGCTATTTTACCAGTGTTTAACCTTTTTATGTAATTTCCTCCCTGGTACCCTGTATTTTATTTCTAATCACGATCAGTTCATCACGAAAATACTTAGGATAAAATCAAAATTATCCAGAATAGTAAAAAAAGGTGTAAGTGACGAAAATTAGCAACACTTTACGGTTGTGGGAAGTCATAGGTAAATGTTTTTTATACTGAACCTCTAAATAACAGCCACCTCCGAAGGAATGTCACCTTTTGCAAAGAAAAAGGAAAAATGCCAAAAAATCTTTGAAAAAATACGATGATAAAAATTAAATTAGAGAGGAAAAAATTGTTCATTATATTTGTGATATTTAATATATTAAATCAAACCAACCCAACAAATTTGTCCGTTATTGCTGTGAATTCGCTATATTTGTATCCGTTATAACCAAGTTCTACTGTACTTCAAAAAAAAAATTGTTAACGAGAAACAAAAATTAGTGAGATCTATTTGTTACCTGGTATAATTCAAGAAACGTGTCGAAATTGTTTAAAGCTCAAATTCATTTAATTGTACTGTTAAAACTAATTATAATACGAATATTTATAACTAAAAATAACAATAAATTAAACTCTGAAATAAATACAATCGCTGACATTTTATGTCGAAACTGAAATGCTTGAAAGCCTGAAATTTTATATGCGAAATTGATTCCGACTTGGAGAAATGGGCAGAAAATGTGTAAAATGGCAAAATTTGGCAAATTTTTATTTAGAACAGAGTGCAAACGTAATTTTGATATAAAAAATTGAAGATTACTTGCGCATAACGGTAGGTAATTTCAAACATTTTCTCGCCTTAATTATTCAAGAATTCATTTATTATATATAAAAAATCTCCATTTTTAAGAATCGTCAGGATCCTTATTTATGTCTTTAAATTTCTATCGAATTTAGTTCCAATAAACATACATTATTTTCTAAAAAAATACAATTTATTATATAAAACACTTATTATACATTTCTGGAAAGTGTATTTAATATAGTCAAATAAGGGGGGGAGTGGTGGCTTCGGAAAGAAAAGTATATAAGAAAAATTAGAAAAAAGTGTGATAGGAATGAAGAAAATATAAAAGAAATGTACATTTCCCCTAATTACGAGAAAATTTTCATAATGCAAGACTTGCTGTTGTTCTCTTTATCAAAGGAAAGAATTTATCGAGAAAACAGAAGATCGGGAAGAGATAAAAATTTCATTTTCTTATTTTTCTTATTCTTTCTCTTTTAATTATTACTCATTTTTCTTCTGAATTTTCTACTTTTTTCTCCTTTTATTTTCTCTTTCTTTTTCTCCCGTTTTCTATATCAAGAGATTGCACCTTTTTACTTACTAACAAGTACCACAATAGTAAAAAACGCCTAATTTCCATATTCGGTGACATGGTAAGAATTATCGTTGTCATTTTAAAATTTTTATATAAAATGATTATATAATATTACCTGTACTTCCCATACCGTCCATATAAGCATTAAAATTCCCTAAAAGAGGTTTGCTGTACAAGGAGAAAAAAAGTGCAAAGAAGTATGGGTGAAGTTATCAAATAAGTACTGAGTGGTGTACCTTTTATAAAAAAACCAATTAAATATTTCGAATTTTCAAAATATACGTCGCCGTGCATATGAACAATGGTCTAGCAAAATTTTATTCTAACATTATTGTATTCTAACACTATCTTATTCGAAAAATAGGCGTAAAATCCATAAACCTAGCAATGTTGATTGGCATCTCGGAAAAATCTGTTTCGTTTACGTGTTCCACTAAACTTAATAACCGCGTGTCGGCTCTACTTCTTTCTGAGGCTAATAACGGCCCTATGAGCCGGCGCCTGGGGCAAATGCCCCACGTTCCTGCCCCCTGCTGTGCTTTTTAGTGAAACAGAAACGGTAAGAAAGTAACCTACAAATGAAGGGACGCAACTTCTAATTGACAACTTAATCTCCTTTAAATGACACCTCAATTCCATCAACTTACTTGAAAACAATCGAACTTAAACGTGAGGATTTAAAAGTAAATTTTTCAATGACCCCCTCAAATCAGTTTCCACCATTGAAATTCGTGCATCTGATATTTCTTAAACGTGTAATTATCCTTCTTCCTTGACTCTGACCCTCGCCAAGAAAACATACTGCTCTCGCCAAAAGAAAGAAACAAATCTTTTGTCACACTGAACTCATATATGACCAAGCATACGATGAGCACCGAAATAGAAAAATTATTCCACAGCTAGATTCGTGCTAATCATTTTTGTTGGCCAAGAGATTTGATCGCTTTCATATTTCAGTGATTCAGTTAAACAATCTTCGAATATTCTTTTTTTTTTTTCTTGGACAGCTATACCAAACCAATTTACATTATGTAATGCGGAGTTCATGAAAAACTTTTCAATAATGAATTTTGTATACATAATTTAATTTAAAATTATATATGTAATTATGGAAAAATTTTTGTTCATTTGTTTAAATTCACCTGGGGGAGCCGTAAAAATGCAGTATAAGATGTAGTATATAATTTACGTATACCTATAATAAATAACATTTCAATAATTCCCGAAACTGATTACATTTTACGGTCGCCAATGTGCAGCATGAAACGGAGAGAAAAACTTTCCATGCTACGTTGCCAAATGTAACAACCTCAGAGTCACGCTCTTTAAGTCATAGTAGATAATAACATTTAAAAGGAAAAAGAAAAAAGATGAAAGCAAAAGGAAAGAAAATGACCTCAGGTGGGTTTGAAAACGATTTTTCATGGGGTACGCAACAGGTAGGTCCCCCCCCACCCCTCCAAGATAACTTTACGCTCCAAGTTACTTGAAAAATAAAAGACCAACCTGTCCAATTAGATCTGTTGGCCCACCCCTTTGACTCCGCCCCTACCATTGCCTTATCGTTCTGGCAACCCTAAGGGCATCTTTGTTCTTTTCTTTTGTTAACGTCCTATAAGGCCGATTAGTAGCTTCAGTTTATGACGAGAAAATGTCACTTCGTCAATTTCAGTTGTTTTTGAACCGTCTCGTTTTATGTTTCTTTATTGTCGTTCTTACATTAATTGAAAACTGACTTTTTATTTTTCAAGACATTCAAAACGGATCTCAATATGGTACAATTAAGACTGGTATTTGTTCTTTCGCTGTTTTCGAATTTTCACTGTCCATGTATACACAATGCATATCAGGATACGTAATTTTTTTCTTTTTAAATTTTAAAATGAATAAATTAAATTCAGTATCTCTTTTTAAAATTCTATTAAATGGGGGGACCTTTACAGAAATCAAGGTCGGACTAAAATAGTTTTATGCCCGTACAAAAAAAAAAAAAGCCCTGCGGTGGCGCAGTGTGGTAACGCGTTCTCCTATTGCGCGGCTAATCCGGGTTCGACTCCCAGCAGTGCAAAAAGAACGCTTACTCAGAGATCTCATAAAAGATCGCACTGCTCACTGTAGTCCGGGGTTTGGTTCCCCAGGCCTTAAGAGGTTCGGATTCCTCGGAAAACTGTAGGTCCCGGCGCAGCATGACCACTGTAGTCTTTGAGCCGTAAAACCAAAAAGCAAGCAGGCAAAAAAAAAAAATTGTCAACGCTTGTATAGCTCAAGCCTATTTTAAAAAAAAAAATGCTCTTCAATTTCTAATGAGAATTGCCCAAGATTATACGCTGACCCCGAATGAACGATTCTTTTCACCTACACTAAATGGGCATATTCATTCAGTCAGTTCAATGCTTTTGCACAGCTGTACTTCGACGCCCCTACGACTGACCTATTAACCCGTCCCGCGATCCACACATAGTTTTCAATCCAGAACACACAGGGATTACAAAACTGCTAGGGGATTCTCGAAATTAGAATTTTGGGCAAAAATATCTTAATTTGTTTTTCAACTACATTTACCATTGTGGCAACATTTGCAAAACCAGCCATCCTTAGAAGCAGCAACCACGTGTTGCATATGGTGGCCGATTACAATAAGTATTAAGAAAAAATATCTGTGACTTGACAGTGGCATGTCAACCATCGTTGAAAGTTATCAGAAGAGCATATCAACCATCGTTGAAAGTGATCAGAAGAGCATATCAACCATCGTTGAAAGTGATCAGAAGAGCATATCAACCATCGTTGAAAGTGATCAGAAGAGCATATCATCAACCATCGGTGAAAGTGATCAGAAGATCCTAGAAAAGTTCTAATTAAGGACAAGAGAACTGATAGTCCCGTGACCACGATATTGCCTACCACCATTACTATGCCTGTACTTGCCTAATCATGGTTATCTCATCAGCAATTTACAAATCAAGACCTGGTCTTGGAATGGCTTTTATCGCTTTTATGAGTCCTAGAGTGTGCAATTTCCTACGTTAACAGATTACAAGTACTTCATTCTATTTCTCTTTTAAAAAACTAAGTGTCTGTAAATATCTTTTAAAATTATAACGATCTTTATTTTCATATATTGCATTTTCGTCATAATAATATTAAGGTATTATTTTACTATTGTGTACATCTAAATATCGCGAAAACCTCTCCTCCCCACGGTAGCTTGGGCTAAGTCAGACTCGATAATCTTTACCTACTGGCGTACGCAGGAGGGTGTTCATGGGGTTGTAACCCCCATTGCAATGAAATTTTGTATATTTAATATAGGAATATATGAGTTGTAACTCTGTAACCACACCCATTGCGCCTATAAACCTCTTATGAACTTTTTGCGTACGCCTATGTCTTTACCCAATACTGCCTAAACGGATACCAATTTGTAAGTTTTAAAACGTTCATTTGTACTATAAACTTTGTGTAAACCTCACGTAATGTAGCATGGTTCCGGCTAAATAAATTTGTATTGTATTTTACTGTATATCGCAATTAATTGTCCGTGAAACCGAAGGTGGTCGTCTTAACGAAGTTTCGCTATATGAACACAGAATTTTGATAAACCTGAAAATAAAGAGCTCGAAGGAGACACTGTGAAAACTATCAGGTCATAGCTGATTTTGTACTACCACTTGACGTTTCATCTTGAACTATGCAACACATCTTCAGCAGAAAGAGCAAAAAAAAAAATAAAAATGGGGACCCTTTCACCTCCATAGGAAATAAAACGGGGTCATTTTTTTCCCTACAATATAGAAATATATTCCCAAAAACCACCGCTGTAAAAAAAAGTATAAAATGATGATGATAGTACAACTTATTGGGGGAAAGTAGAACTAGAACTAGAGACAGCAAAGCACCCATCACTTGCAAAATCTCGGAAGTTACAAAATTAATATTGTGAAATATACTAATATTTTAAATACAGTATTTCAAAATTTTCACAAAGAAATATTAGTGCAAACAATATGGGACAGTTCAAGTATTACGTAAGCAATATTTTGGCCATT
Organism: Dysdera silvatica; assembly: GCA_006491805.2. Taxonomy (NCBI): domain Eukaryota; kingdom Metazoa; phylum Arthropoda; class Arachnida; order Araneae; family Dysderidae; genus Dysdera; species Dysdera silvatica. The sequence goes on along the minus strand of QLNU02015360.1, from coordinate 295,924,516 downwards.
TCAACCCCCCCCCCAATAAGCAAAAATTAACATTGGCTAACATAGGAAAATAAGCGCAACAACCCCCCCACACGCACCAAGGTCCTTATGTAATTCTTGAAAGCTTCCTATAGCCCTTTGCCTTGGCAAAAGTCGCGAATTCTTCTATGTCGAAATGAGTGGGTGAAATGTCGTGGAGTCTGGAACGTGGAGTAAAGAAGAAGGTCACACAAGCTTTCCTATATTCTGTAAAATTGTTCTATAATTTCAAATTTGTTCTGAATTCCTAAGTCTCCTTTTCGTTCATTACTTGGATCATTTTAACCGAGACACACATGCTTAATTATAATTACTATGTTGGATCCTATTGTGAAAAAAGTGCGTGAATTCGGAAGAACGGCGCAATGCATGCTGGTAAGGTAACGCACGTAGGTAAACTGAGGTAAGAGAGCTCTATGTTGCGTTGTCATTTTTTTTCCTTGTGGAGTCATTGCGTTTTCCTTGATGGCGCTCTGCGCGTTGCTCTAAGGTTATCCTGGATTAAAAAGTGTAATTAGCTCGTGTGCAAAAACACGCATGAGCGAAGAAGGTTTAGAGTTTCGGTAATATTTTTACCTGTATTATCAACTATGCATAAATAACTTCGAGTATTGCACAGCCACGTTATGAAAAAATGCATATTATATATGCATATATGTACATTCAGAATACCAAAGAAAAATTTATATGAGCTGATAGCAGTTTTTCTTCTTGGCATTCACTGTACAAAGGCTCCTGTGACCAGGTTTCTCCTTTGTAACAAATCTCAAAGTTTCCATCTGGTTAGTCAGTTGCGGAGAAACGATATGGCTCATAGAATCATAACATATTCATTCTTTCAGCATTTTTAAATAAAGTTGACAGAGTTCAGATTTTAATACAATTTATTATTTTTATTAATTTCCTTTCGTGTAAGGGGAAAAGCCTTTACGAAATTTTTTTTTTTATAAAATTAAGAACTGGTTCCTTTCCGCTATCTAAAATACCCATATCCGTTCAATAAATAAATGAATCCGGTACTCTTTTGTTTTTCTTCCTTAAATGGTTTTATTTTGATTTGTTTACAAATCGAATTATTTCTATTTTGATTCTGTAAGATAAAAAGACACGATTTTAAAAGATCCAAACAATTCTTCCTTTTAATATTATCTGTTTTAAAGCTTGCAATTTCGGCTATATAATTTGTAAAACCTAATTTCTTATTTTGCCATGTCTGTCAAAATAATGATCACTTTAATTGCAACAATGCAGTAATACTTAAAAGAAACTGCGTGCAACTGACTTAACATAACCGCCATTAATTTTATGTCATTTCATTAATAATGGAAGTGTCGTTTTCAATTTTATATTTCCATAAGCTGCGGAATTAATTTGTATGCGTTTTTCCACGTGAAACGTTTCGACATAGAAATCCATTTTAATTATTACTTTTCATATTTAACAATTAATAATAAATAAAAATTAATGTGTTTCAATTACGTAATTTGACAGAAGACCACCGAAGACCTAGAAAACGTCCTCAAACTAGATGGGTGGATGAAATAAGAAAAGAGGTTGGGGTGACGTGGAAACGAATGGCCCAGGATAGACTTGTGTGGAAAGCATTTGGAGAGACCTTCATCCAGCAGTGGATAGATAATGGTTGAATATGATGATGATATATATATATATATATCGATAATTTTCAATAAGGAATAGAAGTATAAAAATAATAAATACTAATTCTTTCTAAATAATAAATAAATAGACAAAAAAGTGTGTAATTTTATAGCCTGTCAATCGCATCCATTTTTAATTAATTATTGTTGTTTTTGTTATTATTTTGAATCAGATTTGCATAACATTTAGATTCTATAAATTGGCAGAAAATTTACAATAAATTGAAATTTTCAGTATCACTTTTCTTACTTACAAAAATTATGCTAAAACATTGTTTTATAGTCAGAATTATGTAAATGTTTAGAAATTCGATTGGTTGGGGGCGGTATTTTATTACTACTTAAAATTCATGTACTTGGCATTTTAGAATATTGTACAACTTTTACTTCAAACACGCTAAATAAATGAGTTATCTATTAAAAGATTCCGGATAGAAACATGATTTTCCCTTGAGTCCATAATGTTTGGCCATCGCTGACGGTCGTTGGGTACCAAAGAAGTGATCTCTGATAGATGCGTATTTTAAACTAAAAATCTACAGCTGCAAAGCTTCAATTCAATTCTGGAATCTATTTTAGCTATTAAACATTTAACAATTTGAAATTTACAAGTTCCCTAGCAAAACATAAAATATTTTGCGTAAGTGTCATGTCAACGCTTCGACGCGGTCTTTAAATTGATGACACTAACTTTTCATTATTTAAATATTATTAAATAGTTATTCAATAGTCACTCAACTTATACGTGAATGAAAAGATGAATTCCAAACAACGTAGTGTAATAGTTAAAAAATAATACGCAACTTTTTTTTTAAATAAAATAAAAAACGTTGCACATGAGTGCGAAAATGGGAGAGAAGAAGTTCGTAATTAATCCTTCTTATTAACGTTGCACACCGGTGACATATGTATCATCAGTCGTTCTTCATCGATGACAAGTTCATTCCCATTCAGACAGATATACAATTTCATCTATACTTTAACTATAAGACAACAGCCTGTCATAAACGATCATTTCTGCATAACTTGTCTGGTTAATAATGTGTTGAGAGAGAATTTGAGACTGCTGATCGTCCTTCCAGCAGCGTTTTCAAAGAAAATTCTTGTGGCTCGGACATTTCAATTATTGCGCGACTGCACTCGAAGATCTTGTTGCTTAGCGAGAAAATTGCGTAGGGACGTTAATTTTTTTTTCAATGCTATCTATTTGGTCATTTGACCATGCGATGGCCAACTAAGCGGCAGATAACAGTGACTAGTTTTCATTCGATAATTGGGAGCATTATGTTAAGCGATCGACATCACCCCAACCTACCATGAGCGATCACCCACCTGAAAGCTAACCACATTCCAAGTTGCTAACTTCAGTGTTTCCATCATGGTATGGCCGTGGGATGAATTAATTCATATAAAAGGCGTGGAATAAGCAAGCACGCCCAATTTTTTTAATTATTTTATTAAAAATTTTAAATTTAAAAAAAATAATTATTTATATTATTTAAATTAGTTAAAAAATTTAATTTTATTAATTTCTTTTAATTATTTCAGTTCCGTGAAAATAGAGCTCTGCTGCCATACAGAAGTTTAATGCTAACGCATCCATCCATCGTGCCACTGACTCGCGTTTATACCCGGCGTTATGGGACGCTTTCCGTTTCTCTGCCCATCATAGTGCGAAGTTTGGATTCCCTGGAATATTGGATGTCCAGCGCAGCATGATCTTTGCTGCCCTTGCGCCGTGTAAACACCAACTAGCCGCGGTTTGTTTACATTGGGTCACGAAAACTAAATCCTAACACATAAAGGAGATTAATAAAACAAAAGATAGTAAATTCATCGTATAAATGAATACGGAATAAATGAATTATGTGAGAAGAGGGTTTTCCAATGTAGTTTGTATATTGTCCGTCCCAAGACAGACTGCTATTCGGGAGAGCTCCGACGGATTAGCACGACTGCCGAACCACGACACATTTCCACACAGCCACTCTTTTCGGAAATCGACGTCAATCCAGAGGACCCGAAGATGGTGGTACTCACTGGCGTACGCAGGGGGGTGTTGATGGGGGTTGTAACCCCCATTGCAATGAAATTTTGTATATTTAACATAGGAATATGTGAGTTGTAGCTCTGTAACCCCCCATTGAGCCTATAACCCCCACCCCCCACTTATTACCTTTTTGCGTACGCCTATAGTGTTACTCATAACCACTAGACCACCAATGATTTCTCAATACCTTCCATTATTTACACTGATGCCACATGGGCTCTGCGGTGTCACAGTAGTTACCGCGTTCACTTAGAATGTGGTTAAGCTGAGTTTGATTACCACCGATGCAAAAAAAAACCGCAGGCGACTAACTGCTCACTGTGGTCTTACGGGGGTTTTCCCTAGGCCTTAAGAAAGATTCGAATTCTACGGGAAAATGTAAGTACACTGCCCTGTGGTAATATAGCGGTAACGCATTCTCCTGTCGCGCCATTAATAGGCGTTCGACTCTCATTGGTGTCCTGATTAGTAATATTTTTCTGCCTGTCGTAATTTAGCTCCACTGGCAGCAGAGGTTAGGGGTTCCTTAGAAAACTGTAGGTCTCAGTCCTGCATAACCTTTCGTGTCCTTGCTCCGTAAAACACAAACTGAAGTCTCCGTTCGGGACAATCTTGTAGAGAGCTTTTCGAAGTAGAGATGCGACTATTGTAACACATTCAAGACGCTAAATACGATAGTTATTGGGAGTTTAAAAGCCGTCAGCCTTATGCGTTCCTTCTTCACTCATCATAGAAATAAAATACTTAAAACGACTAATTGTTCATCATACCGGGGGTTGACTTCCCAGGCATTAAGAGGTTTGGGTTCTTCGGGAAACGGCACGTCTGTGCACAGCATAATGCTTATGCCTCAAACAATAAAATGCTTGAAAATGATCAGATTGCGGCTTTGCTGAGAACCATCGAGTTTCAGATAATAAACGTCCGTTTCGTTCATCACTTTTAATGGTCTTTTTCAGATAGTGGATTTCGTTTCGTTTTTCATTTAATATGCTTTTCAAATGGCGGATCTCGTTTCGTTCGTCATTTTTAATAGTCTTTTCTAGATACTGGAGCGCGTTTCATCTTCATTTTTAATGCACTTTTTCAGATAGTGGGTCTCGTTTCGTTCTTCTTTTAATATGCTTTTTTCAGACAATGCATCTCGTTTCGTTCTTCATTTTTAATAGCCTTTTTCAGATACCAGAGTTCGTTTCATCTTCATTTTTAATACATTTTTTCAAATAGTGGATCTCGTTTCGTTCTTCATTTAATATGCTTTTTCAAATAGTGGATCTCGTTTCGTTCTTCATTTAATATGCTTTTTCAAATGGTGGATTTCGTTTCGTTCTTCATTTTTAATAGTCTTCTTTAGATACTGAAGCGCGTTTCATCTTCATTTATAATACACTTTTTCTGATACCGGATCTCGTTTCGTTCTTCATTTAGTATGCTTTTTTCAGATAATGCAGCAAGTTTCGTTATTGATTTAATATGCTTTTTCGAATAATGGAGCTCGTTTCGTTCTTCGTTCAATATACTTTTTCAGATAATGGAGCTCGTTTCATTCTTCATGTAATATGCTTTTTCAAATGGTGGATCTCGTTTCGTTCTTCATTTTTAATAGTCTTTTTTAGATACTGGAGCTCGTTTCATCTTCATTTTTAATAAATACACTTTTTCAGATACTGGAGCGCGTTTCATCTTCATTTTTAATAAATATACTTTTTCAGATAGTGGATCTCGTTTCGTTCTTCATTTTTAATAGTCTTCCTTAGATACTGGAGCGCGTATCATCTTCATTTTTAATAAATACACATTTCAGATAATGAATCTCGTTTCGTTCTTCATTTTTAATAGTCTTTCTTAGATACTGGAGCGCGTTTCATCTTCATTTTTAATAAATACACCTTTTCAGACACTGGAGCGCGTTTCATCTTCATTTAGTATGCTTTTCAGGCCGTATGTTTGTTCTTACCATTTTATGTATGTACTTCGTTTTTTCAATACAAAGCTTTTCGTTTACGACGACAAACCTGGTATCGAAATATGTTGATGTTCTTCTCGAATAAAGTAAAAATGAAGCAGCTTTGAAGTTAATCTTCTTTTATACCAGTTATTGCTTCCAGTAGAAATCGTGACGAAAATGAAAACGGAACAGTAAACTTATATCGACGGAGGGTCGTACGCGAGCAGGGTCGTCGCCAGGATGGGGCTATAGGGTTGGTCCCCTGGAAATATAATGCCTCCTCAGGGAAATATTTTCCTCAAATAAATTATTGTAGTATTTTGTTTAAATGTTTTTGTTTTTGTACAAAATTGCACACTCAAATGAACGGCCTGGGGTGGCGCAGTGTGGTAACGCGTTCGCCTAGTGCGCCGTTAATCCGGGTTCGACTCCCAACAGTGTACAAAGAACGCTTACTCAGAGATCTCATAAAAGATCGCACTGCTCACTGTAGTCCGGGGTTTGGTTCCCTAGGCCATAAGAGGTTCGGATTCCTCGGAAAACAGTAGGTCCCGGCGCAGCATGACCATTGTAGTCTTTGAGCCGTAAAACCAAAAAACAAACAAACAAATGAGCTTGTTTCTTGACATTAAAAATATGTTCAAAATAGAGTTCCGCGGTAGCTCTTATGAATATCATGTTTTGTTATAAAAGTTTAGATTTTCTTCTTAAGTATTCAAAGCAAATTTTTGTTAAGAAATTTATTCATTAATATTAAACATATTAGTGTACTTATATAATTTATATTATGATTAATAAATCATCAGAACATTCAGGAGCTGGAGTCCCCTGTAACTTTCGGCCCCGATTGAAATCGTCTAGCACAGCCTTAGCACAATGAGGTTAAGCTCCCTGGTACACAATATTGGTACAACTTCCTTATGAGAGAAAAAAATATCACCCCCTTTTCGCCCAAAACCCTCCTTTCTGAAATCCCATAGCCCATGGGACTGTATATCTGGTAGCACTGTAACTAAATGATCTTGCCCCTTGGCAGAACCGTCTAGCTTGCCCCCCCCCTAGCCACGGAATTATTCTCCCCTGTGAATTATTTCAGCGGATTTTACGCCGTTCCTCGCCAGTGGCGTTGGCGTGGGCCTTCCACGCCACCTCCTAACTACGGCCCTGTGTCTGGTCGGCGTTTATAGAAAGGTTTGCCAAGGCCGGACAGATCAATACTTCAATATATAAAAGGGTTTTAATTCAGAGACTTAAAAAGAAATTTTTGCATGCGGAAGTCACGGCGACAGGGAAACGGATGACCGACCGACGAGACAAAAATAGATACAGGAGTGCATTTGAAAGGTTTACAGGTTGACTAAAGATCTGTATACCAATACGTTCGCCACTTTCTGGTTCAAAGGGAAGTATTTTCTTTAGGACCGTTTTAATCTTTATGGAAAGTTCTATCTACTGGTATCTCCTGGGTGGTGCAGGCTTTGTCAGACTACGTCTTTATCTGCGCTACCCAGGCAGACATGGACAAAATTCTATTTCACAGTATATTAATTAATGTATTGATATTTTTTTTTTAATTAATTTTGATGTATTTATATTTTTGTAATTAATTTTATGCATCTATATTTTCGTATGATGTTAATGTAGATATGTCTTTGTTCTTATAATTAACTTAAACTAACATTGATTTGTAATCTCAATGTATATTTTTTTGTTGTTCATGTTGCTGCCTAAATAAAGTTGCTAAAAAAAAAAAGTCGCGTGCCTCGGACTAGTATCCAAATTAATAATTCAAGGAATATTAATTAATCTGCTACTTCAACTTTTTATACCTGTATTATTATCAATAACGTGACACGACCTCTTTTTCTCGGTTTCATCCCAAATGCGTACAAGTCAAATTTATTCAGATGCGTACAAGTTGAAAATGAGCTCATAGTTATGGTTACTACCATTTGGCCACCAATTTGTCCACAATTTGGCTACCAGTTTGGTTTGATAATGCTATTTTAATTTGTTGCAATCAAATAACTATATAATTAATATTAAATTATGCTTTGGTAATTTTAAAATTTATATAGTGAGTATATAGTATATTATGCATTTATAAGGAAAATTTCTAAAGTAAATTAAAGAAACAATTTTGTTAAAATTGTCAAAAGGAACACTGAATATGTCAGAACTTACTGTGGAAATTACAGGCACATAAGCTAAAAGTTAGGAAACATTTTCTGTATTTTTTAAATTATTTTTTAAATTGTAACGTTTAAAAAAATATGAAAAGCTATTCTGAACCATAAATATTATACAGCAGATTCTTTGCTTTTAGGTTTTATCGAATAGGTATTCAAATAAACACTTGAAATAGACATATATTTCACTAAGTAAAATAGGCGCTAAATCACCAAGCTCTCATTTTCTTAAAATAGCTTGACTTCATCCCGATTATGATTTTCCTTTCCCCTTTTCTTCGTATGCAAGTGGAACAGATTTTAACTTGTACATATCTGGAATGTTCGCAAATGGGCTGTAATATTTTTATCGCATTTAATTTTGTTATATGAAATTTTTTTGGTAATGGGAGTTTGAGGACAGAGTGAACAGTTTTCACAAAAATGAAATTATCTCCGTTTATTATTCCTTGCAAATTTTCTTTTAAAAGTTTTTTAAAAAAATTTTTTTTATGAGAATTTACCTGGTATGGAAGCTTACTTTATGAGGAAACAACATTGCACAATAGAAACCGTTTGTAACGACTTCCAAGGGACCGCTTTGCTTTTTGCTTGTTTTTTTGGTTTTACGGCTCAAAGACTACAGTGGTCATGCTGCGCCGGGACCTACTGTTTTCCGAGGAATCCGAACCTCTTAAGGCCTAGGGAACCAAACCCCGGACTACAGTGAGCAGTGCGATCTTTATGAGATCTCTGAGTAAGCGTTCTTTTTGCACTGCTGGGAGTCGAACCCGGATTAGCGGCGCACTAGGAGAACGCGTTACCACACTGCGCCACCGCAGTGTGGTAACGCGTTCAGTCGTTATAACCGGTAGTCCTTACAAGCGATATTTTTTTTTAAATCCCAGTGTCGTAATATATTTTTATGCCTATTTATTTTAAATAAATTTCCAAACGTACCTAGAATTTTTGTGTGAAATATATAAAAGAAAATCTTTTTGTACCAGAACAACATCATTCGTGTTTTCTCCGCAAGGCGGACACCCACTTGGTTCTGGCAAGTTGTCAAGTAGCCATAATCCATTACTAAATCCTTTGTATAGAAAGAAATTGTCATTATAAAAGGTAAAAACGTTATGTACATGCGGAATGCTGAATCGTTGTACACGATACGTTTTTAACATATAAAAAAAATAAAGAACTTAACCTCTTGTACTGATTCTGTCGCTGTATGCATTTGGTCGTTATTACAGGTGTCTTTATAAGGGATTTCCGCTGTTCTCTAAAACGAATTACATTCTTTTTACAAAAGCTGTTGAGTAATGTACACAGTATGTATCACTTGACAAAAACTACAGTTCACGAAATCGTTCGCAACTAAAAGTATGACAAGCAAACAATTTTGAATGTGCTTCATTTTTTACTTTTACTTAAAATTGTGACTAGTTTATGCGTAAATCTTCTTTAAGGGATTAAAGACTAAAATGCGTATAAAAAATTAAAAGTGAATTGAAATAACAAATGGAGAGTTCAAGTATTACGTAAGAAATATTTTGGCCATTTTAATACACCCCCCGCCCCCGTAAGCAAAAAACTGACATTGACTAACATATGAAAAATAAGACCAAAGCCACCCCCCTCCTCCAAAAGTCCTTACGTAATACTTGACCTCTCCCAAATCCAAAATTTTAATTTCATGATTTTGTTATCGATTACTTTAACTCCCGCTCATAATCTTCTGAAGGAAACACACACAGAAACAAGTCGGAATCGTTTATAAAAACCTATCACCATGTAAAACGCACCAGATAACATGCGTTGATATCCTCAAAAATTGTGTTATCCAGTACACTTTAGCAAGATGGCGCAGTATAGCCCAGATGCTCTTGCGCCATAAAAAATCCAAACAAACAAACACTTTAGCAAGCAGGTATTAAAAATATCTAAGTTAAACATCTGCTAAGATAGAGCAATTATTAGACCTTTCATGGAATTCGAAATAAAAACAGTAAGACACTACATTTCTACCAACTTCTTCGATTCCCGCTTTTAATCAGGAAATCAAGCCGTTCAGTTTACAGCAATAACAGATAACTCAGCCATAATGCATTATCTGACCAAATAATTATCATATTCAAGATATCTACAGATGACTATGCTCAAAAAGAACGAAGATGAAAGAGATTCATCTTCGGTATCTGGATGCGTATATGTACAGAATGGGAAGATTGAAGATGGTCTTCCGTGATTCGTATCTAATCCTCGTTAGGTTAAAAAGAGACTACAGTTTGTCTCTTATTCGCCGTTTATAACAGAGAACAAAACTATAATGACGATCCCGAAACCCCATTAATTTTAAAGTTTTCGTGACGACTGTTACATACACAAAGGGGGAAAAAAAAAGCCTTTTCTTTCAATGTGCCCCCTTCGCTTTTTGCCAGCCGAAACGATGATATTTCCAGGCGTGACAAGGCTAACTACTGGCTTAAAACGCATCTATCAAAATCAACTTCAAACAACAAACCAGAAAATTTCTCAAAGCTAATACGCGATTTACAGAATTGCAGCGGAAATGTCCCGATGGCGGCTACACCTTCGCGTGGGACTTGTGTTTATCCAATCGCCTTGTCTGAAACGTCATTAAGAAGTAAAAACCTCCTCTCTCTCTCTCTTATCATCCGCTCTATAGAAGTCTTGTTTCGAATTTTGTGTGTGTGTGTGCACGATAGATATACGGGTGGTCCTACCAGACTCCAAAGCTCCACCTCTGCATAAGAGCGACAGGATGTCCAAACAAAAAGTAGTCATAATAATAATAATGATGACGATGATGATAGTCATAGAGGCAGCAAATGTTTCGTGCCGGATTAAAAGCCAATAGTGAATGTCCCTGACTCTACAGATGACTATTACCATGATTTATAGCAAACAATGGAAAGTGACAGAACATCTTCGTGTTCTTTCGTCTGGTTGGATGACTGTTGGTGTAATGGGGGATTATGGGATGGAACCTGGGTGAAACAGACATCCCGCATAATAGCGGAAATTGACGCGGTTTGGCTTGAAAGAGTAGGGGTTTACCTGAAATATTTCTGCGACTTTTTTTTATCGAGAAAGGCACATTTTTTATCCAAAGCATTTTCGACGTGCGCCATCTGGCGGTCATTGTAAACTTTGCATATTGCACAATGCTCTCACATCATGGCGAAGTAATGATTGAGGTGGGTGAAAATGACGACCCGTCGCCTTTTGGCGCATTTGAAAACGATTCTTCTCTGTCAGTTTACCGCTCATAGGGACTCCAAAGCCAAGACCAAATCGGTGCCAAAAACTGATCAGTTACTCCTAGTCTGTCCCGTGCCAAAAAAGTAGGAAACAGACAAAAAAAAAGCGGTTTTGGCGCGCATTAACCTGAGAATGTTTCGTCCCCTTACAAGAAAAATAAGGAAAAATTTAAGAATGGAAAAAAAAGTTCTTTTTCCTAATGGTTTTGTGTTTTGAAAAAAAAACTAGACCCCTCTTTCTTTCTTACTTTTTTTTTTAGCCCTGGCATATGTCTTTTAATGTAATGATGTCTTTGCATGCTATCTTGTGTCTGGGTAAATTATGCAAAATAGAGGAAACATTCCATTGTTTCCAATTCACGCAGTTCAAGCACGAACGTTGGAGTTCGGCTGGAAATCGTTCTTAAAACAGATATATTTCCATAAACTCCAAACCATGCTGGTTTAGAGTTCATGATGCTTTGAGCGAAATCCTGTCACTATAATGAACCATATTTGTAAACACTGGCAATCAGGTACTTTATAATATAATATTACGGTGGTTTATTCTTCGATTATAGGTGATAGGAGTTAAAATTGCCCGCACTTTAGTCTGTGAAAAAAACGCATTTTCGATCAGTTTTCTTTTTTCGTCAATTTCCTTGCTTTCCATTTTATCAGTGACCCTATTATAAATGCATACTGTTAGTTTAAATGGTTCAGCTCTGGCTGACCAATGTTTGCGTTGTAAACTTGACTTCTGTCAAAAATAATGACCATTGTTCTCTCACTGAAATTGGGTTCATATCTGGGAAATTAAACTTTTTTTTTTTTTAAATCCGACATTTGCCTCCCAAAAAAACCGAACGGAAATTCTAAAAACTACTACAGAGTATAAATACTATGGTCCAGTTTTCAAAATGCTCTTAAAGATAATTCATGTACATTTCAGCTTCATTTCCTCGTCTGTTTCGTTTTCATAAACGCTAAGATGAATGTCGGGAGTAATTTACAAGAAAATCGGACTAATTTCTCACGAATTCTTCAACAACACTCTCTTTCTCTTATTTCCTGGGATATTTCGGAAATGCTTTGAAAGTTATAGATATTTCGATGTATCTCCATTTTAAAATATTTATTTTCTTATCTGTATTAATTTAGCTTCAATTAATGGCTTTAGTTCTATTTTCGTTTTTCATTTGTATGTATGCACTTTCCTTTTCTTTCTTTTTTTTTTGGTCTTAGTGAAAGTCGGTTATTTCCAGTTGAAATCGAAAATCAAAAATAATTCTTACTTAGAGATTGTTATTAACTTTTTCTTTTCTTTTCTTCTGAATTTTTACTATTTCTCGAGTTATCATCGGAAAGCTCAGTTTGAAGAAGTTACCATTTTCTGTTCCTCCCAGGAGATTAGGACACGGAAAAAATAAGAACTTTTTTCCTGTGTAATTGGTAAGGAGTGAGTTAGTGACAAGAAGTACCTTTTATGATGGTTATCAAGGGATGGTGGACAAATTGACTTTCCGCTGTTTTAAGGCTAAAATTGGCGTGGCCTCACTCTTTGTTTCCGTTCTGCGTTGAATTGTTTGGAACAAAAATACAAACGTTTCACAAAGTCCGAATCGTGTTCTGTCGTTGACAAGAACATTTGGTCTGACGTTTTATAAATGCATATGCGGAGAAAGAGTGTTCTGAGGGTGGGGGTAAAATTGGGGTCCCCTCTGCTCCTTCCCTGGAAAATATATGAAATATACATTTGAAATGACGTAATGGAAATGCCTACGAAACGTCATCAATTTCCTTCTCTAATATTTTGACCTGTGAATGCTCTTGAACATCTCTTAAGACATCTTAAAGCTCTTGAACATCTCTTAGGATACGAATGCTAGAAAGATAGCAATTTTAAACGTTCCTTATTTCGCATTTCTCAATTGAAGCTTTTACGAAAAGGCCTTGGTTCACCTCTTGAAAATTCACAGAGTGAAACAAATTTAAATCACATTTCAGCAGAGAAACAGAGTTCCCTACCAGAGAAGTAACGTAAAATAATCTTCCCTTCGCCACTCTTATCGAAATTAAAGGGACTCCTTACAAATTCCAACCTAGTCGTCTTGGAAGAAAATTCACATATTTTCTTTCGTAGCCGGGACAACGTGAACCGCAGTTTCAATTAGTTCACACACATACCGCGATCTTAATTAATATTGGGACTTGCCAGTTTGAAGGACAGAATTGAAATTCTTGGAAAAATTAGAAAGAAATTAAAAGCTGGCGGAGAGATTGCTACATCATAAGTGGTTCGTTGCCATCTCCCGCAAGTGACGATTTCAGAATAAGGTTCTGTTAATGAAAGAGTTTTAAATTGATTTGCGATCAATTTCGCATATTTGAAAAGAGGGAAAAAAGGAGTTTCGAAAGGGAAAAATTCAGCGAGAGTGCTAAGATGGAATATTAACGTTCCAAAACGGTGCGATGCATAGATGGATAATCGCATCGAATCATGATATGAAAATTTTGTTATTGCCAGGCCACATGAGAAAAATTGCGCTTGAGAGTTTTCTTCAAGAAAAATTACATCACACCTAGCCTAATTATGCGTATATGCTTTATTTGTCCACTATATATGCCTTGACCTATGGAAGTTTTCAGTATTGAATCATGTAAAAAAATCGAAACAGAAATAATGGCAACAACACTAGATTTACTCTTTGGAACGCGACATGGTAGTAGAGTCTTTTACTTCTCCCTGCTCCGTTCTCCTTTTCCTTCTCCTCCTCCTCCCCAATCTCCGCGGAGGTGCAAGATCGGCGGTTCGCCGGGAAATCCTCACTTTGTACTGAAGCAGCCGACTCCACGCAACTTTTCTCTCGCTCTGTTGTGATGGACGAGCAAGGCTTCGACTGCTGGCAGAGAAATTAATGGCCAAACCAGCGTCCAAGTCAACCCTACGGGGGGCTTAGATGGGTGAAAAAACTATTCCTAGGGGACCGTGCATAAAAGACTTAGAGTCATATCACAGATCTCGGCGTCTGCGATCTCATAAACGTAATGATTCCGAATGTGAACGGTAAGTTAATATCCCTAATTACTGAATGATAAACTCACATGTCGTTCCATTGTGGTTCTTTCCATGAGGCTACAAAGCAGATCGGTGCTTTTAATGTCGTTCTCCGATTTCGTAAAAGACCCAAGCAGGGATATAGACGCACATATAGACATTTTTTTCGGTATGTGATTTTTCCAAGAACACGAATAATATGAAACCTCTGTTTACTATTGCTAATAGTTTATCCGATAACTCAGTCATTTGTCGAATAATTTGTGTAATCTATTTTCGATTTGCTTGATCCCTATCCTTCCAATGAGAAAGAGAGAGAAAATGGCTTTTATGACCACAGAATAGCCCAAAGGGTTTGCAGTTCATGAATTTAATGACGCGGGGAAAATTTAGTTAATGAACTTTGACACGCTGTTAAACTACTCAATAAACGTTGAAATAACGAAGTCAAGTGACTTGATAAAATTACGCGTTATATAGCCCCATCTCAAACGAACATCTCCTAAACATCGTTTATTGAGAGCTCTCAGAGCCTGGCCACGTTTTCGAAGTAAATGTTTTGGCTTTTAAAGACCGCCCCTGCTCCCATTTTACCTGACTTACAAATCCCAAAACCAAAGCAAAGCAAAGGTTTTAAATCATAGGCCTTAACCGCAAATCATGCGCTAGCCAGAAAGTGAGCATTAACTTCAAAATTCTTAGCACCCCGAAATTTTTATACAAAGTTTGAACATCCAGGGAAAACCACCAACTGGTGTAGCTGACGCTAAGGTTAATTTTTAGCGAGGAAATTTCGTTGTTTGCAAAACTCGGAATGGTGAATTTTTCGGAGTATAGATTCGGCGGCTGAAATCCCTCTTGTATTTACTTCAAAGGCTGCCTTACAGGAAAGAAAACGTACGTGAACGTTGTTATAAATTCCCAAAATTAGTGTCGGAAAGCTCCACCGATGGAAATTTCAGTTCCTAGTTCCAAAGGAAAACGCGCTGAACTTGTTTTTGTTTTCTTCGCGTGCATATTTGCATCTGGAATTGCTGATGTTAGCGAAATGCAGACGAAGACTTAAGAGTTCTTCGGCAAAGATCGAACGAAATTAAAGTATTTCTATAAAAGCAGATAGATGCATGTATCTGTGGATGGCGACAGATTGTAAGGCAACGAACAATCGTTCATTTGTTATCATTATTTCTGTCACTAAATTGCGTTCCTTCCAGCTAACAAGAGTGGATAACATCAATCACGGCTTGCCCGAATTCATGGGTGGTCGTTCAACGGAGGATTTCTTGGTCTTATTCAAATGAAGAAGTCAAATTATGACAAATTCGTTTGTTAAGAAAGAGAGAGAGAATTCTGCAGTCAGCATGCCAATTGCGTTTCGCTCTTCGAATAGATTTGTAAACAAGTTATTTCATTGGACCGTCTGCGTCCAAAGTACAGACTTCCAACCAACATTAAAATAAACCAGACAAACCGGCGAACCGTATTAAAGGCATGCAACTTAATATTCAAGATAACTTTCTGAAATGACATGAAAACAAACGAAAACGACATCATCTTGCCCCTTGCTCCAGAGTATTCTAGTGATCATTTATAACAATTACATGAATCTTTCACATTTAATACCATGTTGTCGGCTGTACCCGGCTTGTAATTTTGACCAGCGTCACTTTCATAAGGGGGAGGTGGCCTAAAATTATGATGGCATAACACGCCACGGAGCGGCTCTTATCGGGCCACCTCTTATATGGTCTCAGGGTGGTCGTAAGTGACCTCCAGAACCGCGGGGGGTCCAACGTAACCAAAAGACACAGACATGATGCAATTTCTTCGAAACCGAAACCCCCAGCTAAAACTCAGGTGAAACGTTTTTTCGCTCGTACTCTTTAACAAAAACATCTGGCAGCCACGAGTCGCCCAATTTTTTCTTCCTTTAGACGAAGAAAATTACAATCCAAGAGAGTTGCTTGTATATCAAACCTGTATTTTGTACGTATGTTCTGATATCAATGGCACACAGTTTAAAGCTTCAATTGCTTGCGGAAGAAACCCGAAACGAAACTGAGACGAAATTGACGAGTTTATGTTTATATATGCACAATGCACTCGCCTTTTTACCAATCTTTGATTTACGAACTGATGTGGTGGTCTCTAACCTAAAAGCATTTCATAGAACTAATAGTTATTTTCATTTTTGAGATTTCTATTTATGAACTTCTTTAGAGTTCTTACGAGTTCGGAAAATCGAGAGTTTGCTGTGTTTGTGTACAATACTCACTTCCAGAAACGACTCACAAGTGACGAAGACAAAATTTTGTTAATTAGAGAAAATCGTTAATCAAAAGTTTTACTAAGTAATGGTTAGCTTCAGTGTTTTAGTTCATTTCCTTTCGCCGTCGCAAGTTTAGTACAGCCACCACATTTGATAAATACTTTGGCGAGGTTAGAAAGCTTTATTATTATTATTATTTTAAGTACACCCCTATTAAAATTTAATAAAGTTTCCTGCAGTACAATAATAATAATACAGTACATTATCGCAATGAAGTAATTAATGATTTACAGACATAAGCGTACGCAGAAAGTTCATAAGGGGGGGGGTTATAAGCTCAATGGGGTGTTACAGAGCTACAACATATATTTCTATGTTAAATATACGAAGTTTTCATTGCAATGGGGGTACAACCCCATCAACACCCCACTGCGTACGCCAATACTTATAGATCTATTTTTCTATCCACAAAAAAAATCCAACGGAGTCGATTGTGTTGATTTCCGTCAAGTTTTCAGGATATTTTCTTTTAATTTCTCAAGGAGTTAAAATGAATTGATTTCCATGTCAGATGAGATAATATACCTACGAAGGGTGTTTATAATATAAGTGACTTCTTAGAAACTTGGTGAGGGGTATTTCATCTGTTTCATAACCCATTGTATCTTCATCTGAATCAAGCAGTTTTTCTTTTGCTATCGCATCAAAAATTTGATCCAAACTTCTTATTTCCATTACTAAAACACCTTGGCGAGAAATGAAGGGCAAGGCTAAACGTCCGTAAAAAAATGGGATCTTTTATCTTAAAAATACATTACTGCCATGAAACATTTGCCAGTACCTCAAAGTACAGTCGCTAAACGGAGTGTGTCGTTAATTAGAGGAACGTTATTGAAAGAGTTTACTGTGTATATTTTTTTTTAAAAACTCAGAACTTCCCACATTTACTACTTTTATCTCTTTATATCTTGGATAGATGTTTTCTATAATGAATTATGCATTTATATTGCTGCTGATTTTATATGCTAAACTGCCTACTTTTTTTCAAATTTATTAATTTTTACCTTAAAATGTTAATAGCTATTTTAAATTTCTAATTTTTGTTGCGGTCACTAACGCACTTTTAGCACACTTGTACGCAATAAAATATATATGTATTAATTATATCTTTATTATTTATTTATTACATTATATCTATATCTATATATATATAGATATGAGATATATATATATAGTGCATAAAAGTAATGTAGATAGCATTAGGTTAAATAACTAATGGGTATAAAAATAAATATTGTACGCAAAAGTGAAATTTGTGAGTTTTGATATGTGTGTATGTGCGTGTGTGCCTATGTGTGTAATCTAAACCTTGGTGGGATTTAAAAAGGATTCGATATATAAACCTTACACTTCAATTTTATTTAATCGTCTGGCGGTTTTGATTACTTACCAGCAGCTGATCGGATGGCCGGCAATCCATTATCTTTTCTTTAGCGCTCTCACGCGAGATCACAGGCCCCTAAAATTAATTAACTATTGCTATTTTATTCGTTTTTTGTTATGCATCAGCTTTAATGAATACTACCACACCTTGGCTTGCTGTGCTTTGTGAACGTTGCACCAAGTTCTTTCTCGACTGGAGAGTTTACATATCAGTTGTACGATTGATCTTCTGCATTGATTTCGCATTAAAAAAACAGCGAAGAACTCTCACGATCACCAGCTTTCTCACTCTCTTCATTAAAATATAATCACCCCCAGTGCTTTCGACTGTCTTTCTGGGTTCGACTTGCCCGAGAAGTGACGAATTTCTGCGACAAAAAAATTCAGAGATATATAGAGAAAGGATGATCAACAGATCAGGAAGTAGTCGAATATTTATAAGAAGCAGACGATTTGGCAACGAAGTCTTAAGAATACCTATTCCTAAAAGCAGTCATACAAATGAATAGTGATTTTCGAATTGCCCGGAAAAGGGGGCGAGTTTTTCATGAACCTACTCCCGCTCATATGTTCTCTTACAAATCTTCAATAATTCGTTAAAAATTGGGGTGGCTCCGAAATAGGGTAAATTTCAAATACGTGGTGAGGGGTCAGTGCTTATCCTCCGGCAAGAAGGAAAGCTGAAAAGGTACTTTTGACGGATCTTGAATGACTATTAGTCGCCAATTCAGATCTAGTGCTATTGAAGGAGGCCGAAATAAATCCTCCATTGTGCGTCGAATTTCAACGGTCATTCGGCACGGTTGATTCATAGAACAGGAAGAGTTCACCGTGTCTTTCGTTTCCAGCATGAAGGGGTTCCTTTCAAAGGGTGTGGGTTTCCAGTGGAGAGTTCTGGCTCTCGACAGGTCTTACAATGCATTCAGGTTTGTCGAAAGAACCCCAACCTTTTGAGAAGTTTTAAAGATTTTGAAGTGTAGATGCAGGGCAGAATATGCAGTGGTCTATTTGTTGAAGACTCCAGTCTAGTTTCTAAAACGACACCATGAAGCACCTGTCATCTCCCGGCCTTTTTTCTTCTCCAAGCAGATCTTGCATCAAAGCCATCTTTTCTCACAATCTGCTATCTTCACTCTATACTACTATATATATATATATATATATATATATATACACACATACACACACACACGCACGCACGCACACATATGTTTGTGTCTGTTATATTAAAAGGGTGCTGCACGTCACAATTATACTACAATTTGCTATATATATAGTCTAAAAATGCCATAAACACCAAGCTTGGCTATCTGAAGCTACCCTCAGGTGAATTCACATGTTCGAGAGGTGAAAATGGCAAATCAATTACTAATATTACAAAATATAGATTTATAAAAATAAAATAGAAGTAAAATAAATATAATATTAATAAATGTTTTCCATAACTGTGACCTTGTTCTTCATCAGGAGCTGCACCATGTCACTGTTATTGGTTTGCTTTTTCTGACACAACATTGAGATTCCTAGATTCTGTGGGGCCTAATTATAACCAAAAAGTGTCGAAAAAAGATGGGTGGTAATTAAATATTCTCACCAATATTAACACTTGGTTTATTATTTTTAAATGTTCGTGTTTTTTTAGAAAACTTCTAAAGAAATACACAGAGAATGCCTTTGAGCCGTTTGACATTGGTTTTTAGGGGTTTCGTTGAACGGTTCCTTAGCGTTTCAGAAACACTGTCTTGCAGATCTTATATATTGTGTCTGGCATACATGTATAACTGTTCCCTTGAAAAAGATTGTACATGCATGCCTAGGTTCAATATATTGTCATATAATTTCAATTTTTCACTTTCGTCACTAACGCATTATTACAAATCGTGAAAAATGCAGCGTGTTATTCAAAAAATGCTACTTGTCATTTACTTGTATATTGTTTATACATTTATATTTTTATTATATATGCATGTATATTATATTGTACATACGTTTATATTTACATTGTATATGCGCTTATATATAATGGTATTAGTTTTTAAAATCCTGTATATACATATTCTAGTGTATAGGTCTATATTATTTTATATAATATACGATTGTGTGGTTATTGGCATTCCATATATCTGCACTTACTTATTAATAATTTTAATTTATTTACTTTCACTTTTCACCAATTTACTTATTTAGTTTTCTGCACTTTAAATTATATTTCACTGGTTTTTTTTTAATGCTTATATATCATTGTGCTTATATATCATAATGCTTATTATCATATTGATTGCTGCTGCTTCATGCGCGCTCTTTTTTAATGATTTTACTTTTTTTAATTTATTTTAATTGTATCATAGGCATTTTCCATAATTTTTTCGTACACATTTTTGTCTACTCTAACAATTTACCTTTATATTATATATAGATATGTATACTCATACGTAACATCTAAAATATCGAACAAGAGAGAGATATCCCTAAGCATGTGTAGACGTTGTTTCATATTTTCTTGAACCGCGATATTGATACAGATAAAGTGGTTTATAATCTAAATTTTTTAAAGTGAATTTTCTATTTTGTAACTTTAGCATTTTAGCATTTTGCTCAATACGTTATTTCAGATCCCTTAGAATTTAAAATATTTCAGGGTTTTTGCGTGAGTACCACTTCTCCATCCTGTCATTATTGTCGCGCATGTGATCAGTTGCTTAGCTAGATATTTTGCCGCCCGGGGCGAGTGACTGTCATTGCCGTCATTGTTGTGTCTATCATTGTTTTTTAAATGCTAATTTCCGCCCCCTCCGAATTGTGGCGCCCGGGGCGACCGCCCCTTGCCCCCCTCCTGCTACGCTACTGCGTGTGCGCATCGTATTTTTAGACAATTCCGATTTTCCAGATATCGCCCTATGCATATTTTTCATGTTCAATCTGCACGTACGTTACTGGGATAAGAGAGTTTTGTATACTATGTCTCTTTGTTTCTTCCATGTAGGACTACAAACTATTCCGTTTTCATTCTTCATCGTCAAAAAGAGGGGTTCTACCAAACTTCATGTAAAAATATGCACAAACAAAATTACTGAGAGGTATATGGCTTCTCTGTCCCTCCTCGAAATCTCTAACGTTACCAAATGCAATGCTTATAAAAACAGATATAATATATAAAATGCAATGCTAATCCGAAACAATTTTGATTAATCACAACGTCTGCTTGTGCGGAAAAATCAACGTTTATGTTTTAATTAAATGAATCAGTTTTTCACTGAATTTTGCACGAAAAGCTGCAAATCGTGTTTAATCTGGATCTGATGTCGTTATTTAACAGATATACGTTACTCTGAACGTTGCCTTAATTCTAAAATTTATAATGCAAAATGAACGTCAACGTGTCCATCAGGGCTAAGGACTTCTATAGGCATTTATGTGTGTTTTCTTCATTCTAGGTACGCATATATATATATATATTGAGAGAGAGAGGTTTTAAATATAGTAAATTTAGAATTGGAGAAAAGAATAATAAAGAAAAATATAAAGAAGAAATAACTGTGCAATTATCTAAGTCTAGCGCTCATTGAGCCACTGCTATATAATGGATAAGTTATAGTGAAAAATAGCAAATACATATATAAGATGAATAGTGCATGTAAGAGAAGAGATTAATATAAAATACAATATTCAAACGTATATATATATATATATATATATATATATATATATATATATAAACATACAATATAAACATGCAAATATATATATACACACACATATAAATACGACGTAATATAAGCATGCAGCCCCAGAACCGTCGTCAGGGGCCTTTTCTAGGACTACATGCTTGGCGCCTTTTGTAAAAATTTATGAACACCCGAAATTAAATCCTGGCCACAGCTTTGATTGTTACGTATCTTCACTGGGCGCAGTGATACGCTCCGAAAACTAATCCTTAATTTATTCGTAATATCAGTAGTATAAAATGCAAAAGTACATGGGCAGAATGGTTTTACGGTCATATACATATGGCCACATTATATCATTCCTGGCAACCAGAGTTCTATCGTGTATAATATCTCATTGTGGCCGTAACCTACGGCCACGATCGGACTGAATGGCGGCATTTGACAACCATGACTATTTATATAGAATTTATTACATTAGAAACGCTTTCTCTTGGGCTTTTAAAATCTGCTTCTGTATATGCAGTCGAACCCTGTGGCAACGATATTTAAGGGACCATCGAAATTTTTACGCTATAACCGTGTGAAGCTATATAACCGATATATAATTATATACAAATAATATGAGAGAGAACTTCAAAAATTTGGCGTAATATTTGAGTTATCCCTATAAACGAAGTCGAATGTACTCTATATATGAGTACAAAAGCTATAGAGCCGTGGTTCACAACCTGGGGGTTCGCGAGTCCCTGGTGCATAATTTTTACGATAGGTGCATACAAATTCAAACACATGCTAACTAATGGCTTATTGCAAAATCAAACGATTTTCCTTCCAACATCGACTCTTTTTCTGCAGCTTTTCCTCGTACTGGCAAGGAAGAAACATAATGCTGATTTCTTTCGGCATGCCATTTTTTAATTGAAATATTTAGTTCTATCGATGCACAAAAATAAAATTAAAAAGGTTTAATTTTCGACCTATACAATGCAATAAAATATCTAACATGATAAATCACTCTAAGATCACAGATTTTGATCGAAAATGTGTAAAACGGAAAAAAATTAAATTTTAATTTCCAAAACACCCCATTTCTTGATAAGGCAGTCTGACCACAAGGGGTTGGACACAAATCACGGATTTTTTCCTCCTTGCGGGATTTCCTAACCTATATGAATCCCCTTCCCTGAAAATATTGCCCTACAGTTCAGTTGTACTTCACAGCACTTCTGAGATTCTGGTATTTTTCTTTTCTATTCTTCTTATGCTCCTTTTTTCCCCCTTCCTCGACGGACTAGGGATTATTCTGTTGGTCTGAAGGGAAAACATCGATTGGATAGGGGGAATCTCTCTGCAACACTCCTGGAGGATTAAGATATGGTCTCCTCTCTTGATCCTTCGCCCGTTTTTTTTTCTGTTTCTTTTCCTTAATCGTTTCTTTTTCTTCTATTCTTTCCTTTTCTGTTTCTAACCCGTTTTTATTTCTTCGCCTTTAATGGAAAAAAGGGATTTTTTTATTATTTTTTTACAGGCATCGTTAGATCATGTGGAAAGAAAATAGGAGCAATTGCTCCCACAAAGGATGCCTTTTTGGCATCACTTTTATAGGCTTTTCTGCAATCAAAGGTTACAGAGGGATATTTGGCTGCTATTTAAGGATTTTAAGCTACATTTTACCAAAACTTCTTACAAAAAACTGGATACTAAATCTTTCAAATAAAAATTTCACACCACAACAGCAATTCGTACTATCACTCCGCCTAAATTTCTCACCTGCTCCACTTAAAATTCCTACACCACAGATTCTCGCTTCCATAGAAAATGCCCTACAAAATACTCACACCGACGAACGTGTTGCAGCTGATAAAGGCCGTACTACAGTCGTCTTAAATCGTCCAGACTATTTACATAAAGTCTCTACACTCTTATCTGATACAAATACATACACCCGCATCATAAAAGACCCTACACAAACAATTCAATCCAAAATGAACTCTCTCCTTCTTAAACTCTATAAATCTAAAAAATTTTTTTTAATTTCTACGATTATTTAAAATGCACTTCGGACCGCTTACCATCCTTCTATGAATTACCTAAAATTCATAAACAAAATATTCCTCTCAGACCAATAGTTAGTTTCTGCAGCTCTCCTACATATAACCTATCAAAAAACATCTCGCACGTCTACTCTCTCTCTCTTATAATCGGTAATAAAGACTACACTGTTTCTACTAGCCAATTCTTCTGCATCTCTTTAAATAACCTACAACTTGACTACTACAACCTCATGGTCTCATTCGATGTAATTTCTCTCTTCACTTACATTCCCAAATCACTTGCAATCGACACCGCATTTACACGCCTCCAAAATGACACAATACTACATGAACGCACTTCACCAACACCTCACGACATGTGTACATTGTTGAAATTTTGTCTGGACTCTGCTGTGTTCTCCTCAAATGGTTGTTTCTATAGACAAGTTTGTGGCACTGCCATGGGATCTCCGGTCTAAAGTGTTGTAGCCAATTTGATCATGGAGTCATTTGAGGAAACTGCTTATCCTCACCGAATTTTAACATTAAATTCTGGAAAAGATATGCTGGCGACACATTTGTTGTACTTAAAACTAATACATTCCAAAGCTTCTTCCATTACTTTAATAACTTAAACACACATATAAAATTAACATACGAAACAGAACAGAACAATAAAC
>QLNU02015360.1:295873805-295888231 GCA_006491805.2 Dysdera silvatica | reverse complement strand
GAGTCATATGCAGATTTAAAGTCTACATATACCGTTGTTAGTATATTTCTGGCACCTAGTGCTTGACTACAATCTACACCTTGGGTACTCGTTGATCGATTTCTGCGGAAGCCTGCCTGTTCACAGGATAATAACCCAAAACTCTCTAAAGTCCAGTTAAGTGTCGCATTCACAATTTTTTCTGTCGTCTCTCCAAGGACACTTGTAAGAGATGGTTAAGCCTCTAATCTTGCCTTAATTTCGCATCACTATCCTTTTCAAAACAAGGACAGTCACTCGGCTTTTCCACTGTGTGGGGACCGTATCTGATTCCCAAATGTGATTAAAAGTTATCAAAAGGAGCTGTTTTTCGTGTTCGCCCATATTTTTGACGAATTCTGTACATATGTGGTCTTCCTCTGGTCTTCAAGCTTTTCAATCCGAACTCCAATTCTTCTCGTCCAAAAGGTGGATCGAAAGCATCATTAACTGTAAACGGTTCATCAACCCTTGAATGCAGCAATCTTTTAATTTCAATATTTAAAACCTCTGACTTTTTACGGACATGTGTTACTTTTCTTGGTGCTTAGGCGTTGAACTGTCCAAAGACATTAGCAATACCTCTGTCAGCGGATAACAACACTCTATTTGCAAAAGTAATGGGTTGCCGTTTTGGTGGAGGCAAATTTTTGTTTTGTTGTCACAAGTTTTTAAACTATCAGTTTTATAATTAATGTTTGAAATAAAATTATTAACGATTCTTCGCTTTGCTTCCAGGATCATCTTCTTCAGTATTTCCGTTTGTCCTCTCCAGGCAACAACATCAGCTAGCCTATTTGTTTTCTCTAATTTCCCCCGAATCGATCTCTCTCTCTCTCTCTCTCTTTGCTTTTGCCTGCCTGTGAGGTTGTTGCTCCAAAAACACTAAAAAATTTTGGCTCTTCCACGAGGGTAGTTGACTTAGCATCAATCAAAGATAGTTTTATTGAGTAGTTTAACCAACTTATCAGGGTTAGATCCTTTTCCAAACGATATGAGACTGTTTTTCAACATGCCTTCTTAAAATTCCAGGATATAGATTTAAAACCTCCTCTTATACTAACGGTTTTTGTAATACACTGCTCAAAACAATTAGAGGATATTTTGAGTTCGGTATGAGATAGTCATATAATCGACTGTTTTTGTTTTTTTTAATAAAATTTAAAGAAAATCGATGAAAAGGGAATTATTTACGTTTGCGAACTTTATAATATGCAAATTTTTTCTGTGACATCGAAAATTACTCGTTTCTGATAAGAAGTTCAAAGCCACCTGCAGCATTCGTTATGTAGGAAGTGATTAGAAACAATCGACACGCGCTGAATACTTCGTAATGGTGTATACGATATCTCAACAACATGACTTAGCCGAATCTGTAGCCTTTGGAGTCTCCAATTTTTGGACTATGGAATTTTGTTTTGGAAACTGGAAATATTAGCCGAAGACCAGGGCAAGGTCGCAGATGCACAGCAACACAAAATGAGGATCGATATTTAAAACTAATGGCCAGAAGAAACCGCAGTGTGAACGCCACTCTTTTGCAACAGCACCTTCTGAGGGCTACTGGCAGCAGAATTTCAACTCAAACTGTTCGAAATGGACTCCATCGTGTTGGTTTGTATGCTCGCAGACCCTATGGTTTGTATTTCCTTAACAGCGGACCACCGTGCTGCTTGCAGAACGTGGGCACAAGAACGTCTCAGATGGAGACGAAATGAATGGAGCAATGTTCTCTTCTCAGACGAGTCCCGCTTTAGTGTACAGCCTGATAATAGGCGGCTTATCATTTAGAGAGAACGTGGTACTCGGAATAATCCTGTATTTGTGAGCGAAAGTGTTCGATCTGGAGGAGGCGAAGTGATGGTCTAGAACAGTATCACTATAAATGGCCGTAACGACCTGTACATCATCAGAAATGGACCTCTGACAGCTCGACGATGTAAGTATGAGATCCTCAGACCTTTTGTGATCCCTTACGCTACAGCAATCTGAGATGAATTCATCCTCATGGATGATAAAGCCACTTCACATCATTCTCGGCTAGTGAACGACTTCCTTTCCAATGAAAGAATCTTTCGAATTGATTGGCGAGCACGTTCCCCAGACATAAACCCAATCGAGAGTGTTTGGAACATAGATTGTGATTGCAAATTGCATTTATTGGCGACATTTTGAAAGTTGCACTACGTTCGTCGGATAATCGCGGATTTTTGATTATTTTTATGCCAAAATAGCGAACATTGCGCCAATGCGTAAAACCTTTATCGCCAAGGTAAATGAAACGGGGATTGTACAACAAAATGGCAGCTGATGCGTCGGCTTAGAATTTTAGGATCTCTAAGTCAATTGACAACTTGAGTTTCTATTAATAAGAAGGGACTGAACAACGTCCATGCAAATGGTTGTTTAAAAAAAAAAGTAGCCGGTGAAGTTGCATTGGAATTGGCTATACTTTAATTGTCATTTGTACAAAAAATATTGATTTCTCAGTGTTTTCCCATCAATATTTTTGGCTTTAAATTCTTCAAGAAATTCGGCTATATGGTTATTACACGGTCGATATTGACTCCCTCCCCTGTATAGGTATGCGTGGGGGGGGGTATATGACTGTAGTGAGAAAAAATGTAATTTTAATCGTAATAGTAGTTAATAAAACTATATGTACAATAAAACGAAATGATATTCGTTGTCGGAATGAATGATGAGAGAGTGAAAGCAGATCAGGTTTTATTTTAATATACAACTGCAATTGTCATCTAAGACTTGAGACCTTGAGTGAACGCATTTCCTCTGAGTCCCTTGTGATGTTCGTTAAGCAGTCGAGTCTTTTTAATCCGAACTTTTTGGGATACAGACCTATTCGGATTAACTGCAATATTTGCTACAAAGTTTATTATAAACTATAATTGTTTAATATATAGGTGTTTTGATATGCACGCGTCACAGATGACAGACGAGTGACGGAAAGTTTTCCTTCCTTTATTGGAAATTTCAATTAGTTGGTAACCCACACTGAACTATTTAATTACGTTTTGTCAGTCAGTTAACGTCGCAGCCGACTGGAAAAAAAATCGTATTAACCGGATTTTCGGATTAGCATGATTCGTATTAACGATGCACTGCTATGTAGATATCGCCACAAACGTTCAAGACGGATTTTGATTTAAAGCTACTTTGGGAACTACCGGAATCAAGAAGAAAGTATGCATAATTGATTGACCTCTATAAATAACATATTAATGCATTATATTTAAATTAGGCAGTAAGCAAATAATCTATTAATTATAAAGGTTTGCTCTGCTTACATAAAGCTCTCCTAAACCTCGCGGCGTGGATGAAAAGAAATAGACACAGATTGGTAAATTGCGAAACGCCTTACATATAATTGCAGAAAGATTTGCGTTGGTTATATTAATATTGATCAGATTATTTGCACACCAAAACGTGTCCCCAAATCAAATATTTCAAGTAATTGATTTGTACATCGATTTGATGTAGGTTTAACTAAGGGAATCGTGCCATTTTCTGAATTAACTTCTCTGTTAAGGGTGAAGATCGCTACACCGAATTCAAGCACGTAAACTGAAGTAATGGGATTAGAATATGTTATTAGTTTAAAGCAAAATTTTAAAAATATTGCTGGCTTTTCTGCACCAAACGCCATCTAATACAGAAATTTCTTCTTCCAAAAAATCTGAGAAGAGCAATTCCAGGCACCTATCGCTTTGCAGATACATAGTTATCTGTGTCAGCAAGCCGTTTCATGGTACTCTTAAATTTATTCGAGGCTTAACAGATCTCGACTTATGGTTTCAGATCATAAAAATCATCCGATTCTCAAGCAATGGATGTTCAACTTGACGATGACAAATGACCTGGCCGAAGAAGGAGGCTTTTATAATTCCTATAGTTTTGTATAATGATTTCAGACTTCTTTCATAATTTCTTTCGCATTTAATTATGTGCAAAGTTCATAATTGCTGGAAGTTTTGAAAGCAACTTTTCTGGCTATGTTATATTACCGCGTACCATTGCTTGCGTAGGAAAAAAGGCAAGGTTTTAGAGCTTTCGCGATGTATAATTAGCGGGTTTTAATAGCGGTACTGATGCCAACGCATTTGGCCAGTAACATGTATATTAATTTTGACCACCATTTAGAAGCTTCACGAGCGCTATGGGAAATACAACGTCACAGACTAAAGGTCAATTGACCAAATACTCTAGGAAAGGATATAAAGGTCGCTAGAAACTTATTTTTTTGGTGATTGCACTACACTCTTTACTGCCGTGGGGCCCTAGCTCGCTACCCACTAAGCACGGCCTTTTCGGTAATCAACAACTAGCTGATTGACGTAAATTACCTTTCTCTATATTTAGATAACGGAAATCTGTGGTTAATAATTAGAGGTTTTAAACGTAGCATCTCCGAAGAAAGAAACTAATGATAGCAATAATGCTCTCAATTCCTCGAAGTAAACAACAAACGGACAAATTAAGAGTAGATTGAAGTAAGAGAATGTTCGAACACCACATACACAAAAAAACAAAACAAGCACTCGTTTTGAAAAGACGGAATTTATTTCACACATTTGAGTAGCCGAAAAGCATTGCTGTAAACAAACCGGTATACAACAGAACATAAATAATAAAAACTCACAGACAGACATCGTTTGTTCGGAGCGCTAAATCACAACTCGATAGTTCTGAAGATTTTATCGGATTTTAGATGTTTCCGAACACCATATCAGACAACCGGGTGTTTTTTCCCGATAGGGATTACCTCTCCGAAAAAACAACACAATAATCTGATAAATCTTGTCCACTAAAGTGTCGTCGTTCGGTAAAATATTGTGGACATCCGGGATTTCTTCCAAAAAAGATAGCAGAAATTCTTTTTCCCTCTTCATTCTTTCTCCGTTCTGACGGACTGCGTATTTTGTCAAAACCCGTCATTTAAAAGGAAAAAAAATGTTTAATTTATAGACTTTGCACTCCGATTAATATTTTGTTATCGCTAGGCTTATCTTTCATTCTTTTCAACGGACCCCCTTTCGATTAAAAAAAAACACAGGCCCTGGAAATCTCTCTTATTTTCTTTAAAAAAAAAGTGGGATCCTGATGTCTGTAGGCAGCCGATAAAGTGTTGTGATTTCTCCGCCTCTGATGGTGGCTATTTTGAAATGTTTTTCTTATGTTCAAGTTTGAGGTGTAATGTGGATGATGGATGTAGGGAAGGTCAAGGCATACAATTTACGCTTCTTAGTGAAGGACATATTATAAAATCAAAAATATCCTCGCTCTCGGGTCTCTTGAGAAAGAACTTAGGCGGCCATTCTTATGAGCTATCCTTCCCTAGGTTTAAAAAAATAGACATTTTATCTTCATTCAGAAAATTAAGAAGAAAACTTTAACGAAATACTGTAAAGCCTTAATTAAGACAATTTTCATAATTATTCTTATATGTTCGTATATATTTTCTTAAATAAGGTAATTTTAAACGTGGGAAAGGGAAATTTTATTTTGAATAAAACCAGCATTTATAGTACTTAAAATTTTCTTGTAACAAAAATATTTTTATTTTCATGGTCGGATAGGATTAAATTTTCTTTCACATATTTAACTTTCTGTTTGCTTTTTTTTTCGTATTGCTTTTCCGTCGTAAATTTCTAAATATCTTTCGGCAACGAAACATGGGAATGGGGAATAAAAGTTAATTGCATAAAGGAAAAATTAAGACGTTTAAGTTTACCCAGGGGAAAAGAAAGTTACGAGTTAATTAGTAAAATAAATTATAATTATAAGTTTATTAAATGATATCTTCTAGTTTTATTTTTATTTTACTATAGCAAATGCATAATACATAGAGGCAATGGTTAAATGGATCCATAAGCGATCGTAGAATTCAAAACAATACAGCGATTTTAAAATATACTTATTAACTTTAAAATAATATTGAGAGGCATATTTTTCTTGCGCTTATACAATCAACCTTGGGTTTCGACGCAATACGTGTTACTATTCTCGATATATTCGTGAATCGACTATAATGATGAGAATGTCCGCGAGGTTTCAGAAAGAGCGTTCAACCCTTTTTTTCATTGTGTATTATTTTGAATTTTCGAACCCAGTGCTTAGCAGAAACCTCTTTCTGATGAGGCGTTATTTTATTGAAAGAAATAACAACGTATCTCTAGTCATGAAATTGACAGCGAACACATCAATAGCATTGCCTGAAACCGACAGACTAGTGCAGTGCATAAAAGAATCTTACTAATGCTGGATCGTGACTTAAGTATATCTGATATTCCTCGGAAAAGCAACGGTATTCCTGTAAAGACTAAATGGTCCCTTTGTTGAATTTAAGTTCGTCCTTTTTACATCAAGGGCATACATCGTTCAGTGACATGGGTTACCTGCCAAGCTGTCATTAGTGGATCCTAAATAGCTTGAATACTATTAGGATAAGGAGAATTTGGTAGTGTCCACAGTGTTGACATCTTTAGGGACATCATCGCTAATTCGACATAACATTGTCATTGCAAGAAACATCCGATGTCAGTAGTAGCAGAGGGTTCAGGATGTTTCTATTGGCCATTATCAGTCACGCATCTATGATGAGAAACTTGCTTTTAGAAACGAAGAGTATTCCCCTCCTAACCACAACAACAATTAATTATGAAATCAACGAACCTAAATAGTAATGTTAAAAACGATGATGATATTGACATAAATTCGTTCTGTGTTGACCTATAGAGTTTACTGTCCGTATAGCTACAGTGTGTTATGGTCCATAGAAATAACATATAGTCAATTGTCTCTTTGTTTACAGTCCTTTGTGTATAGGCAGCAGAACTATTTGTGCTTTCTTGAACCATTTGAAAAGGGCTGCATAGAATCATGCATGTCCAAGAACTGTGGTTTGAGTCGTCTATCCCCCTGCTATCATATGCTTATTAGAATCGGGCACTATGATGGCGCAGTATAGCCCAGATGCTCTTGCGCCATAAAAATCCAAACAAACAAACAAACGCTATATTAAATTTCGCGTTCTCTGAGTGCAAGAGTTGCCATCTAAAGCATAAGTAACTGCAAACATAAATAGAAGAGAACGTCAGCGAAATGTATTTGCTGCCTTTTACAATAACACAGCGAAAATGATCGGCATTGTTGGATAAGCCATATCAGGTTCTTCCTTTGTGATTGGTACTCGGAAACACGGCTCTGAATTTCCGCACTTCATGGAGGCCGTTTCATTACTAATGGGTGCTTAATTTTAAGCCCCCTTCGCTATAAAACTGGCACTAGGGAGCAAGTTAGTGCGAGTCCCCCACTCACTAATTCTTTCGAAGGTTCATCGCTCAACTTGGCTCTCTACGATATGGTACAGGAAAGCAAAAAAAAAAAAAAAAAAATGTATTTCTCTACGGCAATTGGTAAATGTAAGGAATGGACTTGCGTAACATTCATCTTGAAGCTCGTATCCACATTATCGTTGAAGTGTCAAACAATGTATTTTATGCTTTGTACTTCAGTCGGATTTCTATCCACTTAACTTAGCGAGGAGGGTAAGGATGAGTATTTGTCTCTTAGGCGTACCTAGAAAGTTCATAGTGGGGAGGTTATAGGACCAAAGGGAGTTACAGAGCTACAACTCATATAATCCGTTGTTAAATATAAAACATTTCATTGCAATGGACGTTACAACTCCATCAACATCCCCCCCCTCCCCTGCGTTCGTCAATGATTTGTCCCTTTCTGGAAAACGAAAATGCATGTGTGTTACATTATGTATGGAATATTACGATGAAAAGATACATAGGCTATCCAGTCCCGTGCAGAGGATTTCAAAAGGGGGTGGGATGATAGAAAATTTCCTTTTCCTCATAAAGAATTTGATTTTACAACCAATAAAATTGTTAAAATAAGAGGTTTGACACCCAACTCCCATTCACGCACCGTCTTAAGGCCATTAGTATTTGTTTCCCTTAAATTTCGGCCGTCATTTCGATTTCATAGAGACGAAGATTTTCTCCAGTGAGTCAAAATCCGAGGTTTGACTTCCGATCAGAGGCGTAACCAGGGGTGGTTTTGGGGGTTGTAACCTCCCATCGCAATGAAATTTTGTATATTTAACATAGGAATATATGAGTTGTAGCTCTGTAACCCCTCCCATTAAGCCTATAACCCTCCTCTTATGAACTT
This sequence comes from Dysdera silvatica, assembly GCA_006491805.2. Classification (NCBI taxonomy): domain Eukaryota; kingdom Metazoa; phylum Arthropoda; class Arachnida; order Araneae; family Dysderidae; genus Dysdera; species Dysdera silvatica. The sequence continues at coordinate 295,880,011 of QLNU02015360.1, read as the reverse complement.
TCTGCTTACGCCACTGTTTCAGATGGTCCCATAGAGCATCGACCGATTTTTTACCTGCCTCCGTCTTTCTAGGGTTCGATTCTCAAAGCATCGGGATGGCGATAACTTGAAAAACCATAGGCCTACGAAACGTAAGCCTACTTAACGCATCTCGGCAAAAATCTTCTTTTAAAGGCTTATGAAACAAGATCCAGGTTCCTCCTTTGGAGGCTACAACAGAGCCAAAGGGTAATAGTAATAGATAGAATTTCGGTCACAAGATGCTTTTGATTAATAGAATAAGTTCATTTCGAAATCGAAGAAATTGAAAAACCGTTGTTATGCCGTTCTATGTCAGTTTCCGAGTAAGCAATTCTTTTCATCTATTTCAATAAGCAACATTTAGCAGTAAATTTGTAGACAATAATAATAATAATAATAAAGTTCAATCCACTAAGAAAGGTTATAAAAAAATTGGCCACTGAAGTCTTCATAACTATATAATAAAATATTATATTTAACGAAGTAACAAAAAATATCTCTGATGCAGATAAGTGCAGGTATTAATATTAACAATACAATAATATGCGCGTAAACTCTGGCGGGAGAGGGAAATCGTAACAAGCAAGTTGCCCCCAGATAACAGACTCCGTAACTTTGATAACCAATAACACACAATATTGTTGCAGTCAAACTTTATTACCGTCGTTAACAGCTGTTTCAGTAGCCACATACTACCTTCTTCAGAACGAAACAAATAGTTGGCTAACGCCGTCACCCAAAGCCAAGTTTCAGCGCAATACATCGCGAAATCATTTATCCCCATAGTTCTAGTTAATAAAATTAGTAATGCCGCATACATCGAAGACATGCCCAACTCTAACAATATGCAGACGTCATACACAGCAGAGAGAACTATAACCTTAGACTCGAAACCAAAAACATATGGTGCATAGAAAGAGTTGATATGCCGCTAGTTATATCAGCAATAGATTCAATACCAAACACACAAGCCTGTGACTTAATAGTTAGAGCACTTGTCCGACAGACAAGTGGTGTGGGATCGTACCCCACCTGGTTTCCGAAAATTCTTTTTCTTTCTGCGAGAAGATATACCAAACACACTGTATACAAAGTTTAAAAACTTAGCATAAACCCAGAATTTTATATTGATTTCTGAAAGGTGATCATTCCAAATGCATGCTGGACTGTCTCAGGACGGTTTTACCTGTATTAACTACGCGCATATGACGGAGACTGCTTGGATGAGTACTTGGCTCTGTCAGTCTTGAATCTGTACCGCCAAGTAGGGAAACATCATGGTAGTTAGGCTCATGGTAGTTAAGGTAAGTTTGTGGCATTTAAGAAACCATCTATTTAACGTTAATTCAACTGATTTAAGAAATTATTAAATGCTGGAAAATAGTTTATCACATGTTGCTACATTTAAATATTAGTTGTTGACCCTTATATATTTTCTGAAAATTATTTCGTTGTATACACTGCCTTCCTTTTGAGATTGCCTCGCTCGCAATATATTGATAGCCTTTGTGAAATAGACATGTTCAGTCGAAGCTAGGCCTCTAGCCAAGCCGGGGCCAGCAGAGCGTGGCCCCAATTGCCCTATGCTTGTGCCCAGTTGCTCTATCGAGCTATTTATATATATAGAACGATCCGGGTGCCCTGTGCCCCATATGCCCTTTGCCTTGCCCCAGTTGCCCCTTCATCCTGGCTACAGGCCTGGTCGAGGCTAATGTGTTTTAAAATTCTGTGCAGTTCTTTTCGACATTTTCCACTCCACTTTCCGAATAATGCATTTGTCGCAGCCATGTCTTAAAAAACAACTACAACCAAATCACCATGAACGCCATTCGTTGAAATGCTAATTTTGTAATCATGATTTATTCATTAAATTCTCGTTATTTTGCGTTCCCATTTTGTTGTTAATGATGCGAAAGTCATGGCGTTATTAGATTTTAATGAACCGAGTGATATTATTATACCATTGCGTGGAGCAATGGGTTACGAGGGAAACTGACTGAATATCATTATTTGCAAAGCTTGTACCAGACAGCGTAATGATTTTCACTGTTATTACTGATTCGTCACGTCGGTATTTTTCAAACGACACGCTGACACGCCGGAACTACGCACCAACAAACAGAATTTGACCAGATATTAAGAATTTCCACATTTCCGTAAAACTGAAATTGACAATAATTAAGAAACAGGTGGTGAATGTTTGAGATAGTGCAGAGACAATGTAAGTAAAGTTGGAGCAGGTGTTCTTGTGTGCTTGTATATTACCTTGTTTATTTCTCCGGAGAAATTGACGATAAATGGGGAAAAAAAACAATTACTTGGAAACGAGATGAAAGTGCGTGTTTTCGAAAGAACATCGTTTAAGAAATAAACGGAGCTTTATTTTGTGTCACACGTGAAATTGATTAGTAAAGGACTCGTGTGTCTATTTCTTATCCTCTTTTGCGGGTAACTTTATCATAATTTTTTCTCTAATGTTTTCTCCATTCGCAAATAAATATAGCAGGTTTTTAAACAAATAATATCGTCGTTATAAACGTTATAAATTATGCTATAAAACACCCAAATGTGCTTGTTATATATCGTCCCTCGCCTAATTAACAGAAACAGAAAAAAATCCCCCTTTATTTTCATTTACAAAAAAAATCGTAGAATCATTTGTGCCCTCCGGAAAAACGAAAAGAAATGGGCTAAAAACTACAGCCATTCGTCCGACTATTTAGGGATTTTTTTTAATTCTTTCTTTTATTCTTTTACGTTCTTAACATTTCCACTCTTATTTTAAATCTGCCTAATGAAATACTAATACCTCGGGATTAGCAAACTAGGAGAAAGTTAATCCTGTTAATTATTCTCTCTTAAAGGATTTTTTTATTTGGAAAGGGATTTTTATTCCCTTTTTTTATGCACATGTTTGTACTCTTTCAGCGAGTTTCTTTCGACAAATACAAGGTGCCGAAGAAGTCAGCAATTTTCTTATCAATAACTAATTTTCATAACTTATAACTAATTAACTGGCGAAACACACACTCTGGACCTTCGATGAATCGAAATAGACTAGTCTCTTGTTAATCCGAAAATCCGGTTAATCCGATTTTTTTTTTCAAACGGCTGCAACGGCAGTGGACTGACAAGAGGTAAAAAATCAGCGCAGTGGGTGTTGTCAACTAATTGAAATTTCTAGTAAAGAAAGGGAAATTTTCCGTCGCCCACCCGTCGTCTGTTACGCGTCCACGCCAAAACATACACACATCAAATAATTATAGTTTACAGTAAATTCTGTAAAAAAGATTTCAGTTAATCCGAACAGGTCTCGGCCCCAATTGATTCGCATTAACGAGAGTCTACTGTAATATAAAATGAATAATTTGTAATGTATTATCTACGTATCTGGATGATTCGAATCTTCGATGACTCGAAGTGTTTGTCTCTCCCTCCGATTTCGATTTATCGAAATTCCTGCGCATGCGCACATAAATTCTCTCGTTAACGGCTTTCAAAGAAAAAAGACCTTAATCAGGATGATGGTAATTCTACAAAGAATTTATCGGGACCACAAAATACCATAGTTAAACAGAAATGGTCCTGAATCAGTTTGACGTTATTGAGAAAATTTACTATAGTATATACATATATATATATATATGTGTATTATTGTGTGTGTATAGATTAGATTTAAATAAATTTGTAAGTAACTGCGAGGTTTCGAAAGCTAATCGTATTTTCCTTTCAAGGTAAAACCGAGAAAGCTTGCCTCGTAGTTTTTAAATGGGGCATTACTTTGCTTTCAATTAAAATTTAATTTTTATATATGCCCTTCCTTAAAAGTTTATTCAATAATTTTAAGCGCGCATTTTTCACGATTTCCTTTTTCGTTATTTAGTTATATACACACACACACACAGGCGTAAAGTGTGTGGTATATGCCCCCACCTCACCAATAATTTTAAATAAGTTGCAATTTAACGTATATTACAATGTATTAATGTACGTAATATTAGCTCGGACCCCTTCACCAATAATTTCGTACATTCTGCGTTGATGAGTATACTGCTAAATGAAGTTCGTCTTTTTTTATCTGTGATGTCTTAGAATCGCAAATCTGTTTATGTTTCGCGGTTTTGTGCACTAACATTATGATTTAACAACGTTTTAATTTAAATTTTATATAAATTTTCTGAAAACAAGATTATTTACACGTATTTGATGAAAAAACGAGTTACTTAGGAGAATTAAGCAAACACAATAGGTAGTTTTTATTTTAAAACCGGTGTTTTATGTATTTTTAAATAAGTGCATATTTTTTGCCAGTAATAAACACTATAAAAGTAATTTTTGCATCTAAAGTCGACGTTCGAGCTTTAATATTCTGACTGAGATAAATAACAAATTAGAGTTTTAACCAAAGTTCATGGATGTCCTAAAATTAAATACTTTCTGATTCAAATTGCTTCGACGTAACCCCCATTTTGATGCAAGTTTACAAATATACATTAGAGTATATGGGGTTATAGCTCTGTAACACCCCTTATAATCGTGTCACCCTCTTATGAACCTTCTGCATACGCTAAGGAATTTGAACACAATCATGGATGCATCAAAAGCGATTTGAAGTTCTGTAACTCTTGAAATTAAATATGAGTTTTGAAAATATAATTATTTGGTCATTGTTACGCAACTGTCAATCCTTTTTCACAAAAATGATTCTACTCAGTTTCCAAATATGGAAATAGACCAGGAGTGAACATAAATTATTATGCAAATAACTCCAACAATTTAAAATTTCAAACACAAGTTGAAAACGACGAAGAAAAGGATTAACGACAACAAAAAGTCCAAACATTGAAAAACAAAACTACCCACAATAAGTACGCCAAAAACGATTGCTGTTTATGCATGCAAATCTTTTATCCCCCTTTACTATGGAGGCCTTAAAAAACTTTAAGCATATTTTATTAACTTCTGTCTGCGTATTAAATAATTCCTAGCTTTTCATAATAGCATTTGACGGATTAAAGCGTAAAGAAAATATAGAGTAATAAGCCACTTAAAGTAAAAATTGTGTAAATACGGTAATACGCGTTGCTTTCGCGATTGGTATGTAAATAATTTATACAACCAATGGCATTGCCAATTTATACAATAATTTTACGAAAATTTTCTTTGTAATTTACAGTTAGGCGTTATAAATACTTTAATGCCCGTCATTGCTATTAACCAAGCTCCCAAAACAGTTCGCGAAAAAAGTATAAGGACAAGCGAAAACCCGCCAAATCTAGAAATCTTTTAGACGGAAACGTATGCAAATTTCTTAGGGAAAAACATGATAAAATTAAGTTATTTTTCATGTAAATTAGTTAAATTTTCCAAAAATAGATAGGTATAAATCTACTTTGTGAATTTTAAACCCATATGATCTTGGAAAAAAATATGAGGACAACTGATTTTTCATCTAAAATTATAGTAAAGTTTGCATATTTGAAAGCATAAAAAGACCATTTCAAATATAAAGACTGGGTTTCTAAATAAAATTCACACTTGCCTCATTTCTGCACGATTTTTGTACGATGTTAAAAGGAACTCACCTTTCTGACCTTGAAAAGGGGAAAATTCATGCTTTTAAAAAATTTGGATTAAGTGGCCATGAAGTTTCGAAAAAAATTAAAAGATCTAAAAGTGTAGTTTATAATTTTCTAAAAGAATTTGAAATGTATGGAATGAATAAACTAACAGGAAGACCAGAAATTCTAATGCATCGACAGAAAAGAATAGTTGTAAGAAAAGCTTGCGAGAAAAAAGAAACTACAAATGAAGTTAGAAGAAATTTGGATTTACCATGTTCCACACGAACAGTTCAAAATGTTTTGAATAAACATCCGAATATTTGGTATGGAAAGTTAATGTTACGTTCGCCTTGTACAAAGCAACGTAAGGAAAGAAGACTGGACTTTGAAAAAAAATACATTTCTCTCAGTCCAAAATGATGTAATCTTTTCGGACGACAAAAAATTCAACCTCGACGGACAAGATGATTTTCGCTATTTTTGGTATAATCTGTGTAAAACCAAAGAAGTTTTTTCCAAACGTCAATACGGTGGGGGCACTTTTGCAGCAAACGGAACCACTCCAATAGTCTTTATCAACTACAAAATGAACTCTGACAAATATGTTGATATGTTAGGTGA
>QLNU02015360.1:295850245-295873705 GCA_006491805.2 Dysdera silvatica | reverse complement strand
TATCTATATCCCTAAAACAGTTTTTGTAGTATTCTTGTTTCCTTGTTAGTATTAACTTATTTATTTTGTTTCTCATTTCTCTACATTTACTCAAATAAACAAGTTTCTTCCTTCCAACAAATCTGGAATATAACCTGCTGCTTCTTTTTATTTCGTTTAACATTTTTTTTTGAGTCCAACCCTTATTGTAACATTTTTCTTTAATTTCTATCCATGGAAATATTTCATTTATTATTTTCTGTATCAATGTTATAAAAATGTAATATTTCTTTTTATCTTTACTTTAATCAATTTTAATTTATTTTTAAATTCGCTCATGTTTCTTGTGCATTAATTTCTAATTCTTAACTTTTTTCTTACTTCCTTTCTCTCTTCCCTCTCAAAGTCAACTATTATCATTTTGTGATCACTTAATTGATAGTCATTAACTTCAATAACCACCTCATTAGTATTTGTGAAGCATAAGTCGATTAAAGTTGAAGACTGTGATGCAATACGAGTGTTTTCTTTTACTAAATTTTTCAAACCCATTGATTTCATGTTATTTATTAATAGATTACTATTACTACTCTCTTTTTCTATGTTGATATTGAAATCGCCAATTATAAATATTTTTTAATAGTACTTTCTTCTAGAGCCTTATTTAACCAATTTAATAGTTCCATTCAAATAACTTTCGGGTGTCTATATGCCAAAACTATTGATATTTCATTTTGTTATTTTATTCCTATTATTTCGTAGTTATCACTCATATTGATTACTTCTTCCCATAGCAAATATTCCTCCATTTTATCCTTAATATAAACTGATACACCACCTCCTCTTTTATTACTCCTGAACCTACTGTAACCATAGAATCCCTCGAAATGATTCAAGTCATGTTCTTCCATCCAAGTTTCCGCCACCATCAGAAAATCCATCTGCAAATCGTAGTCGTTTAATAATATTTCTATTTCTTCTATTTTATTATTTATACTCCTTGAATTTAAATATATTATTCTATTTGTAGTAATATTTTTCTTTGTCCAACTATTATTTTAACAAGTATATATAATCTACTTCGTCATTACAGACATTTTCCTCTTACCTCACGAGAATCCATATTCGAATTATTACTAATATTATCATACTCATTTTCCAGCATTCCAGTTATTATCTGTGATAACATCATCTAAATATTACAATTCAATATGTTTATTAGCTGTCTTATTGCTTTTTACCTTTCGAAATATGTCAACATCAATACTTTCTAAATTAGTATCATTTTTTACATACAAAATATCATTCATTATTTGAATATTACCACTTTTTATGAAGTCGATATGTTCCTTAAATACACAATTATTTTCATAATGACTATTAATATCATTATTTACACTTTTACTATTTTTTCTTTGTTGATTATTTACATGCTCACACTCAGCACCAGCATTATCTATGTTCTCGTTTCTCCCAGTTCCAAGTCATCGAATCTCTTGTAAGTCGTTTTAATTATTAATTACAATCACTTCACTTCTCTCCTCTTTTCACATCTTAATTCTTGCATTTACGGTCCACAGAAATCGCCGTCCATTTTCTCTTTTCACTCTTAATAATTCATTAAACAATATTTTCCTAAAAGTGCATAACTGTTCGTTGATGTAAATCACGTTATCTCCATCTCCCTTTCCTTAATATTTTTATCCTTCTTCTTTTGTAATACTTCATTTTTAAATTTACACTTCTAAACTTTACAAAGTATGTTTTCATTCAATTATACGTTGTCCTTATACCTTTTTCACGCATTGTAGATTAAGGACGAATCAAAAGGCATTTTCGAATGAGGAGGTAATCGTTTTTTAATTTTTCCAGGGAATTAAAAATTCTATTAATTATCAATGCGACTGTTTCTAACAGTAATCCACAATCTCACTTCTCGCATAATAACTTTAAAAATCACGCTCCTAAAATTATGCGATAGGAATTTTTTAATCAGATTCGCTTTTTGATAATCTCATTCAGTGTCAAACAAAATAGTTTTTTCATATTAACAGCAAATTTAAAAAGGCCTGAGGGAAATTCCATGTCGTGAGAGAATGGTTTCCAAATTGTTGGTTAAATTTTTTAAAGAAAGGTTTTGAACTCTCAAGCTCTCAGAAAGTTCCAAACAAAAATAATACACACACACACACACACACACACACACACACACACACACACATATATATATATGTAAATTTTGCAAATATATAAAAAGTCAAATCCTAGTAAGTATCCTCGTATCCAGAGGGGGAAATCTTAGGGACAGGTTTCCCTCAAAACTAAATTTGTAATAGGCCCACAAAAATACGTATATCTATTTACTTATTAAACTTGTAAAAAGGGAGAAAAAACCCTCAAACCCCTTTAATTTTCTAAATTCTGACCATAAGGTCTACTTTTGTAGACCATTAATTTGAAAGAACTTTAAAGAAAGAAAAAAATAGAAACCATTTTCTCTAAAAGTGAAATTTAATTTTAATGGCAAAATTATAGTAAAATTTAATGATGTCTGAAGGCAAAATTTCTATTTTCTCGTTTATTTTATGGTCTATTCTGTGACGTAGAAATTCAAATTTACAGGGGGGTTAAAGTGGCTTCAAGAAGATTGGCCACTAATAAATTTGACACCAACGTATTAGTAGCTCAATCTAGAGCTATTTTTGTTTGGGAGAAAAAGAGACGCCGTCCTCATCTCGGATTCGAACCAGGGTCCCCGCGTTGAGCCCGCGGTGTCTTGACCTACTAGACGAACGAGGATAAAAATAAACGCTTTTTCTCCGTAGTGTATTAGGATGTAAGAGTAATAACTCTGTGAAGGGTAATAATATCTTTCAACTTAATATATGGAGAAAAAAGCGTTTGTTCTTGTCCTCGTTCGTCTAGTAGGTCAAGACACCGCGGGCTCAAAGCGGGGACCCTGGTTCGAATCTGGGATGAGGACGGCGTCTCTTTTTCTCCTAAACAAAAATAGCTCTAGTTTGAGCTACTAATACGTGGGTGTCAAATTTATTTGTAATAAAAAATCCCCCACGAAAAACTCACAAAAATCTCGCCCCGGTGGCTTTGTGTGTTGACCATTATTTGGCAATTGTGTTATCCCTGTGAAGGGTAATAATATCTTACATCCTAATATAAGAAGATTATGTGATGCAGTCTTAGAGAAAAGAATGTGTTTTGATATCTTATGGAGGGCTTGTGCCTCCTGAGCCTTTCCCTTTTCCACGCTACTGATTCATTTGTAATTCTTCTTTATGCTGACACATCTTTATTTTTATTTATTTATTTATTTTTTTGTAAAATTTTTTTGATCCCCCCGAAATTAAATCCTGGCTGGGGCCTTGCTGGTAAGTCTCATCTCTCATATTTCAAAATTAATTTTCAAATCCTTAAAAAAGGAAATACTTCTAAATCCCTGTATTGAATGCTGTCATTTCAATGTCGAAATGAACAAGTGGTCCCACGCTCAGCTGTTGAAAGAAATGCTCGAATTATGACAAAAAAAATACTCAATTTCACTCCTTAAAACAGTCCTTCTCGTACTGTGGCCCACAGAACACTAGGACTTTCCGAGGCCTTTTTCAAGGGGTCCTCGAGAGAGACTTTTGATGCATATAACCTACTTTTGAGCATATAACCCAGAACATTGCGCGTAAACAAAAAGAGTGGATATTTGGCATTCCCAATAATTTTTAAAGTATAAAGGAGGTCCTCTAAGACAAAAAAATATTGAGAAAGGCTGCTTTGAAACATACCACGGCTGTTAACATACCTTGTCATTTTCTGCATTGACATTGCTCATTTTCATGGTCTTGCCATAAGTAAGTTGAAATTGACGAGCGCTGCTCTAAAATCCTGGGGTCTTGGAACTACACCTGTCTGTTTCGCATTGTCAATTTCAGCGGGTTTCTTGACCTTGAGATACCCAGGAAGTAAGTCGGTATAGTAAAAAGAAGAATACGGGGCGAAATTAAAACCATTATAATAACAATAGCGCTCTAAGTTCTAATTGAAATGCCGGACGCTTTGTAAAGAAGAAGAAGAGAGCCTCTTCTTGTATAAAAGGACTGGATCTCACGATTTCTTCCGAAGCTTTCAATGTTAACCACTTTGATCCCATACAAAAATATACGGCAACAACAAAGAATGGAACCTTAGTATGGTTAATAATCATTGCAATAGAATAGAACGATTTAACATTATTATTTTGTTATTTCCTTTTTATCCGTTATCTAGGAGTTGATGAATGCCAGTTAATAATGTCTTCATTAGGGTACCTTCATAAATCTTAGCAGTTCTCTGGGGGTTTTTTTTTTTTTTCGAAAGACATATTCAGGGTGGGCCGGTTGCGTTTTGGGTGGGAGATGATCCCTCCTCTCCATGCTTTAGCCGCGCTCTCCTCGGCAAGGACTTTCAATTCTACGTGAGTCTGGTATACGAGGGACTTTCCTCCATTGCATTTTAACCAATATTCCACGATCCAATTGAAATTATAGGAACTAACCCTTCTCTTGTGGCATGACGTTGGTTTATTAATGTATATTTGGTATAGGAAGGGTCGATATTTTCACGTAAACAACATTAACAATAAGCGCAATCGAATACATATTATGATTGCTAACGTTAAAATGTTTATTTAGTGGCGCAGTATAGCCCAGATGCTCTTGCGCCATAATATATCCAAATGAACGTTTATTTAGCACGGAACATCCTCAAATAAATACCATTGATTTAAACCACTTACTTTCCTTAAAATCGAATTATTATGATTTCAAAACTTAACTTCAAAACACAACTCCAAATCAAAATTTCATTAAAAAATCGAATTTTTTAATTACTTACAATTAAAAACAATTAAATCGTCAATATACTTCGTTGTAATAATATTTAGTTCATCTTTCTTTCCATTCTTGAATGAATATTCATGAAATTGATAGTCATTAAAGAAGATATTTATTCATGAATTGATTGATATTCATGAAAAGAAAAACGAAGAGCTAAATATTTTTTGCAATATTGACGATTTAGTTATTTTCAATTCTAAAGAATTTGAAAATTTACGGTCAGCTACATGTCCAAGGAATTTGAAACTTTAAAAAAATCCAATTATAACTTTTATTTGATTTTAAAATATTTAAAAGAGAACATAATCCTTTGAAAATTGTATTTATAATAAAATATTTTACTTTAAGTAATAACTGAAGTAATCATGATAATAATAATATTAATCATAATAATAATCATAATTAAGTAACTTTGAAGTAATCAAATTTTAAATCTCTAATATGTAAAATGTATCAAGACTATTATTCGCAAATGCAGAATTAATAATATTTTTATAAAAAAAATCAAAATTTCTTTGATGAGATTTACAGCTTGTTTATGAAGTTACGTATACATGAAGTTCGCTCCATTCTGCCTAATTTGCACTACTTTTTGTACATTTAAACGTATTTTAGTTTTAGAAGTTTAAAATACTTTCTCCATTATTCATAAAGAACGTTGTTAAACAAAATTTATTCAACCTTGTATACCTGCATTATTGTATAAAAACGAATCCCATGACACATAGAATAATGTTGCTTTCTTTCTCTCCATCTATAATAGATTACTCAGTTTATCATAGTTGCATATCGCTTCTTCTCCAATTTAGCATTTCTTGCAATTTTCATATCCAAATTTTATTATTTACACGTGTAAAAAAGCTGAAATAGGGGAGTCAAGGGAAGGAAAAGATAAATTATTTTTTGTGTAAACAAATCTGTGTACAGAAACTTCTAGTAAACAATAAACGAGAGAGACGATTTCCCTCTTGATAAAGCATCGTCCTCCATCTCGTGTTAAAATTTTATTTTCTAATTTCTACTGTTTTGCATTTTATTCTATTTACAGATTTAAGGTCTGGCTATTTCTTGAAGAAAGAGATAACTTTTTCAGTTTTAAAGTTAATATAAATATTTAAATATAATTTAATATATATACAGGGTCTTTTAGACGAAACCCTCTGGTAACAAAAATTCATAATTAATTTTATTTTCAGCCCACGAGCAAAACAAGTATAGTTTTCGAAAGAAAATTGTTCAAAAAAATTTTTATATATTTTTTCATCGTATGTTTCTATGAGGCATCATTAAGAATCATCGAGTTTTCTTTGTACCCAAAAAAGGTGTTGATATAGTGTGCCGTATACAAGAGAGGACTGATAAGACCATTCTTCTTCGATGGTTACATTAATTCCAAAAATTAACAGGAAATGTTGAGGAATTTTTCCTGCTAGCATTACGACGGAAGTCTATTCCGATGCGTGTTCAGCGGTTTTAATAGGATGGGTCCAGGCCCCACACAACGGAAGAGGTTCGCGCTTTTTTTGCGTCGTCATTTTAATGGTCGCGTCATCTCCAATAGCTATCCCGATTTCTTCAATGGCGGCTCAGAGTGGCCACCCATAAGTCCCGACATAAACCCTTGCGACTTCTTCCTGTGGGGCTTTCTAATGCAAGAAGTCTTTAAACAAGCACCAAGGACTGAGATTGAGCGAACTGAAACTGAAGACTGAACAATGTGCTGCAACCAGCACCCGTGAAACTCTTAATCGAGTTTTTGACAACATGTGCATTGCAGCATAGGAAATGTCATAGACATGGTGGACACATCGAACATAATGTGTAAAAAATTTTGAACTGTTTTCCAGCCCACTGGGCTGAAAATAAAATTAATTATGATTTTTTTTTTCTCAGGGCGTTTCATATGAAAGACCCGGTATATATGCATGTACAGACATATTCATTTATTTATATTTAAATATAAATTTATATATATAAGTGCTATAAAAGTTTATAGTATTTTATGTACTTTATTTGTAGCAACACTCTTTGATGCTAAATGTTTTCCTATAGTTTCAGACACAAATGATAAAACCAAAAGCGTAGTTATTGTATTTTTAACTAACCTCCTAAATGTAATTCAACCTGAACGCAAATCAAAATTAATTATTTGGACTGATGGACCATCAAGTGAATTTAAAAACAAATATAATATATATATATACCCGCTATCTATTTGGTTGTATAAGTACTCCATAAAAAATTGCATAACTGATATGATAAAAATAACTTTACTAATATATATCACTTAAAATTTTAAAATGTATGTATTACCACCCTCCTAAAGCTAAAATCATTCAATTTGGGGACCAGCCCTTTAGACCACCATTTTTTTTTTTCTTTTTTAAAAACACGATCTTTTTTTTTTTCTTTTGTTTTACATCATGCATTGCCTAAAGGCCAGTATTTAGATTTTTTTCTTTTTCTTTTACAGTCTTTTCAACTATCGGGGCCCGCCGCATTCATTACGAGGGGGTACGAGGCTCGTTGTTAAAATGGCCCTTTCCCCCTCAATATTTCATGACTGCCAAAATTTGAGACCACCAATATAGAGATGTACGCCAAGCTTCTCCCGACCGTTTTCAACATTCACGACGCAACGAGCCCGCTACCTCACCATTTGCGATACAAAAAAACGCGATCCCAATTTCAAAGTTGTTAAGAAACATACCTTTCTTCCATAGGTGGCAAGGTGGAAAGGCGTAGATGAATTAATTAAATATGGTCGGAGGGAAATGGGGCGTAGATGTGACCTCAGTTGGAGGGAGGGGGATATTTAAACCCCGAAGGAAATATGCTAACGCCCTGAGGCGTCGTGGAAAGATCTGCTCATCAGACTATAATCTATGTTCCTCGGTACGATGAGTTTTCAAATTTGAGGACAATAATTTACGCCTATTCCACATAAGGACGACTTTTTATAGTACTGCACAGGCCTGTAGCCAAGATGAAGGGGCAACTGGGGCCTGGCCCTACACGCCTGGTACTATATTTCAAGCTCCTGTGAACCGATACCCTGGGACAGGGTCATTCTTTGTCCATATTAATTCAGTGTAAAATGTCTAAGAAGCCCCTTTGGTGTCTTCCTAGCATCGTTTACACCCTTGCGATGTGTGTGTGTGTGTGTGAAGGCAAACTAATATGTGATTTTCTCTTGCCCGGGTGGCACGGGAAAGGCCAAAGGGGTTGAATCATCATCCTCTTATTTCAGGAAGACCACCTCTATACAGGAGCGGTGGACCTCCTCTGGCGAGAACTACTGTAGAATGGGCATTTCAGTCTAGCACTTTATCCTATTCAAGTGGGTTGTCTCTTGATTACCCTCAGGAAATCTTATGGTTTCTTCCTCTATTATTTATGTGATAGGTATTATATAAAATAAGCCGTAATATTAATATTATATATTTACGGCTGAAATAGCTACCACTCCCATGGCTCCATACAGTAATGTAGAAAAGGAAGGGTCGGGGACTAACCCCATTGCACATCAAGGCAAAGGTTTCTCGTAAACACTGAATTACATTAATTTTTTTAAAGTTACTTGATCGCTCCTCCCATAATTTTTGAATTGTTACATCCCTGGCGCTACGCAACATGTTTGCTTTCTACAAATAGAGTAAAACCTCTCTTTAGCGGACACTCATGAGACAGACAAATTTATCCGCAAAAGAGGGAAATGTTATTGTGAAATTGTTCTAGCCGGGGAATTTTCATCAGCCCGTAAAAACGGGTGGTCGTCGCTGAGAGGTGTCCGCTAAGAAGGGTTTTACTGTAGCATTTTTACTCAAGGCCCTTCGCAAAGTCTCTGTGGTGGTGCAGTGGTAACACGTTCACCTAGTATGCGGTTATCCTGGGTTCGACTCCCAATTGTGCTAAAAACAGAACCCTTACCGACTAACTGCTGTTCATGGTCCAGGGATTGGTTCCCTAGGCCCGATGAAGTTCGGATCGGATTTCTCGGAAAACTGTAAGCCTCGGCGTAGCACGATCTTTGCTGTCCTTGCGCCGTAATTTAAACTCAACCAAACAAATAGGCAAGGTCGTGCACAAAGGCTATTTTAGGTGTTCAAACTCCTCCCCATTTGAACATTTTTATTGACCATTTATGTCAAATTTCCCTCGAGAGAAAATTTTTCTATCAGACCCTCCCCACTTTTTTTAAATCCTATGCACGGGCCTGGTTTTACTTTATTTGCTTTTCATATTTTTTTAGTAGTAGTAGTAGTAGGTTATAGAGAATACATATGTACCATTTGAAACTGTAACAAAGGAAGCATGAGTTTGGAACTCGTTACCCAAAACCGTTATGTCCCAAGGGACTTTTCAAACATTCTGTGAAACTTTGAACGCTTGTGATCTCTCCAGTTTTTTAAAATGCTTTCCTTTTCAATTGTATTTTTCATATTTTTCTTAGTGACAGTATGGTTTTATTGTAGCGTATATTCATGTTTGCGTCGTTTGTATTTTGCCTTGTCTATGATTTTTTTGTATCCGTGTTTCAACTCTCGATGTGAGTGTCTTTGACCTGTCGAATTTTAAATAAATTAGCATTTACATATAGAGTTTAAAATGAATAAATAATTACTGTTGATATTTTGTGACAGCCCAAAGTTCTTTAAACACTCTCTCTAGTTCTGTGTTCACTGTAACTTGCATTGGTACGGGAAGGGCCCTAGGGGGAGGCCCCTTGCCCCCCTCTCTATTCATTTCTCCTCCAATCCAATCCACGTTTGCCAAATTTTTGAGAATTGGGAAATATGACATCGAAAGTAATTTGAAAAGGAAAAAGTTGTAAAAACAATTCCTTAATCTGTTAAGGTGTAATACCTAGTGGAATATTAAGATATATAGAACAGTCTTCCAGTACACGCACAATAGAAAGTGCCTCTTCCTTAATCGAGAACCCAATCCTTCCTATGTTTCGCCCGATGGCTATAAAAACAAACGCCGTAAGAAATACGGGTAGCTAATGAGGCTTTAAAAAACTACTAGAAAGACTTGGTGCCTTCGAACTCTGACATCGCTCAGAACTGTTATCAAAAGGGTCCAAACGGCGGATATTTTAAGCCTAGTTTCACACACACGTCTTGGCGTTGTTACACCGCGGTTTTTAGATTGATTGCTTATAAGTAATCTTTAGGGAAAAGTTACACATGGAGTGGAACTTTGGACCTCAGCTTTTCCCCCACTTTTCAAATTCTTTGTGCAGAGCATAGCTGTGTTCTCTCTCTCTTTTATAAAGCAGAAACTTATTTTCTGCGGGCAGTATCCCTCCGGTGTGATTTGCCTGACTCATTGCTGAAATAACGGAATTTACTGTGGAGAAACAAGAAAATGGTTTCTTTGGAAGAGAGAGGGAACGTTCCGTTTATTGTACCATTATTAAGAATTTGTTTGGATTGTGGTTTCTTGTATGTTATTTCAAGAAAGTAAAAAATGGGAAATTCTAAAACACAGGTTTCATAGTTTTAGAGACAGTCTAAAAAAATTCTGTATTCAACGAATCGGTGGGACCCTGTTAACGCATTTGGGGGCGGAGAAATTGGGTGGATTTTTTTAGAGCCTTTTTTTACATTAACTTTTAAATTTCCAATTTTTTGTAATAAGAAAAAATATACGTTGCTTTGACAAAAGGTGATTTGTTGATAACTAATGTTTAACCTCCAAACTTCGGAATAAAAAAATAACATCAAACATTCTGCCAATTTGGGGCGCTGTGGCCCAGTTAGCCCACCCGCTAAGGTGGCACTGCGAATTCAGAGTGAGTATTTTGGAAAATATGATCGATAACCAATACTTCTGATATTTTGTGACCGCCATCACTGGATATCAATGACCAATATTATTATTAGTTATTTTTCTTTTCCCGCATAGTTGGGATATTGAACTGAAGGTAAAGTGCATTCTGAAAATGGCAACAAAGAAGTCAGTTCACATTCCAAGTCCATTAGAAAAATACTAGTACTCTTACTGTTATACGATAGTCGAGATTTCTTTTATTAAATGTGAATATATTTTAATCAATTGCATAAAAATTTTACAGGAATATGAAAATAAAGTCGGTTACCGGTACAATAAATTGATTATTAACGAACATTTTTAATTTATAATACATTAAATTGTATATAAAATTTTAAAAAATTATATATCAAGGTAGAAATTGACCTTGAAATAGACAATATTCGGTGGCGTGTCCCCCCACTCAGAAACAACGCGTTTTGACAAAATAATTACATTCTATGAAATCACAATTTTTAATCTCTCGTCGTTTTGCTTCGTCTTTTACGTTACACGTTCTTGTCTTTTCATTTTGAAATAGACATCCCTTATTATACTGTCGGGATCGATCATTTAACAAAAGTTCTTTTCGATAATTAAAAGATCCTTTTCTTTCTTTGTATTGGAACTATATTATACGATTCTGTGTAAGTGCCTTGGGAAAACGTTTTGTCGTATAATCTCTTTGTCACGACGGTTGTCGGTTCACTGTCATTAAAACTTCGTAGCTTTAGAAAATGACCGATGTGTAACTTACATCGTGACCGAAATCTTATTTGTCGATTTCCCTTGGAGCGTCTATCACTATCGGTAATTGCAGCTCATTCTTGCCCTTTCTTTCGGTCACAAGACCATCTTGCGTCGCTATTAGTAACTGAAACTCATTTTTATGATGAAGAGAAAGGGAAGTTCAATTTCAGTCTCTGATTTTGGGGTAAAGGCCTAATATAAAAGTAGTACTATCATTTGAAATGCACATATATATAATAAATACGATTATTAGTTTGTTGGTGTATATAATTTATAATTATTGTTAATTTAATTTTATGTTTTATAATGATATTTATAAGGAGCCGTTCAAGTATTACATAATCACATTTCTGGCCATTTTATACTCCCATCTCTCTCTTGTAAGAAAAAATAAGTAAATGCCTCACCCTTCGCCCTTTTCATGCTTATGTAAGGTTTCGGTTCTCTACTTTTTTGGTTTCTATTATTATAAAACTATATATATATCATCATATTCAACCATTATCTATCCACTGCTGGATGAAGGTCTCTCCAAATGCTTTCCACACAAGTCTATCCTGGGCCATTCGTTTCCACGTCACCCCAACCTGTTTTCTTATTTCATCCACCCATCTAGTTTGAGGACGTTTTCTAGGTCTTCGGTGGAGGAATTAGCCATAATTTCACCACGCTGGCTAGACGGGTTGGTGAATTAGCCCTCCCCTTCCGCCTTTCTATCCGTGTAGCAAATATTAATTTGCCACATAAATAGAAAGCTCAGCCTGCACCACTTGAAGGCGGGGTAGGACACTAGGTTACTGGCCTGGCCGGTTCCACACATCGTCACATACGTTCAGCGTGTGGGTCTCCTTCCAGTTAGATACCAGCAACCCTTTTGCAGGCCATATATATATTATTAAACGATAAGGGATAATAATATAATACAATGTATTTGATTAAATATTTTGTCACATTTTTATTACGTATTAATATTTCTTATGCTATAAGTAAGTAGTGAACAAAAAGTGGATTTGATAAAATGCATTTATTAAAAAAATATATTCATTATAATTTAAAAATATAAGAGGGGCCACGGAGAATCTAGAAGATGGCCTCCGAGCGGATAAAATTTGACGGTCAGCCACTGGTTTAAATAATTAAATACTTTACTCGTAATGTGTCGCACTTCCCAGTAATGTGGTTCTGTCAGGGTGGCTATTACTTCCTGACTATGTGTTGGTTTTATTATTTTTTATGTCTTACATAAGCATGGTTCAGACTTCCCCCTCCCCCAAAGATGCTTATGTAATACTTGAACGACCCTTAATTATCATTTATAATTAATTTCGTAATTAATTTCGGTTTTTTTTGTAATTAATTTCGTAATTAACTTCGTTTTGTGTTATTTCAATAAATCTCTTGCACGTTAACTATTTGTTGTCGATATGTTATTAATTTCATTTCCACATGTTATTGCAGATTAATTCTTATCATGATGATAGCTGTTAGGTGCGTTCGGCGATGTGCAAATTACATGCACCGTAGCTCCATTTTCCACTAGTGGTGGAAATGTGAACTTTTTTCCTTCAGAAATCAAAATCACATACTCAGGAAGCATGTTTACGAAATCTGGTTACGATTTCACCAGTGGTTTTTCCTTTCCCATAGACAGTTCTAAACACATCCTCTTTAATTTAGATCCCCTTGTATATCGGTATAATGGCGACACACTGCATTGATCAAATAGAAGTAAAAATTACACAATCTTTATTGGTGTAGTTAATTTATAAAAACGTTAAAAAAACATTGCTGATTGCTATTTCTATTGCGCCGGTCGCTCATCGTCAGAAAATGGTGGCTTCTGTTTATGTTCGGGATGTGGGTTGGTGTTCTGTACAACCGACGCGCGGCCTTGACCATATAGGCGAATTAGGCGGACGCCTAGGGCGGAACCACTATAATTTTTTTTAAGGTACTTAATACTGTAGGAAAATTGAGATAAACTTGGAAATAAATAAATAGAACCGTATAGATTACTTTCGATTGAATGCCTCCACCAATATTTACTCTTCCTTATATTGTACATGTCTTTCTTATCCATTTTTTTCACTCCCCTCAACTCCTTGCTTGCTTACATTAACAAATTTTTTTCTAACAGATTTACATAATTTTGCATAACATTTTCTCCTTACCGTTATGCCTTCCAGTGGGGAGAGCCAAGGGTTGATCCAGAAATTTTTCAAGGTGGAGGCGATTTGTTTCCGATTCCTATTTTTAGCCAAGTGTCCGGTACTTTTCATCTTCCATGACATAATCCCGGCTCAAGGGGAGGGGGGGTGCGATCTCCCATCATCCCCCCTTGGATTCGTCCTTGGCGCGAGTAGTTCTAAAGTAGCACTGCCGCACTAACGGTTTGAAGGACGTTTTTTCCTTTTAGTATCTGTTTTCATTATTACAAGGCATTGAGAATTACAATTTTCTCCTTCAACAGCAAAATTCCAGACTTTTTTTTAATCACTTATTTGTGTGTTGTGAGATAAGCTAAGCTGTATTTTTTATCATACTTCGTTTTAAGCAGAACTATAGTGAGAGGGCGGAATCTGTCATATTTTTTCACTTTTCATTTGTTTCAATGTATATTGGGGTGTCGATTTTTTTACAGGGGAAGGGGCGCACACTTTGTACGCTAAGGGCGACAAATTTGCTTGCGCCGGCCCTGGTACTACCACATTGTATACGTTCGAAAAACGCCTTTTGGATTTGCTCTTCAGATCAATCAGTCTATATTGGGAAGTTGCGGTTAAGAAATAAAGAATGAAAGAAGTAACAAAAAAGAAAAGTGGGAAAAGGAATAAACAAAGAAAAACTAAAATATATGTAATTAACAAAAACGTGACGTAGAAGAAACCGCTTGCTCCCCGGCATTGGTTCATGCGGTGTTCCAAGGCTTGAAATGAAGTATCGAATGGTGTATTACACCCATAAGACCTTCGATTTTTGTCTTCCTGGAAGAGGACCTCGTAACAAGCTACAGCTTTCTGCTCTCTTCCATTTTTAACTTAATCACCAATTAACATCTCTAACCTCAAAACTCTCAACGTAACGTCAAAAGTATCACGTAACGGACTGTATCACAAAACTGTAAATAGGTTGAGTAATTTTTTTTTCTTATTCTTATGCTTACATGCCGCACCAACCACAAGGGGGCATCCTCTTCGCAACTCCCCTGATAATCGCCCATGCCTCTTAACTGTAACGAACTTATATAAATTTATAAGAGCTTATCATTCGCCGACGTCGTAATACAAATCCACCAATTGTAAGTGGGCGTTGTGACAATGTTCTTGTGTACTCCAAAATATAAATTTTGAGGTGCAGTATATAGTATACTTTTATACGAAAGGATAAATATTGGTAAAATAGCAAATAAAATAGATCATCCAAACTAGATAACGCACGATATCATCCAAGCTTTCGGACGCGTCAACAACAAGCCTTCATTAGGTGTAATGACTTCTCACTCCTGCTGCTGACCCGTCTAAAAGCTTATGCGATCAATTTCATTCAACTTTTTTGTTTAAATTCACCTTTTGCATGTAAGTTTCGTCCCTGCTATTTTACATTTCATCGTAATTATACAGTGTGCTCCGTTGGAGTTTGAGTTCCATGATCACAGAACAACTATACATTGTAGGCTATTGATAATTATATTATCATATATTCGAGATAACTTCGCAATACTGGTGGACCTCAAGGTCAAAAGAGAGACAGTTCTAAGTTTACTCAGTAGTTTCAAGGGAAGGCCCGCCCCTTCCATCTTACATGAAGACCCCAAAATATAACTATCCATCGCTTTGTTTTTCCATCGTTCTTCATTCTATTTTCTTTACTGATGCAATTCTAATTGCTTGTAAAGTTCATATTTTTAATATATCGGCCGTATAACAGCTATTTTATTTGTTCTTGTAGAAGACGTTGATTATTTATTATAACGAAGGGCTTATCGTAGGATATTGAAAGTAATCCCGTCTGTATTTTAAAATTTCCGGAACATTTTTAATGGTATTTAAATTACTGTCCAAATACTACGTATTTGAATTAGAATAGCAGTCATTTAAATGAAAGAGTTTGTTATACTAAATGCAAACATGGAATTCACGTTGGATCTGCACTATTTCAATTACACTGTAAAGAAATAACGCTATGTTGGCGAAATTGAAGATGCTAAAGTTTGAAAAGGGCACAGTAGCATGCAATAGACAATCTTTAAATGAAATCCCATGCGGTGCAACGTTTGGAAAACGAGATCCCATCTTTGTAAAAGTGTACTTCTTCGGAGGGGATGAGGCTCATCTTTTTCTTATCTTTGAACTGTCAATTTCTTCAACAGGCCATATTTCCGATCATGGGTCAACAGCGTTTCCTAATCCCTTTCCTTATCTGTTATCGCTGCTCGGGGAAAGGTTATGGTACATTAACTACCCTTTCCACTAGGGACGAATAAATACCCATGTTGCTGAGGGATTGTATACGGATAGTACTCTACAGATATATTATCACGTACATATCAAGTATATATAACTATCAACACATACTCGTATATTAATTCATTATACACATTACATCAATATTATATCATTATAGGTTATTATGCCATACACCACCACAACCAAGCGTATATGCTTCATTATATATAACCATAGAATCACAATATTATTAGTTTATACGCAGCGAACAGCTGAAAAGTCTCTTTCCTTCTCCCATATTTTATAACTAATAAAAAATATAAGTATGTAGGACGGAAATGAAAGTTATGATGAAATCTACAACTTAGAATGTGTCCCGCAAATATTTTATATGTGAACACTTTTATAAGCCATAGGAGGAGAAGAAAGAAGAAAATGGGGTATACAAAAATGTTTTTAGGGTGAGCCATGCTTAATGCTAATCAGTGGCGCAGAAAATAGTGCTTAAGCCCTTCCCATTGTCGAATATCAAAGCACTTACATCGACCTATTAAGACCTTACTGTATTGATATGTAGCCATAGGCGTACGCATAAAGTTCGTAAGGGGGTTATAGACTCAATGGGGGGTTACAGAGATACAACTCGCATATTCCTATATTAAATATACAAAATTTCATTGCAATGGGGGGGTCACAACTCCCATCAATACCCCCTGCGTACGCCAATGATGTCAGCTCTTGTGAAGTTGTAAGTACTATTTGAAAAGCTTTGTTCACTTTTTTAAATGTCGATTTTAAAATTCATTTGAATTTAAAATCGCGTTGTTACAAATTATCGCTATGGAAGTAGAAGTATACACGTCGTCTGAATGCGTCTACATGAATGAGTATACAATAAATTCATTCTATGCTAAAAACATGGAATATTTTAGTTAGTTCATGTCGTTTTCTATGTATGTTTACTTGCATCGCATATAAACGGTTAATCCGGGGATGGTGAATATCTTTTAGAGAAGTGCAATCAGTAAGTGACAAACTATGTCAGGAGCGATGTTTAATGTATTTCGACACACAAATGTCTTAGCTCTAACTTAAAAGCTTATTTGTAAATGCAGTCTTCGATCTCTACCCGTCATGTCAAATTTGCCTTCGGGATAAAGGTTCTGTTGCCCCTTTGGTTAGTCCCCTCACCGAATAGTGCCCTGATTTCCTTCAATGGATCTGATGAAAATCCTGATGATAATGTGGCTTTCGAAAAATGTCAAAATACATGTATTTTGGTTTTTAAATTTAAATATATAGCTGAAGCACCTGACTTCAAACGTGTAGCAAGGCTCTTCCCTATTAAAACAAATACTCTTGGATTTATAATAATAGCCATCTGATGTATTTACACAGTGTAAAGTATATTTTAATTTAAGAGCTAGCATAAGGTAAGATAGCTTACAGCATTAGATGAAGTTGGAGGAGGAGTTTATATCAGTAACATAGATATTCTTAAATGAAACTATGCCCATCTCTTTATATACACCCGAAAGTTTTCGTTATATATAAAATATACCTCGCATATTCTAATGAAACAACGAGATATTCTGACTCAAAAAAATAATTTCAAATGGTATTTTTTTGCTAGAAAACTTGAGCATAGACATTTATTCTTTGTTTTTTCTTACAAATTATGTATCAGATTTTTTTCTCACTGCTAACTTCACTGCCATCAAATGAAATAGACATTTGGTTGTGGAAAGTTTCAACTTCGTCCATTTCATCTGGATGGAATAACAGCAAGGTTTTTGCAAGGGAGAAAATGGTGGTGTTTTTTAATTTAGCTAAAAAGCTGCCTTACCACGGTAGGCTAGTCTGGTGGCGTCATCACGTAGGCCAGACTCCTGTGTTTCAGGTACCACGATCCAACCTAAGATTTAATTCCACCGATTCCCCCACTTTTTTTTTTTCTCCAAATAAGCCCGACGCGCAGTCCTCCCTTTTACATTGATTAGTTCTAGTTCTTGAGCGAATTCCTAATTCCGTGAAATCGCAGAAAAGTGTTGAAATAGAGTCATTGTCGATTTCTCGCCCCGTTTTTGTTTGCTTACGCAGTATCTGGATTCAAATTATAGGAAATCGTGCCAATTTCTTCTAAACCAGGTTTGAGATTATTTATAAGAAATCCATTTCAGTGTATTTAATAACAAAATATGGCAATGAGTTTTAACCCTTGTAATAGGAGAAATTAATAATAATGAATAATATTTAATATATAATAATAACAACTTTATTTCCGGCGTAATGCACGAGTGTTATTGATGATGATTATAAGTCACTACAATCATAAATGAGTAAATCATAAATCAGTAGCAGATATGGTGATTATTATAAAGGACAATTTTGTAAACAAATGTGGATTAAATACTCTTAAGCGGCTGTGCATAAAAGCTTTTAGAGCAACAAAATCCATGCTGATTAACTACTGATTAAAAAAGAATGAATGGTTATCACATATCAAAAGTTAGCTTATTAACTATACTCGTGTATTTTTTTTACTATAATTTAAGAATCAAATTCATAATTTAATATTTATTACTTATGCATTTTTTAATCTTAACAGAGTTTATGTTTTTGTAAAAGAGAAAAGAAGATTACAGCCACTAACGATTAATCAAACTTGCAATTGACTTCCATGTCTATTTCTGATGGGAAATGGGAGATATGTCAAATAAGCTGAAGTCTCGAAAAATTATTAATTTGCAAAAAAAAAAAATCAATTTGGGAAATGCTGCAATAAATAATTCGTGGAATTACTACTATGTAGAAGAGAACGACTTCAGCAAAAACGCAGCAATCAAATCTTGATATCTTGCGATCGCCCGCTATTTCACATAGCCGCAAAGATCAAAACGTGTGAAAAACACTTCAGTGTTATATAAAATATTGTCTATTTCTACAAACCGAAAATGATTAAGAAATTAGCCTTAGTGGGTATTCAACGGCTGAATTTGTTTTGCAATTGACAAGTTAGAAATACAGTCGAGTCTCTATTTAACGAAGTGCCATCGTTCCTCTGAAAAACTTCGTTATAAGGAAAATTCGTTAAATAGAAATTAACATAAATTGTAAAACTTAATTTCGATAAAATGAAAAAGGTTAAATTTGGACAGTAAAAACTAAGTTCAGTAGACTCTTCTTTTCTTACGAATTTAAATATTTTTTGTATACAAGTACGTAAATATTAATAACAAAAAGAAAAGACTGCGGATTACTTTACATCTGTATGATCCTCATACAACATATTTGAAACAGAGAAATAATCACTAATTTTGCTTTGTACAAGTATCTTGTTAAAAACGTTTTATTTATAGAAATTCTCACACTTTTGTAAATATCGGAACACGTCATCTATAACATTTTCTTCAACAATGCAACACGTATGTGCGAGAAGCAAATTTCGTGGCTTAGCCACACCTGCAGAGTGATACATCCCCGCTGCTTCGAAGTTCCCAGTTTAGAACAATAGAATTATTTATCACAACTGACCCTATGTCTACTATACAGAAGGCTACCTCACCTCCGTCTTTTTGCTTAAAATGCTCAACTATCCCTTCTAGCTAACCATCCCGCTGAAAAATTGTAAAAGGTAAATTAAAAAAAAAATCAAATTCTTTATAAAAAGAACTTCGTTATATAGAAATTGTTTTTCGTAACATGGAGACAAATTTGCATGTTAATGCCATTCAAAGTCAAGATTTCGCCGAAAATTTCATTAAATAGAAAACTTTGTTAAATGGAAGTTCGTTATATGGAGACTCTACTGTATATAAAAATAAAAGAATAAGAACTAGACGTGACCGAATGTTCTAAAACAGGTCTTTGAAATAATGATGTCACTCACACAACTGCAAAATAAAAACGTTTTAAAATAATTTTATTGTGTTGAAACTGATTAAAATTGCTGGCAAGAGACACACAGTGTAATAATTTATGCAGCTTCTTAAAATAGATCAGAATTATCTTAAAAATATCTTAGAAACATCTTAGAAATTTCTTAGTCTTTTTCACTATCTTTTTTTCCTCCCTTTCAATACATAAAACTGGCAAACAACTACTGAAAAGAAAATTTTAAATTGGAGAGTCGTTACCAAAGGGATTTCGAAAATATTTCGGCTTTTAAAATGCTTAAACCCTTATTGTCTTCACTATTTAGTTCATTATTAAAATGTATTTCTTCTCATTTAAATTTTAATATCGTTTCTTTTGGCTCATTTAATACATTACTTTCAACATGTTTTTACCATTTTAGCATTAATTTATTTTTATTTTATAACCGCGTGCACGTTCTCACCTTATTTGGAGCAGAATGACCGTTGCTGTCCTTATGCCAGAAAAATACAACCAACCAACTAACGGATCAACCGACCAAAACGTATTTCTCGTTTTCATCTTTCTAAAGGGAGATTTCAAGTATTACGTAAATAATATTTTGGCCATTTCAACCTCCCCCCGCCACGGTAAACAAACATTAACACTGGCTAACATAGGAAAACAAGCACAACAGCACCCCACCCCAATGGTGCTTACGTAATGCCTGAACACTCCCAAATCGTCGAAAATCTTTAACAATAAAAAATTAAAGTATTTTGCAGAGTTGAATAATTCATTGCTGATTTCTGCGCTTTCCATATTGAAATAAACAGCAGTTAAAATATAGCTAAAATTTATATTCTGCTATTAAACTCCCTACATTCCTTACTTATTTAGTTTCTGTTAAAATGAAACAACTAAAAAGAATGCTTTACCGACCAGTTCGTGTTTCGATGTTTAACCATAAAACGTAAATATTAAAACCAATTTGCCACAAATGCCATCTCACGAGGCTTATGTTATGAAAGAGAAGAGCAGATGAAATTAACCAATTTATGAAATTCGTACACTTCTGCCAATTTCTTCACTCGCTTGTGTCACTTTCCTTTTAGCGGTCGCCTTCGCCGAAGTGCTTTGCTTTCTGGTGAATTGTTTTTCTCTCTCACTAGATGGCGCAGAACTTCATTCGCTGTTGTTTAGTAATGGACATTTCTTTTTAGGTGCATGTATGTAAGGATTAAATAACACGCTGTTACATCGCCGTGTGCAATTTTGATTGGAAAATGACGTGATTCCATATGGCATTGACAACAACTTAATAATTTATCCGTATGTTCCACGGAAGTTGTTTTATATATTTTTATATGTTTTATATATACTTAAAACATCAAACTTTTTAAGAGATTGGCTGATAAACTAATTCCTCCGACAGTGACGACATTTAAAATTGTGATCAGCATTATCAATTGAAATTTATGATCATAAATTGTGTACATTGAAAGTGAAGATAAACTGATGAACTTCTTGATGGCGACATCTTGTAGAACATGCGAAAATCGCTGCAGCCTGGAGTGTTATAGCGTTGTCGTGCAGTTCCGTAATATCCGACTGGATCCTCGGAAAAAAACGGACAGAAATTCGGATAACTTACTAAGCTATGCATCTCAGCTCAGATAGGCTGACTAGCCTCTTTTCATAGAAGATTCGGCAAATTTTATGTCAGTTTCAAACCGAGAGAAACCAGGTAATCCCTCTTCTCTGTAATCTTGCCAAAGCCATGTAGTGAACAATTTTATCGTGTATTTTTGTTCGGATATATAATTTTATCTTTTATTAGAGAATTGACAGTGATAAAGAGAAATCGACAACAAAATTTTCAAATATGTTTTCCTCATTCATGAAAAAAAAATACGCTCGAGTATTAAAAAAGGGGTTCTATCGGACATCCAAGCATGGAGGGGGGGTCCTATATTTGTCTCTTTTCATAACATTAAGGTACTTCCGCATTCAACAAACATAATGTAAACTGAGGTATTATAACAAACAGTTATTTCGACACTGGCGTAAGGTTTAAAAACACGACGTTTCGGGAGCCAACTGCTCCCTTTGTCAAGTGAAGGCAGAATATTATTTCAAGGGCGGCGTATTATTTCCCAAAATTTGACCCTATACACATACTGGTCGATTAAGGAGATGGGGGGGGGGATCCATTGGCGTATGCAGGGGGGGGGGTTGATGGGGTTGTAACCCCCATTGCAATGAAATTTTGTATATTTAACATAGGAATACATGGAGTTGGCTATAACCCCACTAAGCCTATAGCCCCATATGAACTTTGCTGCTCCTATGGGCGGGACTAAGGCTTAAGCCTTTAAACCAACACGATTTATACTAGATAAAATGATGTTCTGATTCATCGTCGTCCTCCCCATAATTCTAGAACCAACCTTTGCACGTGTATATTTCAAAGACTTCTCTGCTATTACCTATCTTACGTAATGGATCTGCATTATGGCTAATCCTACTAATGGATCTGCGCGTTATGGCTAATCCTACTAATAGATCTACGCTTTAAGGCTAATCTTACGTAATAGATCTGCGATATAGCTAATTTTACATAATGAATCTGCGTTATATCTTATTTTACGTAGTGGATCTGCGTTATAGCAGGGTTTAAGCTGCAGTCGCATTTTTCGCAAAATGCGACGAGTTGCTCGAAAATGCGAAGAAAAAATTATTGCCCATCGCGAAAATGCGACAGGCATTTTTAACCACAGTTTATTCTCTGAAAACAGGATTCCTCGATTCCAGAATA
Organism: Dysdera silvatica; assembly: GCA_006491805.2. Lineage (NCBI taxonomy): Eukaryota > Metazoa > Arthropoda > Arachnida > Araneae > Dysderidae > Dysdera > Dysdera silvatica. The sequence goes on along the minus strand of QLNU02015360.1, from coordinate 295,851,158 downwards.
TCCGTTTTGTACTTCAGCGATCTTTTCTTGTTCCTTTTTGTTTCCTCTTCAAAATTCTTAACAATACCTGTTAGGCATCGTTGATATAAATAATTTCATTGATACGATTTTTCGAGCAATGAAAGCAACTAATATTTTTTAGCATTTTGCTACAACTTTTTTGCCCCATTTTAGCATTTTTGCGACAGCATGTTTTGAGCCAGCTTAAACCCTGGTTATATAGCTAAGCTTACGTAAGGGATCTGCACGTTATGACTAATCTTACATACTGACATTATACTTAAAAATTAAAACAATTGATGTCATCGGCCCTAAAACGAACAAATTTAAAAACGAAAACAAATTTAATAGGTCTGATTTTGTTCCCTCCTTATACATGCTTGAAAATACATTAAAATCTGTCTATGACGATAGTTTCACCCTAATCAATTTCTACAGACATAGAGAGTGTATCGTGTTTAACCTTGTCTATTACGATGTCGTTTTCCAATCCGTTGAGTATTGTTAGAGACAGATTTCACTGTAAAAGTATCTTGATTAGGAGCCCTTTCGGAAAAAATATGTAGTTATAAAATTAAACCTGTATATATATAATTAGGAGGAGAACGATTTCAGAAACACTATAGCATCAGCTTTCACGTGCGTAAACTTACGGTCAACAATTGTTCGAGCAAACATGCACCCACCTATTGTGTTTGTGCGTACTTATTTGTATAGCTGTCTGACATTTGGGCACGTTTAAGACATTTCATGCCACTTTTGTGTGAAGTGCACCATAAGCACAAAATGATGCAGCTGATGTATTAATGGATGATAAGGCGTACGTGGATTTTCTGGAGTGACGTCATCGGCGCCAACGGCATGAAAATATTGGTGAGGACAATATACATTTAAAAGGTATTTGTTTGAAATT
>QLNU02015360.1:295825992-295842276 GCA_006491805.2 Dysdera silvatica | reverse complement strand
TATCGTTTGTATCACTGCAATTAAAAAAAAATCTTTTGTGTGTCCCTTGCTTCTTGAGCATTAGAGTAAGGTGGTATAGGTCTAGTAGATAAAGATATAACTTTTCGATGTGAGGGTAATCTGAATGCTATTCAACTACGAGGCTTATTTTGAAAGTGTTTCATAGTAAAAATTTTATTTTTAAAATGAACAAACAACTTAACCTCTTTGAATATGAGGGTAAAAGTGAAAATTTGAGAGGAAAAAATTGTTGTGCTGTATCTGTGGTATTCTATGTATCTTATCCATAAATCTCATTAGCCGAAATCATTCGTTCGTTTTGAGTTCCACGGTATCTATACATGGGCGCCCATATGGGGGCAGAAGGGGTCTCAAGACCCCCTAGCCGTTCAAAAATTTGATTTGCAAGGTTCTGCTATGCATTTGCTTTCAAAAGTTTTACAAGCACATTTTAAAATAAGGTACTTTTTAGCTCATTACTAATTGCCAAGCAGTATCAATTATTTTTGTAGCATTTTAGTATCTTGTACATTCACTAAAATTTTTGACAGTCTTGAGAAGAAAGTAATAATTTTTGTCAACTCCCCCCCCCCCAGAAGTACTCATATGGGCGCCATGTATATAATACTTTTTCACAATCTTGTATTTTTAATGGAGTTTACTAATTTTTTTCAAATTTTCATTGTCGACTGGATCAGAACTGAATTTGTGGTTGGAACTAAAGTATTTTGGGTATAAAATAGGTGCTGAGTACTATGACAAATGCTAAATAAGCTGTTAAAGCCGCAAATAAATAAGAAAGACTGGGTACACTCTCCCGAGTAAATACTGAGCAGGCATTCTGGCGCAAATAGAACGAAGAAGTGCGAACTTTATCAACCAAAACTTTCGGGATAGGAAGCGGGAAACGGAAGTCTATAGAGAAGGATAGCAAAGAAAGAGAAAACAGGCGAGTAAAAAGTTTTCCTCTAAAAACAAAACGAAAAAACAAACAAAAACGACTTGTATGGTATGAAAGGCTGGACCCAACACTTAAGTGACGAGCATAATAGGAGCCTTTCACCCAAGGCGGCGAGACCCATTAAGGAGACAAAAAGAGCTCAGCTTTTTTTTCGTCTTTTACTGATCCTTTGATGACAACAATTTTATTTGAGATCAGGTGGGTTTCAAGTATGCGAAGCCACCTTTAGGTCTTTGATGTGGGTGTGTAAGAAAGAATAGCAGGCGGCCGGAAAAAAAAATCTCTGCTTCTTCATGAAATTTACGACTAATTCTAGGTGTTATACCATTATTTTAGTTGTGGTCGGTGCAAGTAAACATGCACATCTTCACAGCACAATCACGATGAAGACACTCTTGCTGGTTGCATTTAATAATTTAAATTTCATACATATGTTGAAACTGACATCACAGCAGCTTATATTTGTTAGAATAGACGGGAATTTAAGTTATTTGCTCAACGTAAGAGTGTTTTAATACTCAATATATATAGTAGAACCTCCATATAATGAAATCGACGGTTCCATAAAAAAAAATTCGTTATATAGGAAATTCGCTATGTGGAAACGATGTATTCATGAACCAGGGCAGGGCAATATGATACCACAATTAAAATCCCGTTTTTCAGTTAACGACTGTTTCTCATAAATGACATTCAACCATTTAAAAATGGATGTTGTTAAGTGTGAAATATATAAATATACATGCGTATAAAAGAGAGTTGAACGATTATTACCTTAAAATGGAAAGGTATTTAATGGGTTCTCATAGTAACAGTCAGCCATTTAAAAATAGCAACCATTTAAGTGTGAAATATATAAATATACACGCGTATAAAAAACGATTTGAACAATTATTACCTTAAAATGAAAACATATTTAATGCTTCTTTCATACACATTCATGCTTTTGTAGAAAAATTTCTAACATCCTGCTGCACAACAAATGGCGGTGTTGATTCATCATAAAAGTGTTAGCACCCCTGTGGGAAATTTGCAAGACCTGGATTTCTGGTAATGAAACGAGCAAAAAAGGGCGACAAGTACTACTATTCAAATAATACAGTGTATTCAAGGACAATTGGGGCCTGTTCATAGCCTAGCAGTTTCGCACTGTATGGGGCAACCAGATACAGGTATGTGTGCTTAGGAAAACTCTTTATTAGGGAGTTTAAAATCCATTAGATGTGCCCCATTCTGTTTGTTTGCCACTTACCTTAAAACCATATTGTGTTCCCACGGTATGAGGGAACCCGATGTCACTGACGTGACCACTCGATTTTCTGTTTTGGTCGTTAAAAATTTCGTTATATAGAAATTTATTTCGTTATATAGAAACACTTTCATATGTAATGACCATGGGGATTTATCAAAACTTCGCTATATAGAGAATTTCGCTATACGGAAGTACGTTATATGGAGGTTCTACTGTATTTTGTAATTATCTGTTTTTGGAAATTTATGGGAAGAGAGTGTAGCAACGTGGCGATATTTAGAAAATAAAGACCAAAAAACAACGGCTTACAGATAGTCAATTTACGAGCTTTTTCCATGCGTTTCATGCGGCGGATGCCAGACTTCAGATATGCATGAAGTAAGAGGTGAAATAGACACGAAATGTATTTTAAATACAAGCACAGAAATATGTCAGCGGGTGACAATTAGTTCTCCACGTGTTCTTATAATCGAAACACGCTGACACATGTACTGCACAGAATACGTATTAAGATAGTTATTCGGGTTGTCAGTTCGCTGATATTGAAAATGACACATTCCTGTCTACTCGACATTTTTCAATTCCGAAGCATGTAGTAGATATACATAAGAAGTGACATAGACCTATAAATATCCCGTCTGCGTCTGGTACAGCCTAAACAAGATCTCCCGATTCTTGTTTTCTCGGGCACGTGACCTCATTTCCCGTTTTCCGACCAGCCTATTTCCGGCACTCCGGAATTTCCGCGTATAGCAGTTCTCTTTCCTAGCTCAGTTTCGTACTACAAGTCCCCAAAAAACAATTTCCGCCTCAAATTCCGAGGCGTCAACGCGTACAGGACACGCAACTTTAGTCAAGTTTGTTGACAACGGGGAATGTACCACGATTGTTGCAGCGAGGAGTTGGGGCTGAGGAGTGGGGGGCGTCGATTTATGTTTCAAGAGGGGGCAATTTTTTTTTTTTTTTAGTTTCTACGGGAAACGATTTACAAGTAGTTTGTTAAGAAAGAATGCGCGGCAGCCTGTTTGAGAAGGGCCTTCATATAGAAGGCTTTTTCGTGCTTTTTCGTTTTTTTTTTTTTCTGGAAAGATATAGGATCGAGATATTTTCAGGAGGCTTCTCTATCACTTTTCGAACTATCCAGTTTTTAATACGATCGAAATCTTTTACTTTGGAGACATTGCAATAGTTTGTACGATACCTGAAACGTTCGACAATACAGATTGGCGTTATTCATATAATTTCCTCAGAACGATATTAAAAGTAATTTATTGTTTAGAGAAATTCTGCATAATATTTCTGATAGCTATGGATTGATTTAATACTTTTTTTTTTTTTTAGGGAAATGGCCAAATTCTTTTGAGAGTATCTTTTTTTTTATCTTTTCCTCCTTTCATTCACTCCTCCTGTTTTTCCATTAAACCAAAACAATATACAGTAATCAAGGTACGCAGGGGTGATGGTTCTAAATAATCTCTGCTAGGAAGATGCAATTTTGTATATACATATGGATATAAGGAGTTCTTAGCTCCGTAACCCCCATTGTAATCATGTAACCCCTTTATGAATTTCTGAGCACGTCATAGTACATAACATACAAAAAGGCATTTATATACATTTTTGTATGTTATGTACTGATGATTATTATTGTTAATGATGTTACGATGTTTTATGATTTGAATATCATATAACTTTCTTAATCTTTCTACCTCTTGAATTTTCCTTTAAAAAATGAAAGCGCATCCATTGAATGCGAGTAGCCAGGGACAATAACTAATGGGAACGTTGACCATTTTATAGGTTCTCAGCACAGCCTGCTCTTACGTTGATTGCCGTCGGATTAGAAGCGATTTGTCACCTGGAGAGTGGAGAGTTTGGGGCTATGTTTTCATATATGAAAATAACTTGGAATTATTGACACATTACCTATACCACATGCTGTGTACACATTCGGCTGGTTTGACATCGGCAGATTGCTTAGTCGTACCTTTTTGTCCATTAAAGAATTATGAAATTTTGTCTGTGATCCGGTCAATACAGTCTATATCCATTTGCACGAGAACGCGGTAGGATACATTGGACTGGGTTTGGTCGTAGATGCGTGCAGCGACACTTGCGTACACGTGAAGGCGATCCCAAATTGGTAGGGGGGAAAATTGACACTTGCGTACAGCATTCGATTTTCCCTGTGGGGCTTCAAAATTAATTTATCACGATATTCATAGTGTATTCACATTTGCATATCATGCGCTTTGTGACGAGATTGTGTGTGCAATGAAAATATCGCCCCTACCCGAAGCTTCCCCTCTATGCATAAATGTACGAAGGGAAAGCTGTCACGCAGGGGCATCCTGTAGCACTTAAACTTCCTAAATCACGATTTTTGCCCTATTAAGGTGGTGGAAAAAAATCGTTTCGTACTAATTAGCTGGTGCTTAACAACTTTGTAATTGACCTTTTCCCCGTATCTTGAATCAATCAATCAAAATAATAATAAATAAATAAAGAACCTACTTTATAAAATAGTCATTACACGCAGCGAGGAAAACAATGACAAAAGGTTTAAGAAACCTAACTTGGTCATTGTACCCAAAAAAATAAAAAGTAAAAATTGAACAGTTTTCGAGATAGCAACTCTGAGTTCTGAATTTTTCCGCTAGGGGCGCTGCACGCAGTCTCATCTTGTAACGCATAGTCACTTTACTATACCTACACATCACGTTCATACATATAACTCTCTCCGTTCGACAGTTATCTGCGTGTATAAGGACTTTACTAACCACCCTGTATATAAGGATACTTAGTATTTGTTGAATTTTGACTGAAACGGATACTTGCCAACCAGCTGAAATTTTTTCTATTAATTTTTAGCGTTATAAATTCGTTATTTGCAGTACGTTAAAATGACCTAAGGTACTGTCGAATTTTTACTAAGTTCCTTTCGTCATTTGAAAGCCAGTTTATGATCACGATGAGTTTTTCACGTAATTTCTTAAGTCTAAAGAAGAAAATCAAAATTATCTAGGATACTAAAAAAAAGGTGCAAGTGAAGGTAAATTAGTAACGTTTTACGGTGGTGGAAGATCAAAGATAAATGAGATTTTAAAAAGTAGTGAACTCTATCTGTAATAGACTTTTCGAGGCGTGAACTCAGTACAATGAAGCGCCAGTAGACCGGAAATGAAGAAGTTGGCGACGTGTTGTTAAGAGTGACTTCCCAACTGTCGATCGAAAAACTTTCAATCAAAAATCCTGCAATTAAAATATTTTTTAATTGCAGAATTTTTCTTCTACAAATGTAGGCGAAAATATAGAGAGAGATGATGATAGGGAAGGGTTGGATTGTATTCTCAGGGTAGAAGGGATGATAAATATGAAAGCCAGAGAGTTCGTTTTGTTCGCAGGGTGTCTGCCAGAATATTTGCTCAGGTGGAAGGAGGTGCCAAACTTAATTTGGGGGTGTATAATTTACTTTCCATTTTCCCTATAAAATTTACAAAAAACAAAAATAAAATATTCAGTAGCAATGAAATAATTCGTCCATATTTACACAAAAAAAAAAAGTTCATTTTTTTATTCGAAGGAAAACAAATTTCAAGTATTTCTTTTTGGACATTTAACCCATTCACAGACAGTGGATAATTTAAAATTTTACTTCCTATGGTACAGTGGCGGATTTATAAAATTGCCGCCCTTAGGCACAGCCTGTACTGCCGCCCCCTCCCTCCTTTACAAAGAAAGGAATATTTGTTTAAAAAAAACGCATATCATACTCTTAACATTTGATATGTAAAGGAGATTTTTCATATAATTATTCAAACTAATAAGATACAACTCGAAATTATTGCTACCATAATCTCCGACTTCGTGGATTCGAGACATTTTTTGAATCCACATTAATTTTAGTATGGATTCCTGGAACCTCTGATGTTTTTACGTGTATTTGGGGAAAAAATATACATGCGGATACTTGCATGAATTTTTTCATTATCAGTTCAAATTTTTCATTATTCATTCGTTTACTATTAGTATATATAACAAACGTGTTAAGCCTCGATTTATAAATAGGCAGGCTGGGCAAATGACCAGGGCCCAAAATTTTTAGGGCCCTTTGTCTTTCGATTCTGTAGTTTGTATTTGCAGGCAAGTTAAAGTAATCGCTTATATGTCATCGCTATTGGGGAAACAGGGCAATAATTAAAAGAAACGTTGTTTTTTCAACATTGTTGAGTTTGGACAATTTTATGTTTAAGCACATTGATGCCGCCCTCCGATAAGTGCTGCCCCTAGGCCTGTGCTTTGTGTGCCTACTTAAAAATCTAACCATATCCACTAAAACTTTAACCATATCCACTAAATCTAACCATATCCACTGATATGGTATGTTTCTTCCTCTTGGTATCATTATATCCATATTTTTCTTTGAAAAATTGCTACATATAAAAGATTATTACAATTTACATATGCAGAAAAAGTATAGAAAAATAATTTGCGCAATATTTTTTTTCCTTTCTTGTAATTTGAATATTTAGCGGGTATGTGAACTTTAAGTTCTGGGGGGGGGTTGTCAAGAAATTTGGGGGTGTTAGGGAGTGCAGCCATGGGCGTCGTCGGAAAAAAATATTGGGGGGGGGACATTGTACCAGTGGAAGGCAGCTTGTTGTTAACCAAGGCCGTGGTCCCAGGGGCCTTCCCCCCACTACTTCCGTAATGTTTTTGCTACCAATACTTATTCATTAGCGAGGCTGTAAAAAATTTTTGCCTCCACAAAAAAATTTCTGGTTAAGGCCTTGTTGTTAACAACTCTTTACAGGGATAACAGACATCAACAAAGCAGTGTTTAATTTAAATGTGCTTCTGCTTGATGACATTCACTTTACCATAAAATTAATATTGTAGTTGCATTACTAGTTTCATTTTCACATGCAATGCTCCTTAATAAATTTCGTATTTATTATGCTAATAGTGATGGTGTAGACAGTCCCTTTAATTTATGTCGTTGATAATGTCATTACTTGGACAAAAAAGTCCTTGAGCTTGCGAAATTGAAATATAGAAACTATAGTTGTAACGTTATTAAAAACGTTCCGTTTGAAAGTTGAAATAATAACACGTCAATGAAAACGCTGCCATGCAGGAAAAAGCTCTATATAATGCAATCTAACAAAAGGTATAATTACATCAAATAAATGACAAAGTGCATTTCGCACTAAACATAATATGCCGAAAAATATAACGGCATTCCTTAGACTAAAAAAATATTTTAAATTTTGAAAGACGTTACCTATTATAAAATTTTTGTTTGAAATTGGGAGGAGCTCATGGAACCCTAATACCAACATTGGGAAGGATGGGTCCCCCCCACGGCGCCCGTGGGTGTAGCATACTCTGTTTACTCGAACATAGATTTAGAAGTTTCCGCCACGTTTACCACCATTCAGGAATTGTTAGAAAATATGATGAAGGGAAAAAAAAGTGACGAGGAATTGGAAGCGGAAGAGAGAAAGAGTGGAACTGCCACAAAATTCTAACATCAAAACATATTTTGATGTTTTGGTAAATTTTCAGGAGATCCAAAACTTTGCTTTGAACAAAAATGATAACGAGTTCTATAAAAGGACTACAAATATTATTATTTCCTTCAAAAATAATGTTTACACCCTCAATAAATAAATAAATAAATAAATAAATAAATAAAATAAAATAAAGCAAAACAATTACGCATCACTGATTTTTTTAATATAAATTAAAATAGGTGAGGATTAATGTATTTGAAATGGTTATAATTTTTTATTGTTAATTTTATTTATTTTGTTCTTTTGTACTGAACTTCTAAATAACAGCCGCCTCTGAATTATGGCCATCTTTGCAGAGTTGACGGGTGACCGTTATTCGGAGGTTTTACTGTACAAAAAATAGACTTTATTGTGTAATATTTTATATTAACGAACAACTTAAACACATACAGATCAGTGTTTCTCAAACTTTGGTCACTCACGGACCACTTCAAGCATTCCTTTACTTATCGCAGAACACCAGGGATTTTCCCCATTAAAAAACATGTATTTAATTTATTAGTCCGAAAGTTAGGTTGCCAACTATGGTTAATAACATTAAGCCCTACTTAGCCACCGTCACTCTGATTTTCGTCCCCGTCTCTCCCAAGGAAAGAGATAACGAAAGTAACCATCGATTTATGCAATTTATTGAAGGGCTTATGTACGCATAATAAGAGCTTCGGCAGAAGAGATTTATTCAACCTTTAAAATATAATTTGCAGTTAATTTTAACTCCTTTTGTGGAAAATTTTAAAGTCCACACTTTTAAGTTCTGCGGTTTAAATTTAATAAGCATAAGGAAAATATTTAGGAGAGGGGCTCAAAATTAGATTTCCCTTGGGCCTCAGAGGTGGGTGGAGACGGAAATCGAATGTTGTAGGCAAGTTTCACCTCTTTCCCCTACCGAGTTGGGGCTACCTTTATATGTACGCAAGTGCCACTAAATTTGACATGTACGCAAGTGTCATCGTACGCATGTATCATCATCAGGACTTAATTTCTAACAAAAAAAAGTACAGGAGCCCTAGCATATTCGTATTTTGTACCCGCTTTTGGCAAAGCCACGCCCACTTCTGCTCTGACGTCTTGCGAGTTTAGTGGGCATACTCCAGGACGTCACGAAATTCCATGCACCCTCTTTGGGAGACTTTCAAGTATTACGTAAGCACCTTTGGGGAGAGAGGGCATTGCTGTTGTGCTTATTTTCCTATGTTAGCCAATGTTAATTTTTGCTTAGGAGGGAGAGGGGTATAAAATGGCCAAAATATTGCTTACGTAATACTCGAACTCTCCCTTTCCTGAAAGTAATAACACTACCCCATGTGTTACAAATAATATTCAATCACGTCAGTCAAAACAAGTTAGAAACATCATCTAACTTCTTAAAAATAGGATCCTTAGTTAGAAAACAAGTTAGAGTACCCAATATCTGTGAAAAATTTGAGCCCATGAGCAACACTGTAGCAGCAAAATTTAAGTTACAATTCTGTGCGGTCTGTTGCCATGTAATATTCAATTTGTAAATCATATTTAATATTTTGTAAAATTAAGAAAAATATTTGACATTTAAAATTATTTTTGGCCATGTTATATATACATAGTAGATGGTTTATTATGGTTGATCAAAAAATTTTTTAATTAGATTTATATTTACTGAGAAAACTAAAGTTAAAAAACCATTATAAATTTCTCCATTTTTGGAACTTTAAAGGTCCCATGTCCTCATTCATTACTTTTTCAATATTTAATTATTTTTTCCCCCAAGTTCATTACTTTTTCAATATTTAATTATTTTTTCCCCCCAAGTTCATTACTTTTTAATACATTCATGATCTTTTTGGCAATTCATGACCTTTTAGGTAATTCATGACCCTGTAGACACCCTGAACTTGCTTACTTACATTAGTTAATGAAAAATATTCCACAGAATTAACGTGTCAGGGTTTATTTTTTTCTTTCCTTTTTTTTTTTTTTGATTGGTTGTCAATTGCACTGTGATGACTATTTGCTAGCCACGAATGCACTTAAGATTCTGATTTAAATTCGTTAATAAACGGGCCAACCGGTCTAACAAACATTCAATTCGATAATGTCTGAATGTGAAGGGAAGCACGCTTTGCTGAACAAATCAAATTCATTGTTGAAAACCCTCTTTCACATTCTGCGCTTGATATAGGGATGCAATTAACTGTTGAAACCAGTTTCTTTAGTTCAGACTTAATTTCTTTGCCAGATGATTCCTTGAAAATTCTGAAGTCCCTTGCGTTCGCTCTTGTATCGAAATGAAATATTTCGCATAATTTGTTCGCTGTATTACTTCAATGGAAAAATTAAATTTTTGAACGTCTATTTACGGGCTTTGGAGAGCTCCGGAGCCCCAAAACAGCGTCTATTTAGGGGCTCCGGCTAATATTTAAATAATCGCCAAAAATGAAGAAGTACCGGAGCCGGGCTCCGGTGGGCTCCGGATCAATTTTAGCCCCAATCACTATACCTTGGACTGTGACTGTATGAAGGAGTTTCGAAGACTTTATTATAGGTTTTAGATTTTGCTACAGGGCTGCTCGATAGGACATACGAGATGGCACGTACGACTCAACAGGACCCCCGAATCTCGATGCTAAACTTACAGATATTCGAACTCCGTCCATCATTATACATTCAAACTGAAAAGCGGTAGATGTAGCCAATTGCCCAAGAGCATGCCTGTGTTGAAAGACCAAAAATATCTTTTGGCTGGGAGAGGTTTCATAACTGGTTTTCAGTTTTAAGCTGGTCCCATATCAATCGCGAATAGCCGCGAGTATTCGCGCTTGTTGGCAGTAGTTAGTAACTGGGTTTACAAGTGGGATCTTTGGAAAGAGCTTGTTCATACTAATAGTTGGAAGATGAAGGTTGGCTAAAAACCACTATAACCGTAATACTTTATTCCTTATTATTTTATACCGCAGGAGACCATACAAACGATTTGCTTGGGAAATGGAAAGAGAGCAGTAGCGATGCTAGTAACGGGGCTCTCTTTCCGGTAGAAAAAGCAAGGGATTTCTCGTATTCAACAAGAAACAACAAAGATATTGATTCGCGCGTACAAATCCGCATTGTTATTAAGAGATTTACATTTGCAGGTGTATCACATTTACAGAGTTTATGAGCAGAGTCTTGACTCGAAGACGTTACAAGTGAAGGTTGAAGTCCAAAGGTGGAATCTTTGTGGGCTGCAGAGTAAGAATGTTTTTCCTTGTAGCCTGTACCGAGAAAAGAAGTAGGAGAAACAAAAATAGTAGAAAAATGTAAATGAATTTTGAGTTGACCGTTGCGGGTGCACTTTTAGAGGACATTTATAAGGAAAGGCAGACAAAAGAAAAATGGAAAAGGAAGAGCAGGGAGAGCAGAGGAGGGGGAAGAACTGAAAACTAAAAGGAAAGAGTGGGAAGGCAGAAGTAGCAGGCAGAGCATACTTGATTTAAGTACTAATCAAAGATTTTGGCTTTAAGGGTGAGAAAAGAGAGATTTAAATTCTTGAGGAATTGAATTCCAGATTTTAGAACCCGTAACGGAGACACTGTGTGTTTTATAGTTTGTGCGAGTCCGCGGTATTCTGATATCGTCCTGGTGACGTGTATTGTAATCATGTGTCGTCTGTGAAATAGAGTAAGGTAAAACTAGGTCACCTTTAGTGACTTTGTACGTAAGGAGTGTAAGTTTATATTTTACTAAGAGAGTGAAAGGAAGAATGCGCCATAATTTAAAAAATTGGCCAGCGTGTTCAGATGGTTCAGCGTTCTTCAAATGCAAGCCTGCAAAGTTAACTATTCGCATTATTTTTTTTGCGTTCCTATCAATTGCCGAAGGGTGGTAAAATATGTGATTCCCCAGACCTCAAGACTGTGGCACCGTTAAGGAATTGCAGGTCTTTTACCTTAGCATCTGTGTACGGTTCTTCGTTCTGTGAATTCGTTGAAGAAGCGGAAGTGGATGGATATATGGCGCGCTTTGTTTTTATGAATTTTGCGGTCCGGACGAGTGTTAAGGACCGCCCCTAAAAATTTTCCATTGTGATGACGGGTTAGGGAATGCCATTTCTAAGCTTATTTCGGCACTGTCAGTCAGTGCCGCTTTTGTTCGCTAAAAAAGAGAGAGCGAACCCAGGATTGTTACGGCGTCGGGGAGGAGTCCGAGGACTGACAGCTGTCAGCACATTCGCTGCCGACTCTGTTCTTCCCTCCCCTCCCCTCTCCTCAGTTTCTTTTTTCCTACAACTATTTAGCCTCCCCTCCCACTTTACCCCTCCCCCTGTTTCTGTTTTGGGCGCCGCCAGTAAGACACCAGAACCGCAATAGTTTTTCCCTCGCCTGGATTTCTAAATGCATAAACAACTTACAATCCCGAAGAATTTTTTTTTAATTTTTTTTTCTGCCACTGCGTCGAGTTTTTGATCGTAACCGCCCAGCGATATTATGACATATACGGGACATCTCACGTTTCTAATTTGTATTGCGCTGGAGCATTTGTATCCCTGCTGTCCTGAATTACCGCTATCAGAGTAGCTTTCGAATGAGGAACAATTCGATTTTGATCTATTTGTTGCTTTGGAAAGCATTACCCAGAAACTTCAGACGTTGACAATAAACTCCAGTAATGAAGAACACTTTCCAGGAAAAACTTTCCGGAAAATAAAGAGAAAAGGGCGGGAAAGCAGCCTTCTCCGGAACAAGTCCATTTTACCCCGGAAAAAGGAAAAAGAGCGTCCCTTTTTCTTCTTTCGTGGTTACTTCCGGCCACTGGTTGTCATAATGACCAAAGTCCGGTCATTGCGAATGGTCAGTGTACTGACTGAGTGACCTTTTGTTCTGGAAATAGTGGAGAATATAATTGTGTGAGTTACTCGTTGATAGCACGACATGGCGTAACATCTCAGAATGCTAATACTGAGAGCAATTGATTAGAATCTGTGACTTCTTATTTTTAATTTATAAACGGGAATTACTTTGAAATAGATTTTAAATACTTAATTGTTACATAGAATGTCGACATAACAAAGCGATCTTGAATCTTGCGAGAAATCAATACTTTTTGCGCTAATTGCAACTAAACTCTAGCCTGTTAAAACAAAATTTTTCACTAATTTTTTTTTTATAAAATTGATATAAATTTTTTCATTTAATTTTTTATCATCTATAACTATTTTTTTTTAATTGGCACTAAGATGCTCGAAGCGTGACGTCATAAATAAATGAGGTTTACAGAAGCAGTGGAGGGAGGGCTGGTTAAGCGCATGAGAAAAAGAGCAGTTGAAGAACGCCAGAAAAATTCAAAAAAAATTAAGTTCTGTATTTAATTATTGGAGACGGTCTGCCAATAACGTTCATATTGCAATTTTCGTAGCCAGTCAGAAGATCGCCAAGAGAGGAAAACCATTCATAGATGGTGAATATACAAAATGTTGTTTTGTTAATGCACTTGAAGAACTTTTCCGGAATTTTAAAAACAGAGTAGAGATTTTAAATAAAACTAAAAACATACATTTAACTGTCAAAACGGTAGCAGAGAGGGCAGTTGAAATATCTTCAAATGGGATCAACCAAGATGTCAAAGATGTTAATTTAGCTTCAGCTGTATAAATTGCTGTAGATGAGTCTTGCCACATCAAGGGCACATCTCATGTTGCCCTTGCTTTGCAGCATCTGTCATCTGAGCGTCTGAGAAGAGCTTTTAAGATTATTGTCACTCGAGGGCCAAACGCGTGGACAGGACATAGCAAATGCCACCCTTGAATGCATGAAAAAGATCATATCCCACTCAATAAAGTTGTGTCAATTGCAACTGACAGTGCAAAAAGTACGATTAGAGCGAAAAAGGGGTTTGGTTCAATTTTGAAAGGAAAACTTAAACAGAAAGTGATTACTTTCCATTGCATACTCCACCAACAAGAACTTTATGCACAGACATTTCCATAAGAAATTGATAAAATTATGGAATTATAATTAAGGTTACCAACTTTATTACATTAAGGGTACCTAACCAATGCTAATTTAAAGAGTTGCTAAGTGAAATGGATAGCAGTATTTAGAGCTTCTCCAACACAGCAGGGTTCAATGGATTTCCAGAAGCACTGTGTTAGCGTTTTGCATCATGCACAAATGAAATCAAACTATTCCTCGGCAACAGCAGTGTTTAATATTCAGAATTTACAGATCAGTGGTTGCAAAAATTACACTTTATGATGGACGTCCTATCACCAGTGAATCAGCTCAATTTTAAATTACAAGGCAATGGAAATACTGTTTTTTCAATGGTCAGCGAATTTATTTTGCTTGAAAAAAAAAAAATGGTTCTGTTTGCTGAAGGATGAGAGAGGAAGAACTTTAATTCTTTTCCCAAACTTGTCGCAATATCGCCGAGAAAACAATGTTCTCATTAACAAAGATTATTTCAAGACAGCAGTTTTAATCATGAGAGAATCTTTTCTTCAAAGGTTTAAGGAATTCCGAAATGATAAAGCGATTCCAGCGTTTATTACAAATCCTCTTAATGCCATTATGAAGGAATTAAATTTTCCTCCGCGTTTGATATTGACGTAGCTAATGTTGAAATGCAATATCTGGATTTGACAAGCAAAGAATTATGAATCTCCAAATTTGTACGTCGTGGTACTGAAATAGAACTGGAAAAAAGCAAGGAAAAATGCAGCCTGATTCCACAACACAAGCAGAATGCTATGAATGGCCTAGGGAAACAGACTTAATGATGTTCAATACTTGGAATAGTCTTCTAGACCTATACCATGAATTAAAAAAATGTGCATACGATGTTTTCAGTATCTGTGAGTCTACATATTCATGATGTGAGTAATCTTTTTCTAACATTAATTTCATTAAATGTAAATCGAGAAGTCAAATGACTTATGTGAGCTTAAAGTCGTGCCTTACATTAAAACAACTAGTTATAACTCGGACACAGAGCGCCCATACCTTCTAGTGTGGGAGCTGAGAAAAAATTATTATCTCCTTCTCAAAGCTGTCGATTTTATAAGAATGGTACAAGATACAATAATTTCTGCCACCCACGTTTTAATTACAGCTCAAACTAGAGCTTGTGTAATTTTGGAGAAAAAGAGACGCTTTCCCCATCCTGGATTCGAACCAGGGTCCCTCCGTTTAGCCCGGAGTGTCTTGGACCGCTAGACGAATGAGGACAGGAAACAACGCTCTCTTTCTCCGTATGTAAAGATGTTAAGGTATTATTACCCTCCGCAGGGATAACACAATTGCCAAATATGGTCAACACAAGAAAGCCTCCGGGGCGAGAATTTTGTGAGTTTTCGTGGGGGAATTTATTATACTATAATTTTTGCCACCCACGTATTAATTAGCTCAAACTAGAGCTTATGTAATTTTGGAGAAAAAGAGACGCTTTCCCCATCCTGGATTCGAACCAGGGTCCCTCCGTTTAGCCCGGAGTGTCTTGGACCGCTAGACGAATGAGGACAGGAAACAACGCTCTCTTTCTCCGTATGTAAAGATGTTAAGGTATTATTACCCTCCGCAGGGATAACACAATTGCCAAATATGGTCAACACAGAAAAGCCTCCGGGGCGAGATTTTTGTGAGTTTTTCGTGGAGAATTTATTACGCAGTAATTTTTGCCACCCGCATTATTAATTACCAAAACGCTACAAAATAATTGATACTGCTTGACAATTAGTAATGAGCTAAAAAGTACCTTATTTTAAAATGTGACTGTACTTTTTTTTAAAGTAAATGCATAGCAGAATCGGGCAAATCAAATTTTTAAACGACTAGGGGGTCGAGCCCCCCTGCCCCCTATACGGACGCCCATGATCGGACATACAGAAATTTTCTAAGGATATGCAAGTTCATTATACATGATGATAAAAACTAACGTAAGGAATTTTGTGTGGGATTTTTTCTTTAAAATTTATTAATAACATTATAATTAATAGTATAATTTTTTATAATATTTCTTTAAATTTCCCCTGTCTATGAAAATATATTTATGTCTCTCGAATAATTTTTAAATTGTTGTAAGGGGCAAGTAAGCCTCTTCCGTCTCAACAGTTTGCCGACCCCTGTTATAGATCATGGTTTTTGATGTTGGGTTGAACGTATCGGTACGGTTCGTTAGGAATCGATTAGAGCGAACTCACCGGCGTAGGTAAGGGGGTTGATGGGATCTTAACCCCCATTGCAATGCAACTTTGTATATATACATATGAATATGTGGGGTTGTATCTATATGACCCCAATTATAAGCCTGTAACACCCCGACCCATGAAATTTCTGTGTTCGTCTATGAACGAACTTCAACCGAACAATGTTTCCATTTTATGACATTGCTCGCGTACCCGATTGACGAAAACTATGAGAAGCATGAGGTGAAAACGAGAGGAGAGAGAGGCTGCTACTTTTTACCAATCAGTTTGTAGGGTTTAATAGGCCCTTCCACGCAATATAAAAGGACGGCGTAGATTTATAATCGTTAACGAGATTCTC
>QLNU02015360.1:295805149-295825892 GCA_006491805.2 Dysdera silvatica | reverse complement strand
CCCCCTTATGAACTTTTTGCGTAAGCCTGTGGAACTACGATATACTCTCTACGGCAAACCAGTCCTCCTATTCGTAAGTATTTGTAGCAAGGTATCGATGTCGTAGAAGTTATCGATTTTTATAAAACCTGCGTTTTACATTTTCTAACTTTAAAATGTATAACTGGCTGTCGTGGTTGTTAATACATTGAAATCGGTTTATAACGTTATTGTCTATAACGAAAATATGTCCATACATACTATCCATAACGATGGAGTTGGGGGGGGGGGTAAAATTTACTAGTAATTTTATAATGATAAGTGATTTGAGGTGGAAAGAAATTAATAGTAATTAATTTTGGTGAGATGTTGGAAAACTTTAATGGTACTTAATTATTATGATGTGAATGAAGAGGTTTGGGGGTGGATGAGAGCTTTGTCAGGCTATTATTTAGTCTTTATTCCCATTCTCCATTGTCGTGACATGTTAGTTTTGTTTATTTATTTATTTCTGGATTTATATTTTATCTTATTAACGCTTGCTTATTTGTTATTGGATGTAATTAAGTGTTCTCTATATATTGGATGTGTACTCTTGTTATTTTTTTCTACTGCGTTTTGCTTGTGTCACACCACAAAAAAATTGGATTGAATTGAATTGGAATATGTCAATCCCTGTGACAAGGCACGGCATAGAAGAGGTGGACTTCTGTGCAAAACTCAGGGAGGTATGTCTGGTTCAATGGCCAACGAGATATGGCAATGAGAAATGATCAAGGTCTAAAACGTTATTGAAGCAGAAATCTTGAATAGCAATGAGTTGGCATATTGCAAGAAGAACTGATCAACGATGGACAACTGCAATTCCTAACTGAATTCTAAAAGACCATGGAAACGTTCTCAAAGTAGATGAGTGGATGAAATAAGAAAGCGGGTTGAGCTGATATCGGAATAAATTTCTCGGGATAGATTTGTGTGGACAGCATTTCCGTCCAGCAGTGGGCAGGTCGACAGATGGATGGATGGATGGATGGATGGATGAATGAATGAATGAATGAATGAATGAATGAATGAATGAATGAATATGATGATAGTGATATAAAACGCTGTGACTCAATTATTCTTTTTTGTAAATCCTAAACACTCACTTGTCGTTTCTGTCATTTAAGTATTAGTTGACCAACCATTTGACTATACAAGAAATCTCTTTGTATTTTAGTATTTTACACCCATTATCAATAGGTTGGCTGTGAACTTCAATAATTTTACAAAGCTAGAAAAATAAAAAAATAAAAATTCTCGTAGTATTCTACATATAGAGCGTAATATTCCCCTAAAATTCTAAAATTGAGCAAAATGTTTTAATCTGCCTTTGGCTTGTTTTTATAAACATTGTGTTTACTCCGATGATTTGTTTCCTTATCTTAAAAGTCGCGATAATTTTGAAGCAAATATTTTATGTATTCCGAGCAAATTTTCTTCTCTTAACTTTATTTAAATTTTTCTCTCTACAATTTAATTTTTCCTCGTTTTAGCAGAATTGCATACAAATGGTAATTTTCTTTTCCCTGCGAAGAAAAACTCACGTCGCTACTCGTTCTCCCAACTTTTAAAAAATCGAAACGGAAATTGTGATGCAGACTTCCATTGCATTATATATGTAAACATGATCGGAATGAAATACAGTCTACATGTAGTATTTGTAAGAAATGTTTTGGAATGTATCGAGATAAAAAAAAAGGGGGGGAGGTATGCGAACTACTACACTCGAATACTTTATTTTCCGTTATTATGCAATATAAATGTATGAAGAATGTCTGCTTGTTTGTATATTATTTATGCAAGTTTATATAGTCCATCTCCATTTTGAATAAACTGGTTCTTATTGAAAGAGATCTTTCTATGTAGTTTGAGTGTTTCCTAATATGCTCAGCATGTTATTGCTATGTTTATTCGCTCTCAACACGCTCTCAACACGCTCTCAACACTAGGTAAAGAATTATAAAACGAATTCCAGTCAAATGCAATCAGAAACTTAAATGCCGCATGAGCATTTTTGATTTCCTCCTCATCTTCATGAATATTTCACATATTAAACTGCGATGAGATATATATCCAGTAAAAATTTCCTTAATCCCTTATAGCACTGAGTGTGAAAAAATTACACTTGCACATTAAAAGAGAAAAGCTGCTGCGCAATCACTCAATATTTGTTCGTTGAATAATAGGCACACAGTAAAACTCCCGAATAGGGGACACCTTGGTACTTGAGAATCTGTCCGCTTTTCGGAGAGATATCCGCTATTGTAAAGTGTTAGGGCATAGCAAACATTGGGACTGAGAACTGGAAGGGTGTCCGTTAAATAGAGGCTTTCTCTATGCGGGAATGCTAGTCTCATACTCCTTTCTCTCAAATTTATATCTTATTATTAAATTAATATTATTTACACTTGCTGTTATCATTATTTATTAATTATTAATTCCATCTGCAGTTGCACAAATCCCATGGTATAATGAACAAGAAAAATATATAAATTCATTTATATCATCTTTAATAAATGAATTTACTTAATATATATTTTATACTTGCCATTTCTTTCCAAAACTCACACAGTGTCTACGTTTAGATGGTTAGACTGCGCTTTGTGGGTCTATTTAATAAGAGAGAAGTTGAACGCATCCGATATCATCAGAAGGTCCCGTATTCCTGCTTCCATGGTCTCGTATTCTCTTCTCTGAAATTTGTTATTTTCAGATTAATTTATGTATTTATATATATATGCAAAGGAATCTAAGTAAAATCAGATGAACTAATTACTTTTTTTGCGTTTTAACGTCTTCTTGCAACTATTTTTCTTCTGTTTGCACTGTTTTTCAACTCGTTTACGCAGTCTATGTTTAATATATATATATTCGCAGCGAGCGTTTCAATCAGAAACGAAAAACTCGGCCCTCTTTAAGCACAGATTTGCATTTTTCAGAGGAAGAAGCGTCAATGCGCATGCGCTACTACAATGTCATTTATCTAAACAATGATGAAATAATCAACACCATGTTCCTTTCATTTGGAGGAAAGCTCGAGAGATTCCGTAGTCCAAACCTCTATTTAACCCGAGACTTCCCCGGCGAAGAAGGAAATATGAATTCGCATGCACTACTCCAACATTATCCATGGCACTGAACCGTGATATAGTAAAGCTGCACTATCTCACATTTAAAAGGGTGGAATTGAGAGATCATGTGACTCGTATCACAAAGTGCTTTGGTTACAGACTAGGACGCCCACGTGTCAGGGCAGTAATAGATGAACTTGGGCCCCTGACAGAACTGTCCAAGTTGCGCTCCTGACAGAACTGCTCAGATTGCACCTCTGGCAGAACTACTCAGTTGCACCTCTGGCAGAAATTGCTTATATTGCGCCTCTGGCAGAACTGCTTAGATTGCACCTCTGACAGGACTGCTTAGATTGCGCTCCTAGTAACGGACAAAATAAACTTTGCTTTTCGTCTCTCCTCCACCCCGAGCTGTTAAATTCCTCACGCCCTTCACCTTGCAATGAATGGTTTCAGCAAAGAAAATGACTTTTTAACGTGAGAGTTGACAAATTGTTTACGTAATTCAGTTTTAAAACAATGCACAAATATGCTTAAGTAATATACAGATATCATATAAATGTACAATACTGATTTCTTTCGCAATGATAACTTTACATTATAATAATATGTGATAGAAAATGGCATCGTAGTCCCAATATATGTGGGCTTCCGTTTCTTTCTGGTCGTTTCCTACATTGTATTTGCTCTTCTAATCAGATTAATTTAAAACGTTGTAATGGCTTATTGTATGTACATTTTTATTTGTATAAACACATAAATTGTAGAATTCTAAAACATTTTTATTGAGCACTTAACGGCAGTTTTCTTTATAGACAAATTTCTGGATATTTCCCCCCTTGAATTATTTCAGCCTATTTTACTCCTGCTTCGCTCTGCGCCCTTGGTGGTGTCCTTTCACACATTTCCGTATCCAGGGGGGATCTGGTGACCTCCCCGAAGCTAAAATTATTAATGGGACTTGTCTACAGACTTAAAATGCTCTGATTGTCTCGATATATGCTGTACATTTTTTAACCCCCCGGAAATTAAATCCTGGCTATCGTCTTACTTCCACGTCACCCTCTAGCTACGGCGCCGCCTTGTGTTACTAATTCTGCTGGTTTGTTCCTTCATTTTCTTCTTTTTTTAATGATTTTTTTTTTTTTTATCAAAATCTATATAGCGTATCAATGTGCTGTAGAGAAGTTGTTGAAAACGTCTTTTAGAAACAAATCATTTAAAAAAAATTGACATTAATAGAAAAAAAGGTCGGCCAGTTTTTAAATTTATAAAATGTATGTTTTATATATTCATAAAGGCAGGTGGCTGTTTCATTTTTGCTTCATTTTTACCTTTAATATTATTATGATACAGAAATCGTGGGAATTTAAATGATTTAATTATTTAAAATGTTGATCTAGTTCAGTAGCTCTGCGCTACCTTCATCAGAACAATATCGACAATGATATAATTAAAATTATCATTAATTTTAATTATCAGTGTTGTTATTCTTCGGACGAAGATAGTACATAACTACCGAAATAGTTACCAATGTTCTAAATAATTTAATCAGTTTAATTGCGATTATTTGTGTTGTTGCGTTAAATAATTAGACATTAGACACGGAAATTTTCCACAGAAAAACGCTAGTTTCTGACTAAAAATAATAAGCATAAATCTTCAGCTTATACATTAAAATTATACTTACGCATTAAGATTATGCATGAATTAAAATCGTATATCTCAAATTTAAACGACTACGCAATTTACTTGCTTTACCGTCTCACAGATTTAAACGCGCTTAACTTAGATCACTCCTCTCCTATTTTTAATGGACAGGTCCTTTACAGGACGCTATGTACAAACACCTTTCGGTGCAACTTCATGTACAGAATCAATTAAAATAATTTTTAGGTGTCAGGATCAGTACCATTTGTTTTTGTACCATGTTTATTTAGCAATTTTTTCAACGTTTTTAATACAAGGGTTGACCAAGACAATTTGTACATTTAAATCATGAACAGAAAAGACCAAACGAGGAGGCAGATGAAAGGACCAAGCTTAACAATCTGTCTAGCCAGTTTTGGACGTATTAGGCCAATAACTCCAAATCTTGCCACGGTAGAAGATACGTTGCGAAACCACCATCCAACAGGGCATACATAATGATTGGAGATTATATCTGGAACGCTCTTCTTCGTCAACCTATCCATAAACTTAGAAAGCATTGTTGACATATAGAGGAACATTGTTGAAACAACTTTGTTCCAGTACGCTGACGTAGTAAAACGAAAAATATTCATGAGTCAAGCGTGTTCTGCTACCTTTAAACTCGCGGCAACTTGCTCTTTATTTTCTAATCACGTAGCAATGAATATTTGCATGGACTATTTACCCAATCTTTCTTACATCTTGCTAATGGCTTTATAATTCTCAGGACCGCGTCTCCATTTAAAATTCAACATTAAATTTGATCTTTCCTTCCAAAGAGGGTCTAAATTAGAATGGGACAATTTAGTTCCTCGTCGAGTCATTGACGATAGTTCCAGTATCTTTTATCAGACTTTTAAGTAATATTCCCGATCTGTGTGATGATTTACGAGTCGCGTGAGCTTTGGACATTTCAACATTTGCACTCTTTTACCTTCCGACTTGTTAAGCTCTGGGAAATAATGCTCTTACTTTTCAATGCTAGTCTCCAAATAAATCTAAAAGGAGATTAAAATTAGGAAAGTCGAACTTTTCGTTGCCTGCAGTGAGGAATATGCCACTAATGGAAAAATAATGGACATCAGTTTAAGTATTTAGTGAAAAGACTTTCCCCATTGCGAAACGGGGTCCTGTAATTTCTCGTAACAGCGACGTTTTAATTTAAGAATATTTCCATTTAACCATGGCTTTTACGGTGTCGACGAATTTTTGCTTAGAATTTCACACGTTCCAATTAACGTCCTATTTCGTTTAACGTCGTCTCTTTTCCCTCCCCTCAAAGATGTTAGTGAGGTTTAACGTACTTGATGGCCGCTTGCAAATGCACGCACAAACACACATGCGAATGCACAGCCACGTCAATCCGAACTCTAACATTTAAATCTTAAATTATCGGACGCAAGTATTTAGCAGGAATGAAGACTAGGTATGTCGCCATATTCTGTTGTTATTGGTCGTGGGGGGGGCGGGGGGGTGTAACAATTCAGATATCGCCAATAGAGTAAATTTTGAGTGATATCATATTTGCTAAGATACATTGCGGTTGATGGGCTGAGGCAACTAATTTCCAGCCTTTCTCTAACCATGGTTGATGAATCACTACCTTCGCTCGCTGCTTTTGGAAATAGCATAGACTGTATTGCAGTGGAAAGAAGAGTTTGTTTACAAAGGGAAACAAGCATTCCGTAACAGATTCGTCATATAAGAGAATTTAGGAAGGCGAAAATTAAGTAAAATAATTATTATGTCCATATTTAGCAAACTCGAAGACGAAGACCTGAAAAATCATCCGCCCTAGACACTAGATACTTCAAATCGACATTTGCATGATTAAGTAAATTTTTCTTTAATTTTCCCTATGATAGTCAACTTATCAAATTTTAAATGTGAAGCTGGCTTCATTTTCCTTTTATGTAATTTAATTATAAATATACTGTAACGGTAATACATCACTCATTGAAAATATTTTGTATTGTTCGATTTTATTCAACTGTGCCAAATACACATTCAATTTCACTTAGAATTTGAAATTAATAATCTTTTTTGGGACCAGTGGAGCCAAGATGTAGAAGTTAAAATGCAAATGAAAAACACATAAGATCATAACGTGTTTATTAAATGTATAAGTAAATAATATTATCAAAATATCACAATTCCATGCAATACTTTTCCATACTATTTACTACAATTTTCCTATATCAAAATAAGATCCATATAATTTACCGGTTTAGCAGATTGTATACAAAGTTTCTCAGCATTAACTCGAGATATTGCAAGCTCACTTAGTCATGAAATTAACAAGTTGTCACGTTAATTTCCTTGACTTCAAAATTTCAAATAAAAGCAGTTTACGTAACATTCCTGTCAATTACATTTATGTCATTGAATTTAACCATCTGCAATTTATTATTCGATGAACGATCATTTACATAACTTTATAAAATATTGCTGGTTGCTTTTAAGCTCAAAAAACGTAAATTATTTATAAAACTTCATATATTAATGATTATTTCCTGTTTACAACGTTATTTTGCCGTCTAGACAAATGCTACGTAAAATTACATATATTCAAATTAACGTATTTTTCCTGTTTAACAGACTTATTCACCGTCCTTTGAAAGACATTAATGGGAGAGATTATTGTAGTATTAAAAGTGTAATTGATTTAACCCAGAGATTTTCAACCGGTGTGTCGCAAACGTAAATAAGTGTGTCGCGAGAATTTTTAAAACATGCAATATTTGTCTATTTAGTCACAGACACTGACCTCATTTCAATCAAAATTACATACCTGTTTTTATTTATTTATTTTTATTTATGTATTTTTTTTATTTTTTATCAAATCGGCAAAAAATATATTTTTTGGTGTGTCGCAGAATTTTAGTAATTAGATTTGGTGTGTCGCTAGATGAAAAAGGTTAAAAACCGTTGATTTTATCTAATAGCAACATAATATAAATTATGTATAAAATTGATGTTAAATTACCCGTAAAGAAAAGAATTATTTTCCAGCAGGTGGGACCCACCACGATCTCTTGATTGTCCGTCACGTGCTCTACCAACTGAGCTACAGACGCCAATTATTTCTTTCCTTACGAGCATATATAAGGCTTTCTATGGACAAGTTCGCTATTAGTGTTGAGGTGCTGTGACTACTTTGTAACCAAAGCGACAAGTCAAAGGAGCAAAAATGTCCTATCAGACATTCTTGCTTCTTTGACTTGTCGCTTTGGTCACAGCTCTGCCACACTAATAGCGAGCGTTTCCATAGAAAGCCTTATATATGCTCGTAAGGGAGGAAATGATTGACGCCTGTAGCTTAGTAGGTAGAGCACTGACTGGCAATCAGGAGGTCGTGGGTTCGGGTCCCACCAGGCGCCGGAAAATCATTCTTTTCTTTACGAGTAATTTAACATCTATTGTTGCCACATCATCGGCTAATGTGAAAAAACTGTTGCTTTAATAATGTTTAAAATTGTTTAACATGAAAAATTAATTTTGATAAACATATACATGTAACATTAGAGACGGCATTCGAGGCCTCTCAAATCACATGTCTGGCATTTTTCTGGAAACATGACATCGAACATACCATGTCGTAAACAAAGCATACGCTCAATAACGCGTTCTAGCTCAACAGCGTCAGCGAAAGATTGATCATTACATCTATCATTTATACACGTAAATAACTTTATTATTTAGTCACTTGTGTTACAAAATATAAACAAATGCGAATTTTTATTCCATTCTTAGCCTAAAAAAAAACTGTCTATGAAAAATAAGTAGCAAGAAACAGAAAAAAGTAATTGAAACAAAAAATAAAGATCTTGTACGCGAATTTCATTTAAAAACTGTAAGATGGTTATTGAGAACATTTTGATATATGATGTCTATTACAAAATTTTACCATGTTGGTGTCATTTCTTTCTGAGAGATGGAAGAGAGGGGAAATGTTAGGTTTTATATATATGTATGTTATAATTAATTTTATTTCCACCCAAAAATCAATTACTCTCATCCTTCTGTCATTTTCCTTCGCAACCCAAATTATCCTGTAATTTCATTTACGGCACGGACGATACTTTCCTTTGCTCTCGGTAAAATCTAATCGCTCTTAGTTTTGTAATTCCCAACTCTTTAAGTTTCGATTGTTCATTAATCTCTTCAACTCCATCATTTGATTAACTCGATGTTCTAAACACATCTACATGAATACATTTGATGTGTTACTTTGCGATTTATGATGCTGTAAATTGCTGGCAAATTACGGCATTTTTGTTTCGTTTGAAAAAGAATGTACAGCAGTTTCCCTTTGACGGCAAAAACTCATCAGTTTCCGCACAACTACATCTAATATTATGTTTCACATGTCAGTTTCAAATTTTTCGTTCCAAAACACTCAGTCATCCAAGGTGGGATTGGTGACCTAACGAAACTTCCAAACGACAACATATTTACACCTTTTTACTGAAACTGACTGCACTCGTCGTGAGATTTTGAGGTTACCAATAAGCCACGTTGGTCGCATATGTTTTCCTTAAGATATTATTTCTGAATTGCAGTCGGCTGTATTTAAACAAGTCACCGACAAGCGAATACCCCGCTTATAAGAATAAAATCTATTAGAACCAAAATTATTTCCTTAGGATCCATGTTAAATTTCCCCGCTTTAATGAATAATCTTTACATGCCGTCTCTGGATAATCGAATAAAAACTGACAGTGGTGGTCTTCGGATGAGGCGAATCAGGCAACCGCCTAGGGCAGGAATGGGGAATCTGCGGCCTTATGGCCACATGCAGCCTTTGAGGCCCTTAGGTGCGGCCTTTTGACCGAATTAAAATTTTGAAGAAAAATCCTTTTATTTTTATTAATATGATTTTGTTCATCTTTTTGTTTGTATTATAATATTAAAATGAACCTAAGTAAAATATAAAAGGGTAGAAGAAGATTTAACGAAATAATCTTCCTTGATTGACTAAGATGCGGACATGATTGACTAACATGATTAACTAACTAACTACGAACTACATGATTAACTAACTAACTACGAACTACATGATTAACTAACGAACTACGAACTACATGATTAACTAACGAACTACGAACTACATGATTAACCAACTAACTACGAACTACATGATTAACTAATTAACTAACTAATAATTGATTAACATGATTGACTAACACATGCGGCCCTCGTACATTACAGCTAATTTAATGCAGCCTTCCAACATGAAAAGGTTCCCCACCCATGGCTTCTGGCCTCGCGCCATCTTTCATTGCATTAATTTTTCTAAACTTCAAAAAACTACATGAAAATTCGCATATTTTTCACATTAAAAAATAAATAAAAAAGTAAGTTTATCAGTGATAACTTCAAATATTGTAAAATTTCTTTGTTTATATGAAAGCAGGGATTTATTCCAAAACATTATGTCTCTGCAACAAAAATAGAAGTTTAGTTTGTGGCCTGCGAATGAGAAGGGAGTTTGATGTGAAAAGTGAGAGAAAATTGTAAATAGGGTTGGTAGGCGGTTGAAAAAGAGAGAATTTTTTAGGAAATAGTTTCCGTACTGTCACTAAAATGAGTCTTAATAATTATAACACATTTTAATTAATTTAGTTACGTTTAAATTTCGAAATAACTGTAGCGGATGAAAAAAAATATTTATTATAAATATTACTGACCTCGTTATTAAGACCTACGTGTAAGGGTAATTTATTTGGAGGTCTCGTTAAGACATCAATCCCAGACCAAATTTCCTATCGCGCTGTAGATGTAAAAGGTAAGCAAATTGTATAAAGTATTTGCGAAAAATTTTAGGTAAAAATAGGCTTTATCGAACGAGAATATCGTGATTTGAGCAAAAATTTAGGTATGAAGTTATTAGATTAACGAAGCCCAAGTAAGTCTGCAAAGGCAAGTCACAATATTCAAATTAAATAGTAGTATTTAATTACTATTTAATACTACTTAGTATGTTTCGTTACAGACACTTGAGTCATTGAATGAATAGGCTCAATGAGAGACAAAAAACAACGTTTTAAAAGCATATTTACGTTTTTTAAAACGTTGTTTTTTGTCTCTTATTTATATTACGTATTGTTTCGTCGCAATCAAATATGATTGTAAGAGTTTTCAAATGCAGTAAGTAGGACACACTTAAAACGAGCACACATTCAACGAGTTTCCTGATACAACGAGGAAGGTATGGATTTTGTTTGGAATAATAATAAAATATAATACATAATTCCATCGTTTTTAGTAAACAAGAACTTTGGGGTTCGGATATAGGGAGCATTTTCTTTGGTTACAAACTCTTCGTTATATGCGGGTCCTCTTTTATAGGGCCTTGAGCAATACACCATATTTTGGGCTTCGCAAACTCTTGGGCCTCCTCTGAAACTGGATTATCTTAGCATGAAAGTAACACTAAAATAAAAACAATAATATGCTAAATAATGGTCAACACACAAAGCCACCGGGGCGAGTTTTTTGTGAGTTTTCGTGGGGAATTTATTATACAATAATTTTTGGCAGCCACGTACTTATAAGTAGCTCAAGCTAGAGCGCTTGCTTGCTTGCTTTTTTAAAGAAAAAGAGAGCTTCCTAGTTCGTCTAACGATCAAGACACTCCGGGATCGACGGAGGGACCCTGGTTCGAATCCAGGATGCGGACGGCGTCTCCTTTTTTTTCCAAAAAAACAAAAAAAAAGCTCTAGCCTGAGCGCGGGTGCCGAAAATTATTGATTGTTTGTTTGTTTTGTGGTTTTACGGCTCAAAGACTACAATGGTCATGCTGCGCCGGGACCTACTGTTTTCCGAGGAATCCGAACCTCTTATGGCCTAGGGAACCAAACCCCGGACTACAGTGAGCAGTGCGATCTTTTTATGAGATCTCTGAGTAAGCGTTCTTTGTACACTGTTGGGAGTCGAACCCGGATTAACGGCGTACTAGGCGAACGCGTTACCACACTGCGCCACCGCAGGGCGAAAATTATTGAATAATCTGCTTCATACAATGGCAGAAGAATTAGACAAATATTCAGCAAGACCCTTGACAAAGCAACCACCATTTGAAGCAAATAGAAGCAAACAGATTTCTTTCAACGTAAGTAATGACGTAAGTATATGCTAGTCCACAATTTTTCTTTAATTGAAAAATGCATATGTGCATAAACATTGTTTTTTGATACACAGTATTTTCTTTTCAATACTACTCAATGTTTTTTATGTGTGCAGTCGACACTGGTGTACTGGGATATTCAGGTACATATGTAACTACGTATTTGTCTCCCCGGATAATCGAATAACATTTGTTAGAACCGTCAATATTTGACTAAGCGAGACCGATTGTAATTTTACTTCCAACCCTCGGTAAAATATTTTTTTCTCAATTTCTTAATGGTTGACTAGATAGGGACGTCGCAAAGTTGGGGCAAAGGGGTGATACTCCACTAATTTGTCCCCTGGGCAACAACACATAGTAAAATACCACGTGTATGTAAGTATCCGCGAAGTACTTGTGTGGGGGGGGTGGCACACAGATCCCATGGGATAAAATTTTCGAAAGAAATATGAGTCTCTATTACATTCGTCGCGCCCCTGAGACAATAATGAGTAGCAAAGAACGATTTTCTCTGTAGCTAATTAAATAATCTTGCACATCTAAATCTCTTCGACATGTCTGGTTTACAATTTATTGTTTTGAAGATTCCCAATCTTATGTCAAGACAGTAAATACATGAACACGGCTCCTAGGAGTAGGATGTTCTGCTTTTATTCCTGAATAAACCGATATGTCTCCATCTACTCTCCCAGAATTCCACTTAGTCCTAAAAAAAAGAGACTCCTCATATAACAGACATAAAAAAAAACACACATAGAATAAAATCACAAATAATAATAAAAGCCAGGTATTACGAACTAAAGCAATTGAAGGTTGACGAGACCCAAACGGATAATAAATGCCGCCTCTGCCAGCGAGCAGGTGAACCTGTAAAACATGTCGTTTGCGGATGCAAAAAAAAATCACAATCTGATTACAAAGAATGTCGAACACGGTGGCAAAAATTATACACTGATAATATATCAAACATCATCCGTAGTCATACCCACAAATAAGGACTGGTGCAATCACAACTCAGAAGAAGTTAGTGGAAACTGACATGTAAAACTTTTATGGGATTTCCAAATCCAGTGCAATAAACACCTTTCATACAACACTCCGGACATTACGGTTATAACAAAAACAGGTCTGGTTGATCGATATTACAATGCCTACTGAGAGACGTGTGCACGAAAAGAAAAGATATTGAGAGTATCACGAAATACGAGGATTTGCAAGTCGAAGTGGAGAAACTCTGAAAGAGGATGGCTGAAGTTGTTTCGGTTGTTGTGTAGGTGCATTGGGTGCCATTTCCGGCAATCTATAGCACCACGTCAACACATTGAAACAGTTATCACACTTTATTTGCCTTGTTTATAGTTTTTAAATATTTAAATATTTGGGCCGTCTCTTACGCTAGAGCTTTAGGTCTCACGAAAGATTGAAGTGGGCCTGTATTTCTTCCACCTGCCGTCAGTACCCTTACATATATAGAGTTTCCGTCTTCCATAGTAAGCACATATGTGCGAATAAATTCTTGTATTATGCAAGAAGTGTATTAACAGTAAAACCTGTACTCATTTTGCCACGTGAGAAACCCCTGTATGCTGCAGAAACTCATACACCGTTTGGAAGCAAAAACAATCCTCTAAAAATATATTTAAAATCATTGATTCCAGAATTAATAGAACGCACAACCACAAATGACTGATACAGTCGATCATTATTAACGAAAGCACTCAGGGTCACAAAAGATTGTTCGTGTTAAAAGTAGTTCTCCTTATCCGGACTTGTAGAAGATGGGATGTTTTTGCTCTGAGTGCCACAGCATAGCTACATAAATTCTGCTTATTTGGGTAGCATTAAAAGAAAAGGGACAAAAAAAATGTCTGAATGGGTATGTTAAAAATAGCCCTTAGTTTCAGGTTATACTGTTTGAAGGTAGTAGAGACACCAGAACTAAAAAAAGGATTGGGAAATATAAACAAAATCAGAAAAGTGGATCAGATTTTCATCAATAAGAATAGAGTATATACAAAGCAAAAAATATAATTACAAATATATAAAATACGTGAACAACCAACAAACGGCGCAGTGTGGTAACGCGTTCTCCTATTGCGCGGCTAATCCGGGTTCGACTCCCAGCAGTGCAAAAAGAACGCTTACTCAGAGATCTCATAAAGATCGCACTGCTCACTGTAGTCCGGGGTTTGGTTCCCCAGGCCTTAAGAGGTTCGGATTCCTCGGAAAACAGTAGGTCCCGGCGCAGCATGACCACTGTAGTCTTTGAGCCGTAAAACCAAAAAACAAACAACAAACAAGGCGTCGTTGCGAACGCAGGAATACAAGAAATATATATACAGATTATATGCAATTACACAAAATATATACAAATACACTAGCGGAGATACACAATACAAACGAAACAGACACTAGTCAAAAGCACACAGAAATGTGTGTAAATAATTATACTATTTACAAAAGGTAAAACACGATGCAAAAAGCGAGTACAGTGAAATATACAAAAATATACATTAATTTTATAATTATCTCATCCGGAAAGGATATTATCACGATGTTATTCATTGGAAACAATTTGTTTATATTTCATCATTAACCATTAATTATGGAAACTACGGTACAGCAACACGCATCTGGCAACCAAGAGGTGTGGGTTCGTACTCTAACAGGTTTCCTAAAATTCCCTTTTTCAGCCAGTTGTTGTACCATGATATTCGTTGTTTATCCACGGGGAGTCAAGAATTACAGTAGAGTCTCCATATAACGAACTTCCATTTAACAAAGTTTTCTATTTAATGAAATTTTCGGCGGAACCTTGACTTTGAATGGCACTAACATGTAAATTTGTCTCCATATTACGAAAAACAATTTCTACATAACGAAGTTCTTTTTATAAAGAATTTGATTTTTTTAGTTTACCTTTTATAATTTTTTAGCGGGTCGGTTAGGTAGAAGGGGTAGTTGAGGATTTTAATCAAGGACGGACGGAGTTGAGGTAGCCTTCTGTACTGTGGACATACGGCCAGTTGTTATAAATATTTTCATTGTTCTAAACTGGGAATTTCCAAGAAGCGGGGATGTATCACTCTGCAGGTATGGCTAAGCCACGAAATTTGCTTCTCGAACATATTTGTTGTATTATTGAAGAAAATGTTACAGATGACGTGTTCCGATATTTACAAAAGTGTGAGAATTTCTATGAACGAAATGTTTTTTATAAGAAACCTGTACAAAATAAAATTAGTGATTATTTCTCTGTTTCAAATATGTTGTATGAGGATCATACAGATATAAAGTAATCCTCAGTCTTTACTTTTGTTATTAATTTGTGCGTACTTGTATACGAAAAATATATAAATTCGTTGAAAAAGAAGAGTCTACTGAATTTAGTCTTTACTGTCCAAATTTAACTTTTTTCATTTTATTGAAATTAAGTTTCACCATTTATGTTAATTTTCATTTAACGAATTTTCCTGATAACCAAGTTTTTCAGAGGAACGATGACACTTCGTTAAATAGAGACTCGACTGTAATTCGTGTTAAAAGTAATTCGCGTTAACGAGATTCAACTGTAACTTCAAAAATGTGTCAATAGTGCATTTGCCAGACTTCACACACACACACATACGCAAAAAACTTTAATTAAAATATTGAATTTTCAACTCATAATTTACTTGGAAAATAAGGTTCGCTTTTCCAGCCATAGCGGAATTGTATGTGATGTGACAGATTTAAACCAATTCTAGAAACTACGTATCAGAGAGAAATTCTTCTTTCTAAAAATTCAAAGTGCTTCTCATATCTATTTTGCTTTTATTCAAGCTGTCCAAATTGTTACGGTTCGGTTAAGTTTCGAGGGGAAAAAAGATCATCTCGCGATGAAAGTTGAGCGTAAAAAAATGGCTCAATTCCTTATACGAAAATCAATTTACAAAAGACTGAGAAGTGCTTCCAAATTTTTAGGGACTTTTTTTTTTCGTAGGGACCTTGCAAATTGAATTAAATAACATAATTTTGTTTGAACCCTGGGCTTAAAAGGGCGGCTCTCAATGTTGCTTTTATTTTGTGTTCGAGAAAAATTATTAATCCAATTTACTTTCTATTCCCTCTCTTTCATCAAATTACGCGACAAAATTTATCGAGAAAAATAAAATATGGACAGGCAAATGTTTGAAATAGCAATTAATTTTGGCAGCCTTTCCTGGTGGTGCTACAGAAAACGGGGAAAAAAATGTCCCTACTTTCAGAATTATCCCTGTCCTAGCCCTCGGGCACCTAGACTTCAATTCGAAACATTTATTGTTCGTGAATTTTTCCCCTTCTGCGTTTTTTCAAACGTACTTTGTAACAGTAGACATATAATTTTCCGCTGATGTAAATTGATAGGTGTTCTTTTACTTTACATCTACATTCTGATAACAAAATTAGGTGCTTTTATAGTATTTCCAAAGCGGGAGTTTCTACAGATACCTATGGGCTTTTTGGAAATCTTGCAATATCCGCAAACAGTCACATGGTTACAGAATATGCTAACCATTGCTGAAATGCTCATAACAAACCATATATATAAAACCATAAACGTTGATAGCGAAAAACATATGTAGCGATAAATGTTGATAGCGATCCATATACGTAACCATAAATATTGATAAAAAACCAAATGTGAAACCATAAATGTTGCTAGCGAACCATATATGTTGATAACGAAACAAATATATAACCATAAATGTTGCTAGCGAACCATGTATGTTGATAGCGAAACAAATATGTAACCATAAATGTTGATAGAGAACTATATGATGTGGAACCATACATGTTGATAGATAGCCATATGATATGGAACCATGAATATTGATAGCGAAAAATAAGAAACCATATTGCTGAAACGTTAGGATCTTTCTGAAACGCCTAAGAATTAGATGTATGAGCGCATGCAGCGTAATACGTTCGTCGTTTAATTACCAAACAACTAGCTGAGTCATATGGCGTCTATATAACCAATTAGCATTTATCCATCAATCAGTTTATTTGCTTTCTTTTAAGAAAACGGTTAAAACACATATATTTTGCTAAGTGTGAATGTCACCATTTTCTGTGGTAAAGAGCCGATGTCGAATTATATACAAAAGCGAAGGCTTTCTCACGGATGTTGCTAGTTTTGGTTTGGATTTACACACTAAAAAGCCTAAAAGGTACTGCCGCAAAGCAATCAAATTTGTATGCTTATTTTGCACATAGTTAACGACGCACCTTGAAGGGTGCTCATTGGACAAAAGCGATAGGAAAAACCAATGGCAGTCCGTGTATGTTTCGATCCTAACGTTTAAATATAACCCCTTAAGTGTGTGTATTTTTACGTTCGAGAAAGAAGGGAAACTCCCTGAGCTATCACGAAGGTCACTACAGTCTATAGAATAAAAGTTACCATCGCATAGCCCCCTGTGAAAGAAAGGACGCTTCTTATATTCATCGGACATGCTTCATATTCCCAGAAATAAACATAGAAATTATGATATTCGGTTAGTGGAGTTTAAATTTTAAACTAGAAATGTGCTGGGCGAATGGGAATGGGTCAAAAAATTCATTCTTAAAGAGAATAAGGCTCGTTACTCGTTCCCTGTGAGAGCATGATAATTTCTATAAATATTCGGTGACGACTCAAAATGACGGACTTCTCCTGAAGTGACTGATACCTAAATACAGACCATTTATAGGAGAAGGCCTGTTTCAAATGTTTAGTAGAGCACCCCCTACGAACGATATTTAATGACAAATTATGTTAACATATTGCTTCATGCCGAACCCCGCACATTCCCCCGTCCCCACCGATAGTATGGGCACAAAGAATGCATTCTTTTTAAAATGATGGGTATGACATTGATTGTATTGAATGACATTGAATATTCGCTGACACTGAATGCGTTGAATAACGTTGAATACATTGAGTGATATTGAATGTATTGAATGACGTTGAATACATTGATTGACATTGAATGTATTGCCGAAAAAGAATGATTGCACACACCCATCAGACCTATGGCACAGGATTTCAAAAAGGGAGGTGCTTTTGATGAAAATGGGGGGGAGGGTTGATATAAATTTTTCCCTTTCATAAGGTATTTTCAATAATATTGTTCAAATTGGAGGGATCTGACCCCAAACCCCACTTTTGCACGGCATTTATGCCCATCATTAACTTAAACAAGTTAATTTTTTTTAAATAATGCTTAGAAATGATTCGCTTTTTCAAAATCTGCCAAGCAATCAAGGTATCATAGGCAGGACCGTAGTTGGATGGTGACGTGGAAGGCCCACGCCCAGGACGCAGGAGAGGAAAGGCGTTAAGTCGGCTGAAATAATTCACAGGGGAGAATATCCATCGGGGGCCGACTGGCGATCATGGGTCTGAAAGAATATATGGAAATGTATTCAATTATACAAAAATCAAATGCTGAAATTGGGGAAAAAGTGCCTTGGCAGTGAATATTGCGGACGCATAACTAAAAAATGCGACTAGGCGGGGATTCAATGAACACCACTGAAACTATTTCATGATACTTCCATGTTATGTAGAAAAATCCATGATGCTAGGGTGGTCTCGGGATTCGAAGAGGTGGCGGCGACACGTTGGCTTGACTCATCGAAAGCAAAACTGAATGTTGCGCAATTGGAAGGAAAATTCTGAACCGGGCCGCGGGATTGGCATATGAAGTCTTGAAGCGCGGACGCCTTCGTTGGCAGGCTGGCTGTGCATTTTGTAAAAATTGCAACACCATGAAGGACTCGTCCGAATTGAATGAAATTTAATGTACAAACGACCTGTGTTGATACAAATAAACGATTAAAATTACAAAGCAAAAAACAATATTACATGTCGAAAATCAGTATTTGGTGAAGCCACCACGCGCTGCAATAAGTGATGCTATACGACGTGGCATGGAATCAAACAGATGTTGAATGTGTGCCTGGGGAAGAGCATTCCAGATTGCTTGTATGCGACCCCAAAGTTCATCTGTAGTAGCTATGGGACGAGGATCACGAGCGAGACGCCGACCAACGAAATCCCACACATGTTCAATCGGCGACATATCCGGCGAATAGGCAGGCCAAGGAAGAAGCTGTATCTGTTGTGATGAAAAGAAGTCTTGAACATTCCTGGCAATATGTGGGCGGGCATTGTCCTGTTGAAATACAGCTCCGGGAATGCCTTGAAGGAAGGGAACAACTTCGGGCTCCAGAACTTCATTGATGTACCGGTTGCTGTTAAGATTACCCACAATTCGTAGCAGCTGAGATCGTCCATGATACGCAATCGCACCCCAGACCATAACGCTGGGGGTTCGTCCACTATGACGTTGGATAACGCACTCCGGAAGGTGGCGTTCACCGGTATAGCGTCTAACACAGATGCGGCCATCACTGTACCCCAAATTAAAGCGGGATTCATCAGAAAACACCACTTGTTGCCAATCAGCACGCCAGTCTCTATGTCCATGAGCCCATTGTAGCCGCAGGCGCCGATGGTTTTGCGTCAGGAGGATCCTGTATAAAGGAACTCTTGCACGCAGTCCACGGTGCAGTAGACGCCGACGAATTGATGAAGCACACAATGATACACCTGTAGCAGTGCACCAACGTTCTGCCAACTGTCCAGATGAAGCAAAACGGTCCGTCACCGCCATGCGGACCAGGTGTCTATCATCCCGTGCTGACGTCACCTTTCGGCGTCCACTCCCGGATTTCCGAGTTGTCTGGTTCTCTTGAACCCACTGCTTCCACACTCGCATCACTGTGCTGCTGTTACGCCCCATACGAGCTGCTATTGCACGATAAGAAAACCCTCCTTCACGAAGGCCGATCATTCGTCCCCGTTCAAACTCCGTAACTTGCTGAAATGTCGCCCTCTTTCGTCGTAGAGGCATAGTGACGTCTCATGTAACGTTTACCACTAGCAGATAGCCATACACGCCCCGCTACAGCCCTCTATTTATACGGATCCATCAGCTGATCAGAGGGCGCTGCTCAGCCCACGCATGCGCGATGACTCTGAAATTCTAATCATTTGAATAGCATACCCTAATTTGCATTTCCTGAAAGTTTCAGCTCAATCACATGATTCCTTCATGGTGTTGCAATTTTTACAAACATGAGTTTAGTTTAAAAAAAAAATTATACAATAATTTCTGCCACCCACGTATAGATTATAGCTCAAACTAGAGCTTTATTCGTTTTGGAGAAAAAGAGACGCTTTCCCCATCCTGGATTCGAACCAGGGTCCCTCCGTTTAGCCCGGAGTGTCTTGGACCGCTAGACGAATGAGGACAGGAAACAACGCTCTCTTTCTCCGTATGTAAAGATGTTAAGGTATTATTACCCTCCGCAGGGATAACACAATTGCCAAATATGGTCAACACAAGAAAGCCTCCGGGGCGAGATTGATACGTGGGTGGCAAAAATTATTGTATAATAAATTCCCCCACGAAAACTCACAAAATCCTGTACAGGAAAACGCGTACTTGTTCCATAATTAACGAGGCGTGATATCCACGGAGAATAACATCTTTACATACGGAGAAAGAGAGCGTTGTTTCCTGTCCTCATTCGTCTAGCGGTCCAAGACACTCCGGGCTAAACGGAGGGACCCTGGTTCGAATCCAGGATGGGGAAAGCGTCTCTTTTTCTCCAAAATTACACAAGCTCTAGTTTGAGCTGTAATTAATACGTGGGTGGCAAAAATTATAGTATAATAAATTCCCCCACGAAAACTCACAAAATTCTCGCCCCGGAGGCTTTCTTGTGTTGACCATATTTGGCAATTGTGTTATCC
>QLNU02015360.1:295786137-295805049 GCA_006491805.2 Dysdera silvatica | reverse complement strand
TAATTGTCCCATCTGCGCAAATAGCTAATTTTTGAATTGCCACAACACTGCATACTGTTCGTTCACGAAAAGAAGTCCGATGGAATAGTTAGAAATAACGGGAGGTGACGTTACAAACGGCCTATCCCATTACAGTAGAGGAGGGCTCCAATTTCAGAACTTGATTTTGGCGCCGACAAACGTTCACCAAAAAACAGTTATGAAATTGTAGTCCTCCTCTGCTGTAATGAACTAACCCGTTTGTGACGTCACCTCCCGTTATTTCTAACTGTTCCATCGGACTTCTTTTCGTGAACGAACAGTACATTTAATACTCTTACGCATCTATTGCTTTACTTCACCAGCATCATTTATTTGCGTTGTCAATGCGATGAATGCGTTTAATGGACTGATATCAATTCTGCAACGTTGGATTATACTTTAATTGGCAGGAATCGAGTTGTTTGCCACAGCACAGTGTACATCATATTGAAAGTTCGTTTAACCAGGTACGATACTGGGAATGTAATCAACATTTTCTTGAGCATTACCTATAGTAATGGATATCCATTAAAAAATTCTTTTTCCGCAATTCTTGATATGATCCTTTGAAAGTTGTCTTCAGCTAAAGCATTGGCGTACGCAGAGGGGTGTTGATGCAATGAAATTTTGTATATTTAACATAGGAATATGTGAGTTGTAGCTCTGTAACTCCCATTGAGCCTATAACCCCCTTACAAACTTTCTACGTACGCCTATGAGCTTAAGCTTATTTTGAAGCAGAAGTTCGTCTTTCGCAGCACAATGTTCAGGACAAAAATTAGATTGATCCATCATCCAATCCGGATTGTCTTACAAAAATTGATTTCAGATCGATTCGAAATGTTCTTAGTGCAGTATTATTCCATTGCCGTCTTAACGCGTTGTTGATCCTTTCTCTTCCCTCTCTCTTCACACTGGTTTTGTCCAGAGAGATCTTTGATTTTTTCTGATTTTCCCATCAGACGCCCATCTGATGGGAAGTCTGATGGGCGGTAGCATCTGTTTTGTGAACCACTGATCTGAAATATAAACTACGTATTTGATATTTAAAAGAATATTCATTATTTTTTCCTCTTAACAGTAATAGGTAGCATAATTGATTAAATATCAGACCTTGTTTTAGCTGTAAGCTTAGGGTCTGCTAAATGACCTCTACGTTCCACTTTGAACAGGGGGCGTGAATCCCCGGAGAATGAAGCTTACTTTAAAAAACGGCTATCTCTGGCCAAGGGGAGTGCCAGGTGATCACTAATGGCTAGCAAAGAATGCGAAGTTTTAACTATCTTAATTTCTGACATAACTAATTAAGAGTAAACACAAGTTGAAAAATAACTGCAAGTTAGTTAATTAATAACTACAAATATTTATTACTGAGACAAACTTAACAAGATACTCTACAAACTACGTAAGTGAAGTCTTGGTTAACATTTCAATGAATTGCCTATAAGTGCATTCACGTACAAGTAGAATATGAGCTCGCCTGTAGTGAAACTTACCATTAATATCGAGCTTGCATATAATTGAGCCTTCGTGAAAAGGAGCTTCATAGCCCTCAAATATTTCTACAAACATGATCATTTTTAACTGCAAATATGCGGCTCAGACTATCTTTTCAACACATATACTATACTCAATTTCAACACATAGCGGAACACAATATTAAATAAATACAATATTCAAACGAAATACGCATGCAAATTCAATACTTAGAATGGTTATAAGCTATTTTCTATATTCTAATCGTTCTTAGGGAATGTGATTTTAGAAAGGGCCTGAATGAAAAGAATATTTCATCTCTTACCAATCAGCCGCTTGTACATAACTTTGACATCACGGGATTTGGCTCTGGCTATCCACATGTTGACAATCATCTCGTATAACACTGACTATGGGTCCTATCTCACTAACTTATTGATTCGGGTTCAAACTTTGCATCTTTCTTAGCGGTTGCTCTTAGGCAACCATCGTGAAGAGTAGTTCCCATCGTCTCTCGCTTAAGACTTAATATTCTCAACTCATCCCGTTAAACTTTTTACTCAAAACTGATTAAACTTTGACATCTTTCAAAGTTCTGAGATGGCGTCTTCGACCTGTGATTGGTTATTGGCTTGACCAGTCAGAATCGCATGCATGTCTTGCCGTTTGGTCGGCATGGAGGTCCAGGTTTTCCCCTGCGGCGGTCGCTTCCGAAGAAAGGCAAGAATTTCTGCTGACATTTACGAGTTTTCTCGTATAGTGATGTAAGGCGATTTTAAGGGTATCTTTGTACGTCCTGGCTTTTGAAGATCCTAATTAGCAGACTTCTATTGTACTAACGCAACTCCAACGAGACGGGAAGACCAGGCGCGGTGATCAAAACCAGGGCAGTCTTTATGCGTCTGTTCTTTACTTACGCCATAAAATCTTAAACTATTGAAGAGAGTTTCAGGTTGTACAAAAGGATGAGAGCTATTGCAGGAAGGGTATTGTGCATGAGAATATCTTCTTGGTGCCGTTGTTTGTAAGAGAAAGTGAGTGCTTTTTTCCATGGCTTAACGTACAAATTTAATGGAAAATATACAAATTACAAAAAGACTTTCTTACAGGACGATCTTCCTGTAACATACACCCAACGACGAAAAAATAAAAATTGCTTGAAATTTTTATGAAATGTGACAAAGTCCAAAATCTGGGTGTGAATAAGTACATAAAGGTTTCGAAGTTACTGACAATCTATAACGTCGATTCTAAGTGCTAAACAAATACGAAATGAAGCCTTTTCCTCCGGCTAGCTATGTAACATAAAATACTTACTACTTAGTAAGACATGCTACAGAATCAAATACGGTACAAAATAAAACATAAAAATAACTGAAGTTCCTAATTTTGCTAAAAAAGGAACATTTGAATAAAAATAAACACATTATAAAAATATAAATTCCATACTTTGCTTTCATGCAACTTGCATGAAGTTCCTAAATAAAGGTAATTTTTCAAATACATGAAAATTCAATAAATGTAATACATGTATAGTTATAAATGGCAATAAGACACGAACAAGTAAATGAAATAAAAAACCGTTGAATCAACACATATCAATCTTCTCGTGTCACATATCTCTAAAAGACATTTTGATGAATTCCGTCGTATCTTGATAATGTCAATGAAATGTGAAAAAAAAAAAGCAAATAGAATTAGAGTCTAAAGAAAGTTCAATATGAAGTCTTTTGCGGCGAACTATAGTCTATCACTGCAGAAAGTCTATCGTTGAAATTGTCTATCGTTGAGAAATAATCACTGGAAAATGTCTCGCTCTTCGCTGAAAAGTTATGTATCGATGAAAATGTCTGTCGTTGATATTGTCTATCGTTGAGAAACGTCTATCGTTGAGAAATAGTCTGTCAATGGAAAATGTCTCGCTCTTCACTGAAAAGATATATATCGATGAAAATGTCTGTCGTTGAAATTCTCGTACTAAGTTGGAATGTCCAAAGGGGAAATCCTAGGAATATGACTCCTGGAGATTGGTGGATTAACGCTGTAGAGTTTGTCCACATTGTCCAATGGCAATTGGCTAGGGAGTGTCTCTTTATGATGTAGACCCGTTCGTAATATTTTCGTCGTTTGAAAATATGGAACCACAAATGTTTATTGTAGTAATGAATGAATGTCATCGCAGGGGCTTACCCAGGATTCATAAACTGGGGGGTTCAAGATTTTTAGGGTGTGTGTGAACTAGATTTCATTGCTATTTTCATTAAACACATTGTGTGTTCAAGAATTTTAGAGGGTGTATCAAAAACTCTGGAGGGGTGTTGGGAGGTGTGTGTATGAATCCCTGTGTCGTCGTCTCTTAAAATCGCTCGTTGGGGTTGTGTGTCGTCATCCTCCGTTTACTTTCATGGGTTATTTTTCCAGAAGGTGTCATTTGCGTGTACCTTCGGAATTGAAGCGGGTCTTGAACAGCAGTTTATTAGTAGTCTTTTGCAAGCATGTGCTGTCCATTTACTTGAAACCTCTGAAGTTTGTTTTGTCCATTCACATTTGAGTACGGCATGTAGTCACTTGAGATGCTTATGAGGTTGCCATGTTGCATCGGGGTCATCGACCTCTTTTACGATGCATATATTTCATTTCGTCGTTGTGCATGATTTCTTCAGGAAAGGCAGTTTGCTTGTAGTTAATGCGTGAAAGATACACATTACACTCGTAGCTTTATTTAGAATAACCAAATGTTTGGTTACTTGACTGCATGGTTTGCAATCAAAAAGAAGTACGCAACATTGTACAATTTTCGTACTATTTAGCTTTAAGAAAATATCATTTCAATCATTTCCAATCAACAAATCAGCATTCCCAAAATTAATGTATAAGTATAAATTGGTTAGGCAAAAGTGTCTTTGAAGCAAAGTATTTGCTTAGTTAACTGGCATTTCTCTTCTAAATGTATGCAAGTATTCTAGATTTTATTACATAGTACACAAATGCAATAATTGCTTGCAAATAAAAATAAGTTATTTATCTCTATAACTTATCCATATGGGATCTAAATTGTGACTGTGATATCCCATCACTGAATGCAAAACAACGTTTTCAACTTAAAAGGGAACTAGCCCGAGTGGGAGTCCTAACTGAGAATTAAGACATATTACAATTTATAGATTTTTGACCCCCAATTACGAATCCAAAGTCCTTTTTCTGCGAAATCCATATATAAATTTTTAACTAACGACTAAAGTTTTCAAAATTGGCGCAAATTTTGACTATTTGGCGAAGTCCGTCTCAGAATTGGCGCAATTATGACGGTAATTCAGGGATTGACGAGAATTTGAGTTGTCAGTTGGTATGCTTTTAACTTGGTTTAATCAGAAGTTTATTTAATGCCAGACTGAAATTATTAGTTGTTCGTTTTCTAGCGAAGTATCACATTATAAAAACGCCTGAATCTCACTTTTGATTTTTTGTTTAAAAAAAATGAATTTCGTGAACATCATTCAATCTATCTTAAATTTATCAATAAAAAAATAAAACATGTAACATTCAATATTTACAGCTTCAGAATTACGCAAAAATAAACAGTTGTTTGCAATAATTGAAGAGTTGTTTTTTATTAATAATGTGACTGAAGACTTTACTTCGGATTTTCATGACTTTAATGAAAATCGAACAAATTATGGTAATTTCGAGTATGAATCTGATTACGGTAATGATGACGCTTTTGCTCGCCATAGTTATAAATTTAAAAAATGCTTAACAAGCAAGGATGTTTTTTGCTCAACAACTCCTTGCATGTGAATGACATTGTGAGAAAGTATGAGACAAAAAAGAGTCACGTGTCTTACTTTTCTCACAACGCACGGAATTCTGCTATAGGTGGACAAGTGATGCTTCCGATGTATGGGTTCGTCGCGACACTTTTGTGGAAATTCAAGCGTTGTTTCTTGTGGGCATCTTTCTATACACTTACCAAGTTGAATTTCCATGCGAAAACACCAATTTTAGACTTAGAAAATGCGTGCAATTTTGCGGTTTGTGCAGTTAACCGGGTTTAGATAACATTAAAAAAGATAGGAAATTTTTTTAGGCTTAATATTTTTCACACTTATGCGGGTTTGATTGTAGAGGGTTTAAGGATAGAAAGCGTGGTTATGCATCGTTGCCTGTCACAAGCAGCGAGTGATTTTTCTCCCCGCCGTTTTTTGAGACGAAAAAAAAGAAAAGAAACAACACCAAAGTGGAGAGCATCGCCTATTAAAAGTCCCGTTATCGCTTCAAGCATGGTGTAAAATGATCCAAAGAACATCCTAAAAAACAGTACCGATGTGTTAGAAAGTGTGTGAAGTGCAAAAAAAGCGAATTTGGCCCCTTGCCCTGTTCTCAGAGTAGATGCCCAATTAAGCGCAGAAGGGCCTTACACCTCCCCTGCTTCTTCTTCTTCTTCTTCCTCCACTTACTCTCCCTTCCCCAGCTTCGTTTTCTATCCGTAAGAGTAAGACAAGAAAAAAATGAATGAAAAAAACAGCTTGTTTAAAAGGTGGCGCATAATGCAAGGCGGTTTTCTCAGAAATAAGAAAAGAGTTTCGTCATAAAAAGAAAGCATGTAGGACCTACAAAATTTCAAGCCAAGTTCTACAGACTAACACTACAAAGAAAAAGAAAAATGCAAAGTCGATGCAAAGCTACGTATTTCAAAAGAAGAGGCGAGTAATTCTGAAATACGCCAAGGAAACAACGAACAATATATAATTTGAAGACGCTACCATCAACGAAAAAAGATGGTTCTCATGTTATATATATATATTTTCAATTTAAACAATGAAAATCTAC
This sequence comes from Dysdera silvatica, assembly GCA_006491805.2. Taxonomy (NCBI): domain Eukaryota; kingdom Metazoa; phylum Arthropoda; class Arachnida; order Araneae; family Dysderidae; genus Dysdera; species Dysdera silvatica. The sequence goes on along the minus strand of QLNU02015360.1, from coordinate 295,798,722 downwards.
ATTAAAAACTTTGAAGCGTGAAACCACGTAGATTCCTGAATACACAATATATATATATATAATAAAGTCAAAGCGTCAAAGTTTTTGAAAAAAAAAAAAAAAAAGCCATTTATAATCACTTTCCTTCAGCTCTGTTTTCTTCACTCTGTTGCTGATAGTGGAATGTGGTGTTTTTCTAAGGAATATTATTACAAGTGTCAGTTGCTATTGTTAGGTACTGCTTAGTTTTGGAGTTACGATGGGAATTGTGAATTTACTCATTAAATAGTCATGCACCATATTAGAACACGTTTACCCTTACTAAAGACCGTAGCCAGGATTTAATTTCGGAGGTTGTTCAAAAATTTTTACAGCATGTATCGATACAATCGCAGCATGTCAGTAGGTAACCAAGTCCCATTAAAAAGAATTTAGTTTTGGGACCGGTCCCAAAACTCCCCTGGATACGGGCAGGCATTGACATGAATATGATCATTGAAAACCCTGCGATGTTGAGCGGTCCATAACCTGAAGAACCCTCGAATATAAGAAATAATGAAATAAAGAGTCCCATTTTATATATATATATATATATATATATCGAAACCTCGCGAAAAATGTGCTTACCAGGGCATCTCTAATATCCTTAAAGTCAATAACCAGTTGGAAAAGGTCTTCAAATCCTACACGAAAGAGTTTTGCTATTGATTTTTATTGAGAATTAGCATTTTAGCCAGACCCAAATTAGCAAGTAAGAATTGTAAAATGGGTCTTTAAAATTTGATTAGTTTTGTTGGAAGGCTCGGAGTTTAACGTTCTTTCCATGTTAGGATTTCGCAAGGTATATTGATTTATTTACAAAAATGCTAATATCTGCACGATATCCAAGATCAGACCCTTTTCAGAGTAAGAACTTCAATAAGACTTTTCCAAAAGCACATGAAATTAAAATACGGTGGGGTGAGAGTCGCGGGGAGCGCGTAACTGTTTTCAGTGCTATTGAAGTTAAACGCTAATTTGCATACAAATTTCGAAGCATTGTGTGCCTATAAGTATAGAATAAATATAACAAGAAGCTGAAAAGTTAATGTTAATTAATTAATTTAACGCAGTTTAATTAAAGCTCTTGGATATGGCGAGGTTAAATGATTTGCTATAGTTTTCAAAAGCAAAACGAATACTGTTTACTTTTCTCCAAACCGAAACGTTTTTCCATTAATTAAGTATTTATATTTCAACGGTCGCTTGCGTTCGTTAGTGGAGTCAATAAAGATATATTACTTAAATTTCCAATAATTAACATCCATTTTTGCGCTTGAGTTCGTTTTAATGTGAATCCCATTAATAAATTGAAACTTACCTAAGTCAGTATAAAAATTGGAACTGCCGATCGATTCGCCGTCGGAGAAAATCAGCGAACAAATTTCTTTTTATCCCACGTTTATTAATATTTGGGTCGAAAAAACAACAACAAATGAAGAGAATATTCGAGATACAAGAGAAGGAACAAAAATTAAATTGAACAGGGAAAGTGACGCTCCAACTTCAGTTGTCAGTTTCCTCTTTTATGATTATTTTTGACGCAACTTTTAATTAAGTATCTTTACGGTGAAACAGACAATGTTAGTAAACAATCCATATTTGGTTTCATTACCAACCTCAGCCAATTACAGATAATATTTTTCTCACCAATGTAACTGAAACTGCAAAATAAGCACCCAATGATCATTTTCAAGATATATTTTTCCCAAATAATCTAATTTGGCATTGCTTCTGGATATTCCTCGAATGACAGTCGAAATAGTCGAGATAGCAGGATCTTGAAACAGAAATAGTATAATTTTTGTTTCAAGGAAATATGATGAGGTGATGCCGAAATGCCACAATCAGGGCCCTTCCTAGGTTGCGGGCCGCCCAGGTGCAAAAACAATATCAGCGCCCTTATTGGCGGGGCAATATTATTTACTCAAGAATATTTGATATGCAGTATTTTAATTTGCCATCACACGCGCGCGCGCGCCTGCCTACCTACTCTACCTACCTCTATATTAAAATGATATACATTCATAATAATTTTTTCCTCCATGAAATAAAACGAAGATCCTTGATTTTGTCTTCAATCCAAAGGTCTCACAGACAATACAATAATATAATAAACTATCTGCCGCCGCCTTTAGGTTTGGCCGCCCAGGTGCGAGGGAACCTTTTGCACTCCCACCAGGAACGGTTTATATGAAGATGATAACAAAATCGGAAAAAAAAGTCAAGGAAATGTATATAGGAAATGACTATTGAAAGTGACAATGAAATATTTATGGAAAGTGACAATGAAATATTTATAGAAAGTGACAATGAAATATTTATAGAAAGTGACAATGAAATATTTATAGAAAGTGACAATGAAATATTCATAGAAAATGACAATGAAATATTTATAGAAAGTGACAATGAAATATTTATAGAAAGTGGCAACGAAATGAGCAAGAGAATGGTAAAAAACTATCAAAACGCTTCTTAAATGGTCATTGATATACAGATCAGAATTACTAGTTCCGACACCGAGGTAGCGTGAATGGATTTCCATTCAAATAGTTAATTTAACAACGAATACTTTCGCAACGACAGCATGGAATTCAAGCGATCCGGAATGTTTATTCACAGTGCTGTTTATTTTTATCGAGTCGCCATAATTTACAATTTTTTGCATAAACGCTAAATTTACATGCTTAATAATTCAAGACTCCTTCTTCTTTTCTTTTTTCTACTCCTTCTTTCCTTCGTAAGATTTCTTTTACGTTCGTCGTGTTGAGCTAGACGTTTCTTTATGAAGGGGCTCGAAAACAGAATGTTTGTGAAAATGCTGTACTTTACTATAAAATGGAGCAAGCTTCTTGTTCTACAATATACGGAGTACAAAGCGCGAGGACAAAGTATGAAGGGTGCCCATGGGACGGAAAGAGGACAAGATAAAGCCTACATTTCCAGCACTCCACTTAACTCTCTATGTCGCCTACAGCTCCCACCAGGATCACTAAAATATATTGCCAGGCACGGGGACTATCAATGAACTGCACTCGCACCCCAGTCTCTTCGGTTTGTTAGTAAAACAGTTCAAATACCAAACGGAATCCTACCACTGCTGAACTGATCTTTTGAGCTGGTATATTTTGATTGAGGTAAGGTATACGCGGCGCCAGGGGAAAATCCTGGAAGGCAATACAATTAATGCCCGAAGCTGCAGAGAAAATTGACATCAAAAATACAAATAGCTGTTTTTGGGGGAGATTTTCGCAATTCCATGAAACGGAACTCCCTCCCTTCGTCTTGGTACTCAGCTTCGCGGGGTTTACTAGCATCCTATGCACGGTAATGATTGGGAGTTATTTGTGCAAATACCTTTTCGCACGTCTTGCGTCATTACGTGTATAAATATGTTTAGGGCTATCGTCCGATATTCCACCTTTGTTTTCGAATGCATATTTATTGAGAGAAATAAGGGAGAATATTTCAGTAATATTGGGCTAGGGAGATAACGAAAAGTATCGGCGTCTAAAACAAACCTTTTAATAATGCAAATGATTGGGATCGGATGCATTTTTGCATTCTTTGAAAGAACGTCAGTACTTTATTAGCGAGTACGCTATGTATACATCATGAAACAATACCCCGACAAATATAGGCGTAGCCTGGCGGTTGTTACCCCCCCCCCACTGCAATGAAATTTTGCATATTTAACATAGGAATATATGAGTTATAGCTCTGTAACCCCCACCATTGAGCCTATACCCCCTTATGAAATTTCTGTCTACGCTTATGTCGACAAATACCCTTATATCTGCTGTGCATTCATTACGCTTCTATTTGGAATATGCACTTTGAAAAGCGCATATGTCCATAAATTAAAAAGGATGCAAAAACTGGATGTTGCACGACATAAGGATTTAAAGAAATAACGTTGACAAACGTATGTTGATATTGCCACCAATGTTGCTAACCTGATCCAGGGTGATCCAGGGCACTGACCCGATCTAGGGAAATGGAGCTTTAGATCCCAAAACAAGTATTAACTATGACAGGAAAAGAAAATGGATTCATTTCGATAAAGTAATAACATTTTTCAACGCTTTTTGATAGTTATCCATTTATACTTTCTCCTTAAAAATATCTCTGTATTTCCTCCATTATAAGGCTTTAAGCCGCTTATGAACTTTCTGCGCATGCCTATGGAATCGACCGGTATGCGGTATAGGCAGCTATAACTTGAACTTATAGGAAATCGAACTTTTTGTAATGATTCCATCGTCATAAACGATTTCTGCAAAATATAGTCACCGGTAGAAAAATTCTGAAAATCAGAGAAGAGGGAGGGAACTTCCCTTGTAAACACACATAGCGTGGTGGGAGATACAACGTCAGGTAAAAAATGACGTACACAATACTGAACACTTATAATTATGGAATTGAAGTCTTCACACGAAAATACCTGCCAAAATAGCTTAGTTAAGAAATTAAAATTAGACCTATTGAAATATGTAGCAGATTTTTGCTCTTGAAAGAAATAAAATCATAGAAGTTTTCAGGTTATTGCAGATATCACTATTACACTACTTTCTTTTTGAAACTGACATATAATGTTTTACATACGGGTACATGAGTTTAGACTCGACCTAGAACTTAAAACAAAATATTGTTTTTTCAATGTGACAGTGACCCCTTGCTCTAGTAATCAGACAGGGGAGTCTGTAAATGGCTGTATTGACGCCCGGTGGGTTCATGAGGGAATATGGGAGTTCGTTTTATTCCCTTTTCCTCCCTCTCACCCCTCCTTATAGTGAAACTTGGTTTTCTGGCGTCTTTTCCACCCCCAACTCTAGAAGACAGAGGGCAAATCTCCCCTCTTTTTTTAGGAATAGCTAAGGGTAGGGGGGAGTTTATGGTGTCAACCGCGGAAGTGACGAGGTCACTGTTTCCTGTCACTATCTATAGTGCTGTATGGAAGGTGAGAAATGTCAGACCTGTTTTTAATAAAATTGCCAGAAAATGTCACTTTTCCCGTCACGCATGTGAGGCTTGAAATCGTCATGCATTGTGGAAAGAAAAATATGTCTTGTTAGGAAAAGGCAATGTAGTATGTTCCAGTCTAGAAAGTTTGCAACCTTAGACATTATTTTGAAGGGCGCAGAGTCCAACTTGGTTTTTGAAGGAAAAATTGGCGCCTTCATCACATTTTGCTAATAACAATGATGGGTTATTGCTAACTAATAAATAGAAAACTTTTGCTAATTATTGTAATAAGTAATAGCTTAATCATTCAAAACTAAAACAATTTGCTCTGTCTAAAGATTACAAATTGGCCACGCATTTTTAAGAGCCATCAAAAATTCAAGTTGCCCCATTTTTTCTTCAAAAAAAAAAATCTACGAAGTTTCCTATTGAATTTTAAGGCCATGCCATATAAATTTGAAGTGCTTTCGTTAAGGTGGTGGACTGAAGGTAAGCACATGGTGGTTATTATTTGCCTATGCTATCTTTTACGAGTACAGTAGTATGGAATATCGGGGGACCCATCTATAGACAGTAGCTTCCTGACAATTGTCGGCAAATTAATTGCCATACGTTGTATGGAAATTATTGTTATTTACTAGCATTAAGTTGGTTATATCCATTGGCGTAAGCAGGGGGGTGTTGATAGAGGTTGTAACCCCCCATTGTAACAAAATTTTGTATATTTATGTGACGGAACAGCACGCCCAGTCCCAGCAGAACACTAAACAGACCCTATTAGGAATTTCTGAAAAGGTGGAGATGCAGAAGAAGAGGGATATCTTCGGCGGGAGAAAGGAGAGATGCGAGAGAGCAGGTTGTGAGGACACACCCTGTCGCTCCAATCCCATCTTCAGGCCCTGTCCGTTCTTGTATAAGAGGAAGCTTTTTCCGAACGCATGTGATTCCATCCCCTATTCTTGGAATTTAGTATCGTTACATTGATACTATCATTGCATATACGTAGTACGAATAAAGTAGATGATTAATCACGGTGGTGTACGCGTTTGTGCTTTACTCTGCGCGGTGCATAAACCACCTCACACTATGGATACCAAAGGATAACCTACGTCTCCTCACACGCCGTAGATACGAAGTGGTGCCTATAGGCACCTGGTGGCAGCAGATACCTTACCCATCGCCAACGCTCCGAAGGTAGTGGAATTAGCACCTTTACGGACGCACAACAATTTCACGTAGAAATATTTGAGTTGTAGTTCTGTAACCCCCCATTGAGCCTATAACCCCCCTTATGAACTTTCTGCGTACGCCTATGGCTATCTATATCTTGCCCATTCGCTTATTTGACTAACAACTAAGGCCGTCGCATTGATTAGGCGACTATCTAGGTTCGCCTAGGTTGCATATCAATGAAATGTAATTTTTTTTAATAGTTAAATAAAGCATGCTCTTCATTTTCGGGAATCGTAGGACGAATGAAGAGCACAGAGGCACTCTAGAGCGTTTTGGAACGCGTAGGTCTCACCGTGGGTCAAATGAAATTCCTGCGCTTGTTTAGATTTTGGAGCCTGTTGCCAACGATTGGTGATCCTGTAATGTAAGTTACTTCTGGAAACCCTGTTGTCTTCCAGATGTAAGGATCTGTATGTATTTTATGAATTACAGGAAGTTGAGGATTCTTCAGGTGCAAGAAAGATCTCTGGATTTCATCACGCTTAGAACAGATGGTAGGACTTTTCGTTAAGAGTGCGAAGAGTTATGCCACATGCCACTGTGATGCGTTTATTTCCCAAAACAGTCATTTGAAACCTATGAATTAGGGGGAAGGCTGCGGGGGCGTGGTATGTAGCGTTGACAGCCGCAGATAGTATGTTTCCACGTGAGGAAAGAGCAATAACAGTGGTGTTAATGTAGACCGAATTCGGCTAAAAAAGCCAAATGCAGCTATTTTTTATAGCATACGAGGTAGAGTAGATTTTTTATTGGACTGTGGGAGAATAGCTCTCCAACAACACGTGTTCTCTACTTTAACAGAGACGGTTAAATTAGTTCATATCAGAGGTAGAAAAACAAGCAATTTATTTTTCGGATAGTTAGAGATCTTTGAAAATTTTAGTTTTGGAGTTAGGGTTAAGGTCTGAGCGTCCTTACTTCAGAAGACCTCCAGTGATTCGTGAATTCTGGACGCACTACGTTTCTGAGGTAAAGTAATTAGATGGCTTCAGAGCCGTCTAGGGTTCAACTCATATAACCTGCGTATCCGCATGCATAGGATTCAAAGTGCGAGAGGTATATAGTTTGTCTGCTTTAAAATATCTTCCTTGGTCTATACATCAGATCTGATAGGTTACTCTTGCTCTATGCCCATTGCTAAAGTAGAATACATTCGTATTCAAAAGCTTATGTATTAGTTCAATACTCGCAATTGCGTGGTTCCAAAAACAGAGATGAAAAATCGCTCTTGGACAAAATCTGGCGAACGACTCTTCCCAACAAAAACAGCGTGCCAGAGTTAGCTCTTTCACAAATAGTCAAGTTGATTACTCGGCTCTTAACCAGTTACACCAACTAATAGTTAACAAATACGCATTCTTGTCAAGGCAACAATTGCTTCATTAGTAGAGAAACTGAACAGATGAAGGAAATAACCTAATAAAAAAAAAAAAGAAAAGTGGTAGCATTGGCAATTTTGTTGCTGGCCGTTTAAAATTTACTTTGGATTATAAAGTGAAATTTGTCTATAAAGTTACATAGTGCCGGATTAAGGGTTTTATGGGCCCTAGGCCAAAAGGATAGAATGGGCCCTTGAAAAGGTGACCCATCTAGTAACGAGACGATCAGGACAGGACGAAAAATTTCTGCTTCAACACATTCTGCGCATGTGCGTGGACTTAACGAAATTCTTTGCGAAGTTTCTATTAGTGTTTTCAATGATATTATTTGACTAAAAAACGAGGATAGGGAAAGTAATATCACAACTTTCCAAAAAAATTACGGCAGAATCGACGGAAAACGTGGTTAATTGTAGAAAATTTTGTCAGTAAACGTGCAAACGTCATCATAAACGTACGAGTATAAGCCTTATAATCAATCATATGGTGTTTTAATTGGGAGAGGGGAGGGGATTGTGTGTGTGTGTGTTTTAAAGCATTTGTATAAAAAGCATTTTTTTTATTTGTAATCTTTTTCTGTTTTTCCTTGAAGCCTTGAATATCTGATAAAAACGGAGAATTTTTAAATAAAACAAATACTTTATAGAACGCGAATTTGTAATTTTGGAGTAAAATTAGAAGAAACGATCAAAATTTGTAGAAAAAAAATTAGTTTAGAAAAGGATTTATATTATACACATGAATTTGCTGCTTAAAAGATTTTAATATATTCTTGATACTTATTTTAGTATCCAACAAAATATTTAATTTTCCCATTTAAGCAACATGCGAATAGTCATAATGTTTTTGTTTTAAAATAGTATATAGTAAACCTTCTCTTAATAACGCTATTCTAATTAACTACGATATTCTGCGATACCGATCAACGCTTCATACAAATATACACATTCCGATTAACGTCGTCTTTGTTTAACGTAAATTTTCTTTCGATAACGTCGATCTACTTAACGACGTATTCTGCGATACCGACAACGCTTCATACAATTATACACATACCAATTAACGTCTTTTTCTGTTTAACTTTCACTTTCTCTCGCTAACGACGTTCTAATTAACAACGATATTCTGCGACACCGACCAACGCTTCATACAATTGTACACATTCCGATTAATGTCTTTTTCTGTTTAACGACGTTTTTTCTCCATTCCATAAAAGTTGTTAATGGGAAGTGTATGAAATAAATAAGTATATTATATTTATTATTAATATTTAGTGTATTTGAAATCCGAGATAAAAGTTGACTGTCAAGTAATTAAATATATAAAGCCTGCCTCAGCATTCGTATTTCTTGTTTGTTATCCACTCCTCTTACATTAATAATGAAATTTTAAATCTGACAAAAATGAGAAATGTTTTCAATGATTTAAATTTATATTGCGCAAAAAGTTAAATGTATTAAATATTAGTGTTGAATATTAATAAGTGAATATAAATATTTAAATGTATCCGATAATAAAATGAAAAAGCTTTCAATAGGTTTGCTGATTATTTTTTTAGTCCTGGCGTTGAGTATAGCTAAATAAATTAAACAAATTGCCAGATCCAGCTACTTTATAGCTTGTTTCGACATGACTATTGCCCAAGCAACACGTCCATGCGCATGCGCAGATGTGGTGAGGCAGAAATTTCATCCTACCCTGATCGTCTGGTGCCCATCTAACCGCAATAGCTCCGGCAAAAATTCAAATTAATTTAGAATTTTGTCATTTTAAGTTAGTTTCAAGTTTGTGGTGGAGCCATCTGATGTTGTAAATTCTAGCAATTTGAAAGGAAAACCAAGTATAAAATATAAAGTTTTATTGTAATGCTTGTAGACGCTGGTAAGGTTTACCATAAAGAATCTGCATGTGACTGTCGTATCTGTAGGCATATGAAGTAAATAAGAAAATAAGGAGCCCAAAGGCCGAAATCGTGACCTGCGAAGAGCAGGGGACCTTCAGATGGCATGGTGAATGATAATCTGGCTATGGGGATGTAACAAAGAAAAATATGAAAGATTTCGGACTCAAAATTAAAATTTGAATAATGCTTGAACTTAAGTAACACCAGGCCCTCGTCGAACCTTAACGTCGTGGGGTCTTAGGCACAAGTCTACTTGGGGTCTACATGTAAATCTGGCACTGACGATATTCAAGGGACCGGAAAAGAGTATCGTTCAGGTAAGGTTGAACGTGACACATTCTGTATCTGCTAGGACCGGAATTGAATTTCGTTTTAGACAGATTTCACTATAGATTCCTGTCAACCCTGGTTCGCGCTATATTGCGGCTGAACAATATAACGCGAATTTATTATTTCCATAATATTACTTATAATGTTGAGAGGAGTATCACAGTGTGTGTGTGTGTGTGTTGGTAAATTATATTCTTTCCCGCCAGATTCTGGCCGAGAACGATATGCTTTTCTACTATTCCAAGCTCATATTTAGGTAGGGTTAAACGTTCACAGATTTATAATTATTATACATAGGTGAACTGCTATTATTTACCGTTAAGAAGAGTTCACCGATTTAGGCGCATTATTACTATCAGAAAATGTAAAAATTTCTTCCAATGACTATGAATGCTCTCTTTCTCTCTCTCTTTTATATTTTAAGACTTAGAGATCTTTGGTTTTGAAAGTGAGTCGGCCTGAAGAGCATAATGCAAATTGACAAATTTGCACTGCGCTCAGCGCTAGAAAATTAGCCGTAAGGAATGAATTATTCTTCAGAAACTAACTCATAATTCATTGTAACATTAGCAAAATGATTTTAAACCTTCCGCTTACTCCCCGTCTCCAGTAAGAACGTTTAAAATTGCTTCACCGTGTTCTTGAGTGTATTTAATATAGCGTGCTTTCCGTACCGTAATTAAAAGGGGTCGTTGAGGAATACGAATCGATATTTTTGCCAAAATGAAATCGAGCATTCTGCCAAGCTGCAACTGGCAATGCAATTCTTCAAATATTCACTTGCTTTCGCAATTGATGGGGAAAATGACGACGCGCCAAATACAGTTTTCGTTCAACGTAGGCATTTATCTAAAATTTAAAACTTTGAAGGCGGACCTGTAGCACCTTCTTCTCCAAAATTACATTTCTTTGGAATATTATCATCTTAATGTAAATGTGATGTCATTGTTAATGGTATTAGACAAAAAATAAACCATAGGCGTACGTAGAGAGTTAATTACCTGTTAATTACCCAAGGAAATAACTGTCAGTTTCAAGTTAGCGCGTCCTGTTCGCAGAAACTTCAACTTTTAAAACTAAATCCTCCTTCTTCTATCTGTTTAATACAATATGTGAACATGTTTTTACCTTCTAGTTCAATGTCTCTATGTTTATGCAATTCCTATAAACCAGTGGTTCCCAACTCAATTTAAGCCGCGGACCACTTTTCCACTTCAATTTTACCCGCGGACCACTTTGAAAAATTCTCGCGAGTTCAGTGGCAGGGGTAGCGATAGTGCCCCTTAATGAAAATTTAACATTGAAAAGATACAAGGTAAAGGTCCAATGAGGTATCATTTTCAAAAATCAAGTCATTAATCGCCCCCTTTGGTGAACTCTAAACCCGTCCTGCACGAGCTTACTGCAAGACCTTAATATAAAAGCCCGGTCTCTTTGGGGGGAAAGGATGCATAGAAGTAAACAAAGCAGTGTTGCCAACAGTGAAGCCAAACAAAGCAGTGCTGTCAAGGTGAAATCCCTAGTGGCAGCAATGGAAAGTCCCTACATTTCACCAGAAAGTCCCTACATGCAACAGCGTAGCCAGCTTTACTTCAGGTTGGTGGGAGGAGGAGGTGAAATATTGCAAATGTACTATCAATTTCATTTTTATATTTAATTTTAATATTTAATAATCATTTTTATAAGCGTTTTTATTAATTATTATTTCTTTTTAAATAATGACCCGTCTCGCGGACCATTTGGGACTCCTCCGCGAATCACCGGTTGGGAACCACTGCTATCAGGGCCGGATCTAGGGTACGATGCGCCCTGGGCACGATGCACCCTGGGCACAACGATTTTTGGCGCCCCCCTCAGGAAATTTCTTCTAAGCATTGAGGTATACGGTTTAGCCCACCTAGAAAATGGGTCAGATCCCTAGAAAAAGGTTATCCCCCTAGACTTCTAAGCCAATTACGCTCTTGACCCCTCCGGCCGTAGTAGCAGAAATAAATAAAACTCTGTCCTTCCGCCCCCTCAAATTCGACGAAAAATCGCAGACGATAGGGAAGGAGCGACATTTATGGTTAGCCTACCTTATATGCATTATTATAAGATATAATAATGATATTTTTATAAATAAATTTAGTTTATTTTGACTACGATTTCTTTTTATTTTTTTAGATATTGGAGAGGGGGAATGGCGGAGGCAGAATAAAATTTCAGGGAGGCGCAAAGCTCGAAAATTTCACTTGTAAGTTTAGTTTTAAGTATTTTTTACTTGAAAATAATCATTTTTAGTGTAAACTTATTATTCTCAGGGGGCGCACGCCCCCTGCTTGGATCTGGCCTTGGTGGGCAGGGGTTGTTTCATTAAATTTTTCAGATTTAGATAAAAGGTGGAGGGCTCCTTCTCGGGGAAAGCTGATCGACAGAATTCTACGGTAAATAATTTGCAATTAAAAAAAAAATCCGCAGCCTCTTGCGCTCCTAGAAATTTTGCACCCTGGGCAAGTGCCTAATGTGCCCATTTATAAATCCTGTACTGACTGCTATAAACAGTGAGAAGTATTAAATAAGCAAATAATAGAAATTAAATATCATAAATATATTGCAAGAAAAAGTGTCGATGAAATTAGTCTATTCATATACAAAATATTTTACGTACACAAATTATTTAGTAAAAATTAATATTAAATTTTACCTGGTACGTAACTGTATTATAGGGTTAATTTCTAATGTTTACGTAAAACTACCTGAAAACATTATTTAATAAAA
>QLNU02015360.1:295766188-295779580 GCA_006491805.2 Dysdera silvatica | reverse complement strand
AAAACCCACAAAAAGCATTATTTACAATAATTCAGACGGTATACATATTTTTATCACAATTGTTGCCCGTGAAATGTACATAACTTCTCTGTAGGTGCCATAATTTTGGTATAAAACGGGGCATAACAAGCGTGCAACCAATGAATTCTATAAAGATTATAACGCCCGTCCCCAAAAAATATTTACAAATTATTTTAAAGAGTATTTATCTCTCCCCAAATCTTTCGAAACTAAACTGAATCAACTGTTTCATGTAGACTTTTACAGCGCGTCATAATAATCAACAACAAATTTTCAGAACAAAACAACAAAATAATCAGCTGTGTAGCTGGTTTTTTTCTACACAGCTGATTACCTTAAAATTTGTTGTTGATTAAACTGAATGAAATTAGCACCCCACACTGAGATTTTTGGCTACACGTTTGTGACGTAGTATTTTTATCTGACATATATGGCGCTACGTCATGGCCAGGTTTTACTACAAGGAAGCGGGTAATAAAAACTATAACAACTAAATAATGAATGTTAATGATTCGTTATGCAGGAGCAACATAATTTAATTTAAAATCATCTATTTGGATATAAATAACGGCTACATTAGTGGACATTAGTTGCAACTGGCTAGTATTTACAGGTCTTAAGAATGGCCATAGAATAGTCCTGAACAGTCTGGCGTCTTATTTGTCTGCCTGTCTACCTGACGTCTTATTTATATATTTGTCTACCTGCCCTGTCATTAATTTTCTACCTTCAGGAAATAAACTCGGGGCCACGAAACAGACAAGTAATGAATAGACCATATTAATGAACTTCATCAAACGGCTTACATTATCCATTTAAAGCTAAAAACATCGTATAGCTTCGCAAGTTAATTTGACACATACAGATAAGATTTATAAATAAAAAAACGTTATATAAACATCAACTTTATAAGCATAAGTAAGGTACCACTTTACTTACGCTTATAAAGTTGTTTTACTTATAAATAGTATAGCTCTTTGAAATGCAAGGAGGATAATGGGAAAATACTTGCACACTCTTTTGAGCACTAATAAGAGTTCTCCGTGTGACACTGACGAGCAAACCGAAACCAAAAGTACGTAATCAATTTCAAAGTGACACTTCAGAAAGAGACGAGTCCATTGCGAAGTCAATTTCCACCACTTGTGGAATCCAGGAATAGCAGCCATTAAACGCGCTCTTAATTGAGCTCATCAACGAAGGTTAAAAGACAAGTTCGGAGAGGTCATTGTCTTTCCTCCTTTTTTTGCGCTATCTCCAATGGCTCTCTTCGCCTTTACCCATCGTAATTGTTCGCAGGAACTCGGTGGGTGTCCTCAACCGCCACTCTCGAAAACGAGTGGGAAATAAATTGAAAAAAAAAAAGAAATGTTCTTCTTGCCAAGACCGTCATAATTATTGTAGCTTTTTTTCTGCTTGCCAGTTTTGGAGAAATGGTGTGCAGTAATATGTAAAGATCTGTTAGTCACCCGTGTGTCATTATTGACATGCGCCTGGTTAAATTGTCCGCTACTTTAAAGAACAATCAGGAGAGATTAATTTTGCTTACTCCACTTTCGTCGAATTATCCTAGATGGCGCATAATAATATGATAATGGGACATCATGATGTCTGGATTACAACAACTCTACTCTACGCAGTTCTTTGTGGCTTACTTACAATTTTGTTTAGGGCCTGTAATGGCGTAGTGTTAAGACGTTTGCCTAACAAACCTTTATCCCAGACTCCACTCTCAACGGCAAAAAAAACGCTTGTTGACCAACTACACACCGTAGTCCGTGGGTTGGTTCCCTAAGCCCCAAGAGCTTCGAATTCGTCGGAAAATTATAGGTCTTCATGAAACATGATCTTTGCTGCTCTTGGGCAGTAAAACAAACAGAAACTACGATTATTAGCAGGTTTCAATAGATATTGAACCCGCTATTGCTTTTGGCTTTCCTGTCTGCCTGTCTATACGCAATAAAAAGGGTAAGGCAAAGGTCTTCCGTAAATGCAATAATGATGGCTATTGTTAACGTTGAAAATCTACCGAGTTACTTGAGAATTAGAGAGTTGCTGAATAAGGAGTCGCAGATTAGAAAGTTGCAAATTAGTGAATTACGGATTTGAGAGTTATGGATTACAGAGTTGCAAATTAAAGAGTTGCAGATTAGAGAGTTGCGAATTAATGTTAATTGAAACCCGCTAAATTTAAATATCGACCTTGGGCGATTTTTTTATCACTTGCTTGTTTTTATTTCTCGGTGGTTCGGTGGTTGTGAACCATCGTGTCTCCGAAACCGTTGAGTTGAGTTCCGGTAAGCTTCGTCAGGTGTAAACAAGTTGCGGCTAGCAAGTGTGTCCCAAATAATAAGTTGGGCAGCCATGAGACGTCACATATGCGGACATAAACGTGTTTGTTTTCATTGGCGGCGGGATTAGGACGATGAATATTTCAGAAAAATGCGCAAAATAATTTAAGTGCTTTGTTTAAAACATATTATTTCGATAAAAAAAAAAAAGAATTTCTAAAAGCGTTTACATCTCCTCAAAATATATACAATCAAACTTCGTTAATATCAATGACAAAGAGGGGGAGGGATATGTTCATGTTAACAGTTGTTTGCGTTATCACAGAAGACGATTGGACTGTATGTATTATAAATTATTCATTCTATCTCTGGTTATCATATATATATTTTTTTTTTTTCTGTTATTTTACTTTGTGTATATTTTATTACTATTATTATTTTGTATGTATTCTCGCTTTTATCGGTACAGACTTGAAACTGGCATTGTCAGGTATTCAAGACTTCCTCCATTAGGTTATTTGTGTTTTGTGTCTAAGAACTTTCTGACTGTTCGTCATGTGTTAAAAGTTGTGGCCTTCTGTAGCTCAATGTGGATGTTGTGGTCGATTTCAAGTGTTCCCAGAATTCTGTGCAGTGTGGTTGGTATTAGACCTGTGGCTGATAAAATGACAGGTACAATGTCAACTCTTTCCATACGCCACATGTCTTTAATTTCATATTTAAGTTCTTGATATTTGGTGATTTTTATTGTGTATGTGGTCTGTATATTGTTTGTGTTTGGAATTGCTTTATCTATAATACTTATGGTTTTGCTAATTTTATATCTGTTCGATCGTGTGGTGTTGCCAGTTATTATTACCCTACCCCAGTACAGCTTATGTATTATTATTATTATTATAATACCATATACATATTCTGTAACATGTACAAAAATAATATACACGTTATGTGTACCTTTAAAGTCTATATTATGTAAGGTAGAGAGATCGACAAATTCTTGTTTTATTATATGTACATATTAATATGTACTCGAACTAATTAACTACACAAGAAACTTCGACTTTTTAAAATCTTCGATAAAGTACGCTTTACAATCTCAAATTTTACGGCAACATTTATTTTAAAATAAAAATTTATTTTATTATAAAAAACATTTATTTTACTCAACTTTGCATAATCCACAGCATTTAGAATTTCCAGCTTTTTATTTTTCTAAATCCAACGACTTTCAAGCTATGCCATTTGTTTTTACACTTAAACGTTGAATGAATCTGGCACAAAAACATTCTGCATAAAATACCCGCCAAAACGAACCGATTTTCTCCTATCTCAAAGCTTAAATTTAGAGCTGTGATAGGAATGAAGCAATCGAAAATCGTCTTACCCTCTCCAAAGTGACTTGGTCACCCCAATCTTCTAAAGCTATCAGATCACAAGAAAACCCGTTTAAAAAATAACATTATTTTTGCGTTCTTTGGAGCTCTCAATTTTGAAAACAGAATAAAACTCGAAAAAAATTGCATGAAGAGACGTGACAAAGGCGTGTTTTGTTCGCGTTAAGCAGTATTTCATGTTAAAAAACTCACAGGGATTCCTACGCAATTTGATGGGGATTAAGGATACAGTTCTTGTTAAAAGTAGTTCACATTAAGCGTATTTGCGTTAACGAGCTTCGACTTTACATTTAAACCAAATTTAAAACATCAAAATATTTTTTTTTTGTTTTAAAAAATATATAATGTAATATATATGCTATATAAATAAGTGAGAAACTGTGGACGTGCATTGCCAAGCCTCCTCTCCACTTCTACTCCCCTTCTTCTCCCCCCATCCCGTGTTTACTTTCGTCTGATCCTTCTCCAGTTCCTCCCCTATTTTAAACCACGATTATCTGTTGGAAATGATACATTCTTACCAAAAAATGCTTTTGTTAATACCAACGATCTATTTAAAATTGAAACTTTTAAAAACCATTCCCTATATATTCCACCCACATAACATATGTATATTTGGATAGTCGTACAAGTGCGTAAATGTACACAGAAAATTCATAAAGAAAGGGTGGGGGAGGGGTTAGAGTGCTACAATTCCATATATTCATATGTATATATAGAAAATTACATCACAAGGGGGGGGGGGAGATTATGACTTCCAGCAACACTACCCCGTAAGCTAGTGTACATGTCTCTGTGGTCCGAATCAGTAAAGCACATTGCGTTAAAATTTTAATATTTAAAATTTATTCCTGTATTTGGATGGCACAGATAAATTGCTACATTTCTCGAATTTAGATGCCTGAAACTGAGCGATTTTTCTGTAAGAAAAAGAAATCAGTTTCACTATCTCGATTTGTATTTACCATCGCTATTCTACCAGCATTTTTACAAAGAAGTAATGTTTTTACACACTGATAAAGAACTTCTAAAAGCGCTCCCAATAACAAACGAAGAAACTGTGGAAAACTGTTTGTAAATATAGGCCTCATTCAATTTGTGAGAAATCATCTTTGCACCTTTTTTTTAATTAGTCTTTGATCGTGCAGTCTGTCCAGTCAGTCAGACATGAGAGGAGCAGCTTTCAATCCATAGCATAAATAAACAGAAAAGGAACGAAAAGTGGTAAAAAAAATCCTAAATTTATTGCGTGCCTAGATAGGCCGCACGCAACAATCCGTGTCTTATAAAAATCGAATTATTAGTGCCAGAAAAAAAACCCTTTTCTTTCCCCACTCCAAAGAGTGAAAGAAAAATATGAATTTCAAATGCGGGCATTTTATTCTAATTTCTGCTTTTCACAGTATTCGATTTTTCTGAACGATTTTAAGTCGCGTTGGGGAAATACTGCTTCCAAGTCTTTTTCTGCATAACTGCAGTATTTTCCTCGCCAGTGCTGTATTTTTGGCAGATGTCAGGTTTAATCCGATTAATCGGTTTGAAAAATTAATCGATGCAGTAATTAGATAGTTATTAAAACGAAATTGCGGCCGTTGGATCATTATGACTATGATACGATCTGGATTCCATCACTTTGATTGATTAATAATGGCAGGCAACAAAAAAAGCCTGCACAATGCACAAAATATTGTGGAAATTTCCACCGTAGATGTTCTTTTTGACTTAATGGGAACAACAATGCCATGACTCCCTGGTGTTGTGTTTTAGCAATGAGTAGAACTGGGAATCGGATGCTCCCATGGGAGGTATTGCGGCACATTTATGTGCCGCAAGTGGGCCACGAAAATTACTAGAGTTCTGTAAACTCGTCTTTAATTGCGTCTCCGGAATAATTACCGTCGGCCCCGCTTAAACGAATATTGACGGTTCCAGCAAATATCTTCGATTAAGCGATGTGTTCGATAATCCGGGGGAAACAAATACATTGGTGCATGCCCGTATCCAAAGCGGGGGATCTTATGGACAGGTTCCCCCGAAATTAAATCCTAGCTACGGGCTTGCACAAGTGCATATGTATTTAAATGCCCTAGTTCACTAGTACACAGATAAAAAACATGAAATAGTATTCAAAAATAATACTACGCATAAAAAAAAGTGTTATACGCAACTATGAATTTTTTACTGAAAGAAAAATTGAGCATTTGCAGTTTACTTGTGCGGAAGTTCCAAACTTTTTTGCAGCTTTGACTTACCCGTTATTTTATTTATTTATTTATTTATTTATTTATTTATTTATTTATTTATTGCCTATGAAACTTTTAGCTTATCAAATGAACTTAGGTCCTTACGTTTTACGTTATTGTATTTGCGCACTTAGTGTCCATTGGAAAATAAGGCCCTCCATAGATAGATATTATGCAGAGGGGAACTTGGGAAGAAAGCCCCCCCCCCCCATAACGCGACAACACGATGACTGACGACCAATCATTGGGGTCGGACTAATTAATTAGAAGCGAAAGAAAAAGACCCCAGTTTGAAGAAATTGGGGGTGGACGTAACATATAGAAGTGGGGAGAATGATCTTTGCAAAGTCAAATTTCCTACTGCACACTCTTTTCCTTTGTTTGAGTACTGATTTTTACAATAAGATTTTACAGATTTTATTTGATTATCGGAGGATGGCCGCAAATACTATTTGTTAATGCGGGAAAATTTGACATTGATCCTGAGGGAAGAATGTTTTAGTCCGAATAGATTTTTTTATTCTTATATTCGGGATAGTCGATTTTCCGGGACCCAATGCAGTGGACCGGTTATACTTGAGTATGGATGTAGAGAAATTTGTGGTCCACATTCATGCAATGCCGTATTTCCCAATAGGCTATATTAGGCTATAGACTAGAGCGGCAAAATTTTGTGCATTGAGTCTGATTAAAATCAGACATGCGATGATAGGGAAAATTCCCGTTTTCACGTGTGGAAACACTGCTCTGAGTGGGGGAAAAATGAGAACGGCAACACCGGTCGAAAGAAGACGGAACGTATTTTTACAAAATTTCGAATTTTATGAATTGTATTTGTCTATTTCTTTTCTGAACCCGATATAAAAAATCGTGTCATCATCAATCATCGATGATGTCATAAGTTATCGTTTTTTCCAAACTCGCAATGATGATGTCATTATTTTTCATGAGAGAATCGAATAAGAAAACCAATACATAAAATTCATAAAAAATCCCATTTTTTCAATCTCTCTATAAGAGAAATTGATTTCAACCTGTGTGATTATTACGATTTTGTTTTTTTCCCCAAGTTAGGGATTTTTGTATTCCATTAGGAGTTACTTAAATGAGCGGTCCACAAAACAAGGACAATATTGTAGCTCTTCTAAGATCCTTCCAAATTGCAAGAAACTGTCGGTGATTAATGTGTTATTAATGAATGGCGACCGTCCTAATGACCGAAACTCCTCTAATTAATAAAGAACATATATTATCGAAATTAATTATGTCATAATGATAGTATACGCCAAGACCTGCATATCATAGGGCTTTCATGTTTTATAAAGAAGCATCATCTCAATTTTGTTCTTCTAAATTCAAATATTCAGTGATTTTTTTATAACTTATATTTTCCGAACTTTTAGAAGAATTTTTAATGCCGTGTAAAAAGGAGTAATTATTGCATGTCTAAAGGTATTATGCCCTCATTAGTAAGTTGCATAATGTAAAGGATCTAGGGAAAACTTTTATTTCTTAAAATCCCCCCCCCCCAAAAAATTATAATTAGAAAGTTGATATGAAAGGTAAGGGACTTTAATTTATTATGGATTATTATTCTTCTCCTTTTCATTTAATAACCTGGGGTGGGGAGGCGTAGTCAGGGCGGACACAGGGTCATGTCCGCCTTAAATATATTTTCACTGTAAAAATTTCAACTTGCATTATAAATGGAGGTGTTATTCCGAGACCATGGCAAAATTCTGTCCGTGAAAAAGAAAAAGCTAGTCTGCTTTTATAAAATATCAACATTTGCCTTTATTTTTTGCGTTTGTCTTGTTCTTACTCCATCTTTTATCCTTCTGTTTCAGTTTTTTTTAAATTCTCCTCTATGTATATCATGGTATACCACTCTCTCTCCCTTCCTTGGGGGTTCCAGTATAGCGCTTGTCTATTATACTATAAAAGTTCCTAAAAACACGATGTAAGTAAAGGATACAAGTTTTGGAGCACACTTATATTTTTCCTTTGAATGCATTCTTCTCCGATTGCGATAAAGTGTTAACACGTTATTCGAGTTTCATTTTATTCAATGTAAACTGTGCTGGTTTGTGGGGGAGGGCTGATGCTCTTAACTCTACTAAATTCTTTTGCAATTACCATTTACAAGCGTCACAGCACTTTTGTTCAATTTCTCCAAGTGGACTTCAATGAAAGCAAGATATTGTTTGAGCAATTGTTGAGCAAATTGTTCTTTGAGAGTTTACAGTATTGTGTTTAAATCTGAAATGTCCAAATCCTCTCTTGAACTGACTATAGGTTACTGTGGTAGAAAAAAAATGCATTTTCAATTGGCAATGAAATTCTTTAGCCCAACCACGTCTTTCCCCGGTCGTTTTCGTGGAAAGACAACCATTTCTGGATCTGCTTGAAGTCCCAATTAAAAAGTTATCTTTATATAGCTTCGTCATCCGCGACCACCCTTCAAAGGCGGCCGTTTTATATGCTTTGCAATTGAAGACTACTTCGTTTAAATCTCACATTGAACTTTCGAAACTTACTACATTCATATTAAGAATTAAAATAAATTAGCTCAAATTGGATTTACAAAACTAACCAAGACTTCATTCAGTTTCATAAAAGACATGTCCATTTCAAAACACTTTGGTGTATTATTTCTTTCGAAATTTCTGTTCTGTTTTACATACCAACATTTGATTATTTTCGCAGAGGTATTTGTATCGAGAATGTTAAAAAAAATAGATGTTTTGCAAGCCTATCCTAGAAAAGCAAATAAAAAGTCAATTTCTCTAACGCAATTTTAGCCTATTCGTCTGAATTATAATCAGACGGAACTTCGGTGTGATTACATGTAAAACATTAGTTCACAATACATCGCAAAAGTCGCTGATCAATTTCACATGTAAGGAGAGAAAAGGACAGATGAATGGAGAAACTAAACGCTATTTACATAAACATATCGACCCACAATGGAAACTGACATAAAAAAAATATATATTTCATATGCTTTTGGGTTTAGATTAAGAATAGGCTTTCTCAATTCCTAATTCCCCCCCATCGATATCAGATTATACAGCAATCTACAACAAATATGGCGTTTATTATTTTATTATTTAACTAACCAAAGATTACGCAATACTTAGCAGTTTAAATGTAAACAGGAAAATAAATTTTTGTCGTATATTTAGAGGATAGTTTGCCCTCATTCATGAATATGCACAAAAGAAGTAGAGTAAAATCCCATATATTTATGGTTTCATCTGTTCCCGTAGGAAATGTAGGAGTCGAACCTCATGAACTGAAAATATTTTTTCATAGATGTTAAAACCGCAGTACCCAACTGGTACGACACAAAATTAACATGGCTTTTGAAAATTGTTATACCAAGAGTCCTACATGAGTCATATGTGGTCTTTCCTTTTTTTTTTTTTTCCTTCTTTTTTTTTGTAAAAATAACCAAAACCTCCTTGTTTCCTAAAGTAATTAACTCTGGGTGGCTTCTTAGAATTACAAAACCATGGAAAGGAGAAAACGTGGTCAGTTCTATTGTGGCTTCTCCCCCTCTGAAATCACGTTCCCTGTTCCAGCCAGAAAGGGATATTGAAGTCAACAATGAATACGGCGTGGGGGAGAACAGGTCCTAAGGGCGAATTCTCAGGTTCCCTTCCTACTTGTCTCCTGAAAAATAGATCAAATCTCCTGCTTGGGAGAGATAAAAGTGTCCCTCACTAACACCTTGGCAGGCCATTATTGTCTCTCACATACCGTAGTTGTGGCAGGAAGGTGATAAGTCCCTTTATTTTATAAAAAGCGAAGAATACGAAACCCAACTACTTATTGAGTGGTTGCTGAATACACACCCATTCATAAATTCTCTTCACTTTCAGAATTCGTCGACATTCATCCAATTGCTAAACTAATGGTATGCTTCCAGTATATTACACTACACACATGTGCATATATGCAAGGAATTAAAGGTCTAAAATAGAAAGTATTTCGGTCTACATATCCCACTTTTTATGAAATTGACTTAGTGAAGTTTATGAAATTGACTTAGTGATGTTTATGAAATTGACTTAATGATGTTTATGAAATTGACTTAGTGAAGTTTATGAAATTGACTTCGTGAAGTTTATGAAATTGACTTTATGAAGTGAAACTTATTAGTGCTTTCTAAGTGAAACATATTAGTGCTTGCGAAGTGAAACTTGTGGAAATGGTCACTATGTCAATACAGGTGGTCGTATTGACACTGATCACTGTCTTTATATAAGTGCGTTAAATTGTTTTAATAATAATAGTTCGCTTTTAAAAGCAATCACCTTTCCCGCGGACCCATAATTTTAAGACTATGATCTTTTGCTACGAAAAAAAATTCTTCTTAAACAAATGGCATAAGTTGACATGTTTCTCGTTTCTTAAATAGAAGTCTGTAAGGTTCTGATGCCAGAGGTTTTTTTGCGCGTACCCTTGTATAAATTCTTGCGAGTTTAACGTGTCTAACCACTGCCTAATCGGTGAGGAGGTAGAAGAGACGCCCTTTTAGTTACCTCAGCGGCCGCAGCATGTCGCTCCTTACCGATCGACTTGTTCGTGACGTCACAAGTTGGTCCGGTCGGCGTTCTGAAGATCCGGCTAAAATTTTAACAGTCATAGCGCTACGAACGGAGGAACCGGACGTCGGGAAGAAAGCTGCCGTCTCTATTTTTCAGATGCCTTGTCGTCAGTCTACTAAAAACCTGCTTAGAACGGTTCTTCCCTGAAAACCGGACTTTCCGAATTCCAGCCCTCTTAATTGAGGGGGCATAACAAGGTGGAATATTTTAGCCGCTTTTCGTTTTAGTATTTAATATTTTCAGTTTTGTGGATAATTTTAAATCAAGATAGCGCGCCGAGAGGACTTAACCGCATGTTTGTCTCTTTGGATTATTATGTTTAAGTACAAAGCGGTACTGAAAATTTCGGGCCCCTTTCGTCTGCCACAGCGTAGTTTAGAGTGGCATCTGCTGAGGGTATTCGAGAACGATTATTTAAAATAATCGGTTTCTAATTTGCATCGAGGCGCAAGAAACCATCTGATAAACTTTAGAAACTGTGAATTTTGCTGCACGCACTTTTAAGGAACTGGGTTGTCTCTCCCTCCGACGATGGATGCTACAGATTGGAATTAAAACTTTTTATCCAGATTTCAATTCTCGCCTTTTCCGTGAAGCATAAATCGACTGCGTGACGCGCAAAAAGTGCGTTAGGATACGCAAAATTACGCTCTTCTTGTCTCCCGAATTGTGCGCAACGGGTATCACTCATATGGTTTATGGAACAGCATTATAAACTGTTTGCAGTAGCTGCTATTCGTGAAGACACTCTCTAAGGTGAGTAAATTTCTTACATCACATTTAGTTAACTTTGGTTTTGTTACGTTTGGTTATTTTTTTTTAGTTATTTTGAATAAATGGCATTTATGTGTAAGTGCGTGATGGTTAAATTTAACAGTTAACTCTGAACGCAACGGACTTCGGATTTAACGGGCGAAGCTTTTCCTTGAAAAAACTTTGTCGTGGGGGCATCTTGGCTGTTGAAGCTTCAATTATATTGTTGTGTATTTAATTTTAATACAGTCGAACCTCGTTAAGACGAACACCAAAGGGAACAGAAAATCTGTTCGTATTAACAGTAATTCGTCTTATCCGGAAAGGGTAGTATGCTATACACTCTGACGGAACGTCCGAAAACGGTTCGTATCAAAAATAATTCGTCTTAACGAGGTTTAACTGTATTGCAAATGTTGTATATATGTGTCGAATATTGCATATTAAGGTATTAAATTTATAAAAAAATGCAGTTTTATGATATTACCATTTTATGATTTGAAAACATTTACGATCTGACGGACATCCCTTAAACCCTATTACTTCGACGAACTGTGAGTGTACTATACTTTAATTTAAATAATTTTTAAAAAAAGTTTAAGTATTTAGGATTATTGTAAAATTTGACACAATGAGATTTTTTTTAATTCTAGTATTTATGGTAGCGGGGGGGGGGGGATACTACAGTATTTCCCCCTCCCCTTATATAGATATCCTTATATATCTGTATAACTTATATGTAAACATTTGCATTACAAAGAATTATAAAAATAAACATACGATATACAATCACTCTCTTCTGTTGCTACAGCAAAACCATGTTCCGTAGTGTTTAATAATACGTGGTTCCAACGCGCATCTGGAATTGTCAGGGAATTTTAAATCTTTCCGAAAAGTCGGAGAAAATCAAGGCTTTTGTTTAAACCTAGAAAAGTCGAGGAAAACTTAACTTCCATTTTGAATAACTAAATCTCCCATGGACGCGAAGCCATTTTCCCGGGCAAACGAGGTTCATTTGAAAGTTTTATTTGCGATTGGTGAGGTAATTTTTTGCCGGAAAAATCAGGGAATTTTCCCCCCAGCGTTAGTGTATTGGGGTGTTCGAATAAAAGTACGGAACGTATTCTTGGAGACGCGTTCTGTGCACTCTGAGTTCCAGCGTGCCGTTCCAGACGCGGACTTCAAAAGCCTTATCAGATGAAACATACAATTGTGAAGTTTCTGTCATTTTCATTCGCATTAGCGAAAAACAAAATCGCCATACTATAAATATATTAAATTATTTTTTTCTTTTTGTCATATAGGAATAAATGAATAATCTGGTCTAGGTGGAGTTGTTGATTTGGGAACCATTTGCGGCATTTTTTTTTATTTATTTATTTATTTTTTTTTAAATTTTACGAGAAACTTACCATCCCCGTGTAAATGCCTATTTATTTAAAGGACGGAAAATATACAGGCTAGAGGAATATACAACGGAGAAGTTATAAAATAACTTAAAAAGGAAAGGAAAAAAAAACAAAAAAAAACGATGTATTGCTTTAAATATGTATTTGATACGTTAAGCGTCAAACGTATTCGCGTGCACAGTGTAACCGCGCTGGTATGTAAAGAAGTAGAAAAGCCGTTGCTGTTTTCTCTTTTTAAACCATACAATCCCTCCTCAAATAGACTCTAATTAAAACCAACATGTACTTTCCCATTATTGCATTGTGTACACGGGTTTTCACGCAGTGTACACCGAATAATGCGAAAACAACAATTTTGACTCTTCTGTTCCCTTTCTCTGTTGTTTTTATACTGTATTGTATACTTCCTACCAAGCGGAACTTTAAACAAGCCTAACCAGTTTAGGATTTTGAAACGAGATACCGATTGGCAAAAGGCATAGGCCCATCCTGATCGGCTTAATTATTATTATTACGATTGTTACGGAATAAAAAAACGATCAGAACGCATTCAACGCGATGCATCCACGGTTATTATAAACTTAAGGTTCAATAAACTACTAGTTTTACGCTCCTCCAGGTCTTAGTCGACGTTGTCGTCGGAAAGAAACCCAACAAAATGTTAATAC
>QLNU02015360.1:295732206-295756093 GCA_006491805.2 Dysdera silvatica | reverse complement strand
CTTTGGCGCAGTATAGCCCAGATGCTCTTGCGCCATAAAAAAGCCAAACAAACAAACAATCCTATCGTCCTCCATCCACATTTGAACGACTATGAGAATTCTTCTTGAGGCGCAAGTCGGAAATCACATTCGCAGAGATAAGTTGTCCAAAATGACAGAAACTGGGCTGTCTTTCTGAAAAGTATTGCAGTGTTTAATATTATTTCCATATTGGTCATGGTACCTCCGTTTGAGAAGCTTGCGATGCCGTCGGTGCACCGCGATTCCACGGCCATTGATCTAAACAAATCAATTTCGATTTGTTTAGATCAATTACTTTATAGTACTTACTCATAGTCCTGAGTCCTTACTACTAATACTCACCACTCGTATTTTTAAGTTATGAAAGCTATTAAATTCTTTACTTCAAAGTGTTCGCAACCTTGAATGTTGAAATCCATGTTTTTAAAAGCAAAACGATTATGACAACACACTCATGTGTTTCCCCTTTATTTTATATACAACACGAGAACTTCAATATCCTTATTCCTCGAAGTCGGAAATGAGCATAAGTGATCAATCCACATGGACAGTGACAAGCAGAGATGGAAATGATAAATCTTCCTTTTGACTTTAATCAATTTCCACTGTTATTTCATTTTCTCGGGCCGGATTGATCGCTGTGAACTTCAAAGATTTTCTTTTTTTTTTCGATGACCGTTTTGTTCATTTCACTCTAACCCTAAGCCTCTGTTTATATTTTTAAAGCTTTATATTTAAAAGATATTTGTGAAATCGAGTTTTAAAACAACGCCAGTTTTTGTTTCTAGCTATCGTCGCGTCGTACCATCCGCCGTGAAATAAATAGTTTCTTATGCCGCTAGTGTTCCGCAGTAGTGAAGGCAAGGAATCGTCCAAGAACATCGTCGAGTGAACTCGGATTTTCGAAACTCGTAATGTTAATTAGCACCTTTGAAATCTCAACATCACAGTTAATCGATTCAATTTTATTAAAGAACTTATCGATGATATTTTTCTTCGTCGCCAGTTTCGTTAAAAAAGGCCAGCCAAAAAGCGAGAAATGCCCTGTTGGTTAAAAAAAATAAAAGCCCAGCACATTTCTTTTATTTTATCCCATTCCATCAGTCAGGATTGATAACGTATTCGATCAATGCTCTTTTTGTCATCAATGAAGATTGATCATTATCGATATCGATGAAAATGTCGATCCGAAAAATGATCGCTGTTTAATGTTTTCAATAAAAATCTTGCTATCGATCCTCTGATGGGGTTTACTTTTTCTATTTATACGGGTTTAGTCTTTACGGTCGATTTGGTTCCCCCATCAGTAATGCCATTGAAATAAAATAGTTCGTTTTATGCTAATAATTTTTACAATATATTAATATTTAGCTGATTCGAAATCCCCAAAAGAAGGGGACATTTATCGTCACCCCATTCAAACTGAAACACTAAGATGTGACGAATTTTAAAAAACAAGGACAGTTAATAAACTAAAGTTTCTGTTTCGTTTTGATTAATGTTTCTATTTTCCGTATGTATCTTATTGTTAACAACGTAATATTTAGAATTATTTGAAGCTAAGCACATATTATATACGTTTATACATTACAATATAAAATTACAGTTTAGTTTGAATTATTGGAGAAAGGCTCGGAAGCACCCCCCCTCCCCACCATTCAAATTTGAAAGTTTCTCAATTCTGATATGCATTTACTTTAAAAAAAATTTACAGTCACATTTTAAAATAAGGTACTTTTTAGCTCATTACTAATTGTCAAGCAGTATCAATTATTTTTGTAGCATTTTAGTATCTTGTACATTCACTAAAATTTTTGACAGCTTTGAGAAGGAGGTAATAATTTTTCTCAGCCCCCGCCCCCAGAAGTACTTTCAATGCTCAGCCCCCTCCACACACTAAAATGCTCGTATGGGCGCCCATGTAACTCTACATCTATGTTTGCTAGGTTTGTTCTTAAATGCGTTCGTTTGATGTAAAAGCTTGGTTTTATAAAATAGCAAATAAAACGTTTGAGAAAATAGTAAGAAAGCTTCATTCGCGCATTTCATTTATATCTTTGTTCTTCTGAAGTTCATTTATGGAATTTTTAAAATCTCTATGTGATGAAACAAAACTTTGAACACACGTTTCTTTGGGAACGGATCTAAAAGTTTTGAGCGGCTCTCTGATAGTACACCCCGCTTTGCAACAAATTTCGCGATCGTATCGCCATCTATTGGACAAAAATATAACTAAAGTTTTTCATCGCTTCTTGATGATTGCGGATTTTGTAATTTTAAAAAATGGCGCTCTTTAGCGTTTGTCTGCGTGTGTGTGTGTAAATATGCATTTTCTTAAAACAATTTGTCAGTAACTAAAACGAAGAAAACAAACCCTTGCTTTTAACCGCAACCTATAACATTAGGAAAATTTATCAAACCCTCCCAAAATGGCAATTCCGTCCGAACTTATTATAATAAAAAGAAATGACAGAAGTGACAAATTTTAAGAAAATAATTAATGCCTATTAAGTTCATTCTTTTCTGAATGTACCTGAACGTTATTCCGGTACATATATATATATGATATACAGGGGTATTCGCATAACATTTTCTTTCTTTCCACATAGTATTCTTTATTTGTTTCAATACCGTTTCATGTTTATCATGTGTGCAGAAGTGGACGCTGATATACTAGGACATTTAAGTACCTATGTGGCTGTGTATTTGTCCCCACGTCTAATAAAATAAGATTTGCTTTAAATTTTGATAAGTAGGGAAGACTCTATTATTTATATAGAATATCGTGAACCGATTTTTTCCCTCTCTAACGTCGTTTTTACGTTTAATTTCAAAGTTATTAGGATTTTTATTCACTTTAAAATAAAGACTTTTACTATGAGATATACTTACAAAGTAACTTTCATATTTCACTAGCATTCAGAATGTTCTCTCATTGAAAACGAAATGCATTCCTGAAACTATTCTGCTATCCTGGGTTACTGAAAATTTCTATAATTTTTAACTATATTTTATTTGTTAAATATTGATCTCTCTTAAAAAATAATAGCAATTAGTTGAGTCTATTTATTTATAAGTTATACATGTTAACATTTATAGAAAAGTAGGATTTTTGATAAATGATTATATGGAAAAACAGTTGTAGCTTACAGCAAAAAAAAATTCCCCAGTCCCATGATGGTCGTGAAAACTGAGTTTTACTGTATATATACAATATATATACACTATGATACAACAGTCAAGAAAAATACTAGAATTTAAACATGATGACTGCAACATAAAAAATGTGAAATGCGCAAAAGCTCATCATTGTGAAGTTGTGCATAATGTAACACGACTCCGATAAGAATGTAAATATTAATTAACAAGAGTAATTTGCACACGAGTCTTTGAGAAACGTATCTTATATGGAGGCACTCCACGGTTGAGCCCCCTTGACAAAGAGATAAAGAGCCCTGGAGTGTATCTCATACTTCAGTCTGTTGGTCATATCCTCCTAATGCTTCAATTTGTCAGTTACTTCCTCATAAATGTATTCGACTTGGATTATTAGTCTCGTCCCACATGTAAGTAAATTTATTACTATGTTCATTTCAATACATTCTATCTTTCACCTGTTTGTGTTACACACACACACACACACACACACACAGTAGAATCTTAATATATCAACGTTGAAGGTTCCATTAAAATTATATATATGTATAGTTTTTGTTTATGTATAATGAACGATTTTAAATTACGCATTTGCCAAAACTTAGATATATATAGAGAGAGAGAGAATTTCATGTTTGGAGGTTCTACTGTACTTACTCTAAACGAGGTGTTCCGTCAAGACCGCCAAACTCTGCACAGCACGATTCCTTAAATTTCTAAGCCAAAATATCATGCGAATGATGAGAAATTCATATTTTTCGAGTTATTAATGTTTGAAATTTAACCAATCTCGTGCCGTTTTCATTTGTTAACGCCTTTCAGGCTGAAATTGAAACGAATTGAAGAAATCTTGTTTTTGAAAAGGCGTGGAACAAATGCTTTGACCGTTTATTCGGTAATTATTATTTTGAAAGCCAATGCGCATGCGAATTTTCCTTACCCAGCAAATACTACAGAAGTTACATCCTACGATCAGTGATCTTAGTATAGTAAACTTTGGGATTTCGTTCTTCGCCAAGTACCAGTAAATATTGCAAAAAATGGATACATAAAAATGACTACCAAAAAACATTTTTTTTAATTCTCATAGCAAATACACACAAGCATGTAACATCAATATTTTAAAGAAATTAAAAAAGGCGTTAATTTGAAATTTACATTAATATTTTACATTAACATTTAAATTCATATTGATTGTAAAATAAGTAATTGTTGTTTGTAAAAACTATTGGTATGATAGGCAACTTTTAAGAAATAAAGCAGAGATAGGCGAGCTTTTGAGAGTAAAGAACTATTTTTTATCTAATGTACGTACCTCCAGGGCCGACGCCAAGGGGGTGGCCAAGCGGGCATTCGCCCTGAGTGGCAGATTTTTAGGGGCAACAAAATGGAATTATTATAAAAAATGAAGTCCTTTTGGGGTGGTAAAGCATTTGTTCGCCCCAAACGACACCATGCATAGTGCCGACCCTGCGTATGTAATCCAGTATTGACCGCCCCTGTCTTCGAGTTCTCTGGACTGAGTCCGATTCCTAAAACACTTGATTGAATGGCAATGGATTGTAGTCCCAAAGTCACGTTAAAGCTTGTTCCATCCCAGAAAACTCTTAACATAGTTTGGAGACGTAAAATATGCAAACTTAATCAAATGCTTTAAAATTATGTAAATTCCTTTTACAGCTTGTTTTTTGTATCGTAGCATCTAATCACGTGATACTATTATGGCATACCTATTGAAATAATATAGTGTTAATTATTATTTGTGTGTGTGTGTGTGTTAAATCACAATATTGCAATAACCAACAATTATCATTCTTAATTGTTATATTGTATAAAATAGGGAATGATGAACATTAAATATTCTATGATGT
Source organism: Dysdera silvatica (assembly GCA_006491805.2). Taxonomy (NCBI): domain Eukaryota; kingdom Metazoa; phylum Arthropoda; class Arachnida; order Araneae; family Dysderidae; genus Dysdera; species Dysdera silvatica. Next base: position 295,751,045 of record QLNU02015360.1, on the reverse strand, counting down.
TGTGATTAATTATAGCGAAAATTATATTTTAAAGGATGTTGCATATAGTGAAAAAGGTGTATGAAGTATTTATGTGTAATAAATAAATAAAACGTTTTTCAAAATAAGCTAATTGTTAGAGTCGGAGAAATTGCCAACTGTGGTAACTTTACATAAAGCTACGTAATAGGTTTCAGGCCACAATTCCACTTTCCTAGAAAAAATGGAATATGTTTGAAAAAAGGAAATCATTTCAAAGCCCAGTGAGGTTCTCGCTTTCTACTATAATAGATGGGGCTTAGTGATTTGTTTTGTAAATTTTTTCACCAAGGAAAGGGTGATCAAATTTTATTCTCATTGGACGATCTTCAAACACTAATAACTCAAAAAATATGGATTTCTCAGCATTAAAATTTTTTGCTTAGAATTTTGCAAAGAATCGTGCTGTGCAAAGTTTATACGGTCTTGATGGGACACCCTGTATACATAATAAAAAGAACAGTTTTCAGTTCAAAAATTTATCCTCGTTCTGGTCCCAATTTCCAGTTTTTTTGTTTTTTACGAATTCCAGAGGTTCAAAATACTTCGACGTATGAAATCATTTTATTTTTAGAATAGAGAACTCAGACTGGACCAGATTAGATCTTTCATATGACAAAGCGTCATGAAACTTTGATTGCGAGCAGGTCCTGGCGGAATTTTAGTTCATGCCAAGCGAAGAATAAACATGCCGAACTTTCTTTGTGATGGGGCACCCGTCGGCCAGTCATAAAGAATTCACAGGGTAAGGCTCTGAACGGTTACTCTTGCAGCTCATCTCTCGTTCTATAAGAAAAAGCCGCAAAAGATTCTTTCTTATAATGAAATCTGATCTTCTTCGATATTTTCTTCTTCTTCAGGGATTAAGTAGTCGCGTAAGAGCGGATTAAAATACCCTAGTGAATTAAATAGGAGAGGCGAAATTTATATGCGCCATGTTTGGAAACTGAAATCTGTCAGTTTCCTTTCAGAGGCTTATCGATCATAAAGGACGATTGGTGGTAGAAAGAAATGGACAACAGATTGTCAAATGGAAACATGGCTCACATCACATCCCTACAGTGCGCAAAAATTATGAAAATGACATGACTCACAGACACCTGATAGTTGTCCACAAGTTTAAAATATGTGTGACTGGCATTTTCCAAATTTTGAGGGGCCTTTTGATGAGACGATCAATAATTTATCCCAAATCTGATCATTTTATCCAAATCACATCAATTGCCACTCTTTTGTAATTAGTATAATTGAATTTTTTTTTTTATGACGACAGTGTGACGACGTTCATGGAATCGAAACATCATTTCCACAGTGGTTAAAAGTGAAAGCCTTTATTATGCGGGCTGAATTATTTTTCAGCGTTTATACACTGCCAATCAATGCTTTTAACAAAAAAATTACCAGCTCACAAAGGCGTGAAATTGTTCCTTTATAAGGTGATCATCCGTGAATGAATTGACCTAATTTAAATCTCGAATGATTAATTCAAGAGTCAATTATGATTAGTCAGTGCTCTCAGCTCCTAACGGCCCGTTGTCTAAAACACTTTATTGCACGTTCTCATAGGAAAGTCCGAGCGCTTTTGGGTTCGATTCTGCAAATCACTTTGATAATTCTTCCAAGTCTTCCGAGCTATTCAGCATAAACGCAATCATTTGTGTGGGCACACCTTTTCTCTTCTGCACTCCATAATCAATTAAATTTCCTCTCGCACGTTCTGCAACATATCATTGACTTTTAAGTTTTGAGGCAGGCCATTTATTTGCCGCCCTACGAAGACATAATTGGGCGCGCGGGAAATTATACGAGCTTTTGGATTGTGTGGTTCGTCTCTGCACCCTCTCGTTTACGATTGGGAAATTATGAGTGGTTTGGAGCTCCAGAGATGATGAGAAACAAGCCTGCCTTCCTGATCTAACTTCTCGGCGGGTAGCCTCGAAACAGGGATCCCTACAGAAGAACAACTTGGCCTCCAGTCATGTATCACAAAAGAGAACCTTTGCCAATTTAAATATGAGAAAGCTTTTAAATTTATTTAGACAAATTTTATGTAACAGTACTGGTAGTACAGATTCCTTTCTGCCGTCGACTTCTAAAACCCAATCCATCACGCTGAGCAGCTAGAAAGAAAAATAAGCTTCAGCTTAATTTGTTAAAATTAATTTCACGAGCACGCAAAAATAACCAATCTTAACCTGAAAACACTTTCGTTTTCAGGAAATTTCAAATTTTCATAAAAACTGCAAAAATTGGAATTTTTCGGGAAACACATCAATTACCGTCGAAAGTGCAATTCCCCTAATAACGCCCATTTTTTTTTTTTTTACTCTTCGCCTCTCGATGCCTGAAAAACGTCAGTGCAGCACGCATCGCATGTGTTTGCCTAATGAAAGCAGTCTTGGTTAATTAAGGTTCATTAGGTTTCATTAGCTAATGAGCTTCACAGACACTTGGACTCTCTTACTTCCTTTCTTCCCCTTGTTAGACCATATGTAAATGAGACAAACACTCTCTCAAATGTCGAACACTCCGACATGCCTATTATATGAAACTCAAATGCTCCAAAGAAAACATTTTTGTACCGATTTTTCTGTCTACTACTGCATAGCGAAAGAAAAATGTCTATTTCTGCTATGAGCAAATATCGAACATGGTTACTACATTTCGTCACATGGTTGACGTGTCGCCTATGATCGAGAACGTTTAGGCTTAGATATAAAGCCATGTTCAGATGTCTAAAAACATGAATTTATTCTTGTCGATTTCAGATCTATGGTTTGCAGTCACGTTATCTTGAAGATACGACTCGCATATACAACTCGCACGTACAATGGAGATGAATCACTAACCATATCAGCAGTCCCATACGCAAGATTTCAAAACAGGATGATTGATAAAACACAATTTTTTCTCATAAGGAGGTTTATTTTACAACTAATATCATTGATTAAATAGGGGAGGAGGTAACCCTCAAAATCCCCACCTTGTACACGGTTTTGTATGATAGGATCCTATATATCCATGAATGAAACTCATAAATTGCATGTGAAATTGACCATTCCACCACAGGCGCAGCCAGGTATTTTCTACTGGGAGGGGGTTTGCTGGCTGTCAGAAGGGCGCATTTTACTCCCCCCCCCCGAGTTCAACTATCAAAAATAATGTATATACAAAAATTCGTTTAACGATGTTTTGAAGAAGACATTTAAAATTAAGCAGGATCTGTCTTTGAAAATGAAAATACCTATTAAGTTCTTCAGCCCAGTTTTACAGTTTAAAGAAACCTTTAGAAAAAAGAGAGAAGAAATTCTTTTAAAAAGACAAGATTTCCTTTAGAAACTTTGAGAAAAGTACACAGTCTTATAAATGACAAAAGCAACTAAGTTTTGATATCTGAAGCAACCATCAGGGGAATCTACATGTTCGAAGGGTGTAAATGGTAAATTGCTTAATATTATAAAATATAGATTTATATAAATAGAAATAAACAGGGGGATTGGGCCAGTGCTCGATAATCCATGTGCAGACCTTTGAGAGGACCCATTTCCTTGAATAGGAAATATTAAAAACAAGTAAGGACAGAGGTAATTAATTAATTAATAACATTTATTTTTTGTTCTTACTTGTTTTGATATTTTATTTATTTATTTCTATTTTTATAAGTGCATTTATAATGTTAATTGATTGCCATTTTTACCTCTGAAACACGTAAGAATTCAGCTGAGTTGCCTCTGAAAGATAGCCACACCCTGTTGTTTACGTCATTTATAGATTTTATATATATATATATTATTATTATTATTATTATTATTATTATTATTGTAATTTTCTTTTCCATTTATTTATTTTATAAGAAATCTCTATGTTATTGGGATCTACGGAAATATTTCGTTTGTTCGTGAGGAGAAATTTAAAAACCGGAGTTCCAAAAGGGCGCTTTAATAAACTTCGGGGGGGGGGGGGCTTGGGCCCCTTATCCCCCCTTGGCTGCACACCTGCATTCCACGAGTACATCATGTTCCTACAATAAAGTTTTAGAGTACTGAGTTCGTTAAATCTTAAATCTTTCACATGTTTTGATTGAAATTGATGAGGCTTATAATCAATCAGTTTTTAAGCGAAATGTCGCTGTTATGCAATATATTCTGCGGTAATGTGAGTGAACTGAAATCAATAAGTTCTTCACCCCACTATCACCACACACACACAGACAATACTTTTTTTTTTTTTACATGAAAACACACACTTTGATTTGAAGTAAAGACTTCAACAAAAACGACGGGCAAAGCGAGAAGAAAATTTTGCGATGCTGTAAGAGCATTTTTGGTTGAAAGCACAACCATGTTTTTGGAAATTCCCGATGGAATAGGAACCGATTCCTGACTGGACTTTTTGTGTGTCTGTATCTGTGTGTAGGGGAGTGGGTGCTTCTCTTTACGTTCTTTATTTCTTCCTTTATTTTATTTTATTATTATTTTTTTTTTTTATTTGGTCTCTATTCCGGCTGACTTCTGTTCTTCGCTTCCGAGAAGCGATCACCCGCCGTCCGAGATTAGGAAACTAACGGATGAAAAAAAAGGGGGTCGGGAAAATAAAACTACTGGATGTTACCAAGTTTCTTCAAACGCTACCGTTCCGCTTTTTAAGTTTGATTCTCATAGGACTCCGATGTCCAACGACTCGAAAGGGGAAGTGTTTCTGGGATCAAATACAAACTTTTTTTTGGAGATGGCCCCCTCCATTTCTGGAATACAGTGGAAAGTGATAGAATTTTTAGGAATCTCTTTCCCTTCCCAGAATAATCATTTTCATTATGGGCTTCTTCTAATGTTACGGTAAGGAAGGTCATGGTTAGATTTTCCAAAATGGGGGTGGAGGGGGGGGGGCTTCGATGATACCGTTAATTTCGAAACTTGGGCCATGACAACGCCCCTGATCCCATGCTAACCCTAAAAGGTGGGTTCTTAAACTGCCTATAAACCACAATGCAATTACCAGAGCGACATTCCAATTGGAATTACCTGAAACGAGACAATCTGTGAAAATTCAACGAAATTTGAATATTTCGACTCAAAAGTTTTAAAGGAAATAATGTAAGCATAATAAGGATCTTTTTAACACCGAATGTTTGGAAAGGCGGTCTTTAACGCGTTTGGCGTTACCCCCCGCGACAGCCCATTTTTAAAGCATATTTCCCTTATGCAAATGGCAGTGCTTTAAAACTAACGTCGGTTTCCGAGTTATAAACTAAAAATCCATATTTAATTCTTTGACAAGCGGAAATTTTTCCTAAAAACGGGAGTTTTCCGGAAAATTCCGCGTTTCGCTTATTTGTTCCACGTTTATTTGTTAATGAAGATTTGTTGTGAATTTTAATGTCGCCCCGCCTCTCACTTTTTGTTTGTTTATTTTATATTTCGGGCTATTTGTTCCAAAAATTTGAGGGAATTTGTTTTCCGGACATTTATTTTGCTTAGCAAACCAGTTCTCGGAGATTAAGCAGGCTGGGAAAATGCAGTATGGCTCTGTGTTTAGCGTTGTTGGCGTACGGAAGGTTTAATCCATTATGCATTAATTCGATTTAAGATCATCTACGTGTTTAGTGTCATACGGTGCTCTATGTATTAATGGTATAATCTTACTGACGCACAAGACGAGAGGCCGTGTTTTAATCCTTCATTAATATATTTTACCATTAATCATTTTCTATGAATAAAAGGTTATTCCTTTGGACGTTAATGACGATTTCGAACATGAATGTTTGGAAATGTTAGGTTTACTTTATGCGATCAGTTTCTTCTTCAATTCAAGCCTGTGTTCACATGACATTTCAAACCAGCACTGACCTCGTGTGTCGTGTTTAGACGGTGCAGCCGCGCGTCAGTTTTTTGGGTCTTCCATGTCACTTTCTTCTTACGGCACATGACGCCCAGATGCCTATCCCATCTCAGACCATGACAATTTCTCTCGTTTACACTACAGCTGCTCCAAACCATTCACTGAACCAAGTAGTGAATGATTTTGCTTGCAGTAGTGACGCATTCGCCTAGCCTTCTGTTATCCCGGATTCGGCTTCCATCTGTGCCAAAGGCCTTAAGGGTCCGGATTCCTCGGAAAATTAGGTTCCGGCGCATCATCACCCTTGCTGTCCTTGCGCCTTAAAAATCAAACAATGAATAGTTTTGTCCGTCTATCATAGACGAGGAGACTCGTTCGGTCATTTGGTTGACATGAAAGTTGACATGAAACGCGATGTGAACGAAGGTTTAAACTGAAGTAAAAAATGGTCGTGAGAAACGACATTTAGGCTATATTCTAGAAGGTACAGTTCGTTCGCGGAAAGTTGACCGATGGTACTGTTAGAATTCACGGGAGCTGACGTCACAAACGGGCTAGTTCATTACAGCAGAGGGGAGGACGTCATTTCAGAACTGGTTTTTAGCGAACGTTTGTCTGCACTAAAAAACAGTTCTGAAATGACGTCCCATCATCTAGTTTTAATGACATTAGCAGTTATTTTGAAGTATCGAGCTCCCCAATCGGTTGAAACTGAATAATTTGACGTAAAGTGCATAATTTAAATAATACGAACAGGCAATTCAAACCATAACCATCGAAAACATCTGTGTTCTTTCGCTATATACAGACTTTTTTTTTTAAGTATCCGAACTGTGGTGAAAATATCATTTTTCTGTTAATGGTTTAGTACCAACTTCGCAAACGTCTATCTACCTTTTCCAAAGCCGCCGACATCTTTACCACGACAAGCATGAGATTTTTATTTTTTAAGAAAAATATTGCTGGTGAAATTTTGAAACGATCTTGTAATCATCCAGTTTTAAGATCCCAATTACCAATTTTGCAAGTTTGCCAATAATGGCAACTCCTGTAATGGCAACACTGGTCTCAACTGTACCGAAATTCCTGGTTTGACTCTAGATATATAATAACGTAGACGCCATACCGTTTTTGCTGCACATCGTAATTCGGTGGTTGATTCTTTAAAAGATAGAAGTTCAAATCCTCCAGACGTAGCATGACTCCATCTATCCTTCCGCCATAAAACATATTCAAATAATAAAAAAAAATTATAAATAATGAAACGTAATCTAATAAAATAAATTATTTTTTGGTAACCCTAGCTTTTGTCATTTGAATCACCTTATATATGTTATAGATTTGGTAAATTTGTTTTATTTTTTACAGTATATCCAAAAATAATTGTTTCATAATATCCGTAAACACATTTCTCGTCTGCTCAATTATTTGGATGGCGATGTCAAGGAATGTATTTTCCCAAATTGCCGTAGCGGGGCGCTAGTGTTGCTATCTAATTTTTGTATATTAGAGAAAAATTCTTTTGTGGATATTAAAGATTTTTATTCGCGAGGCGTCCCAACTCTGGCTTTGATGTATCCTTCAGCGCTTTCTTTTCTCCAGTGTTGTCCTCCAAGCGGTTCGATTCAAAACCCACCCGCGAATGACATCGGGGCGTTTTGAAAATGACAACAGAAAACACTGTCCTGCACGGTTACCCTTCCACGTAAACTGATGCATTGGCGAAGCGAAAAGCTTTCTACAAAAAGAGGCATTGTCTTCTATTTTATTAAGTAAAGGAAATTACGGCCAAGGACCTGTCCCGAATCCCTCGTCCAGATAATGTATTGTCAAGCAACTTGGTTATTATGTGTACCCTTCAACCTGTTGCCTTGTGGCTGAAGAAGAAGAAACACTTCCTCTCGGTATTTTCGGGCAAAACTCCCTCTTCGGAGATAACACCACCTTTTATTTTTATAAGAATTCCGTCTTTTCAAATTCATAGAACTTTCTTTTTTTTCTTTCTTCCCCCCCTTCACGGGCATTGGTTTTATTTTTCGGGATAGCAAAGGAAAAACCGGATTTTTTGCAACAAAGCTGCGGGATAAAAATCGCCAGTCAATGTACAAAAAGCTTGCCTTGGATAGAGACTCGAGGGGAGCCCTGTTTTTGGAGATAAAAAAATACCTGAACTTCACACACACAGAAGTTTATCCACAAGCGTGATTTAACATGGAAAAAAACAGTCACAGCTATATACTGAGTGGGGCTTATTTTTTACAGTTTTTTTTTTTTTTAAGGGAAAAGAAATATAGTTAGAGGGCGGAAAGTTTTCCATTTTGGTTAAAATGGATACAATGCTGAAATTAGTTTAGTTTTTCACTATCAGTCTTAGACAGAGTCCATATTTTGTACCATTTTTAACCTTTGTATTTTCAAGAGTGGCGGTTTTGAAAGCTAAAACTCATTCGATATTTGGGCATGTTAATAAATTGGAAATGGACATGCTGAAACTGTCATAACTCTTACATATGTGGCTTTAAAGGAGGTCATGTAATGCGGCGTTAGAGAAAATAATGTGTTTTGATATCCAATGGGGGGGGGGGGTAATTCCCCTGAGCCCCTTTCCTATCCCACTGTCCTGAAGCTACTTCGCAGTATATTTTGAAATGAAGTTTCCAGTTGTGGGGTGATGGCGTTGTCTTCGGGGAGCATAGATAGAATGAAAAATGTAGTAATTATAGATGATTTCTTCGACCTTTACATTGGTTTGCAGGTTGTTGTCGGTATGTTTAAACGTCTCAGTCTTTCGATATTCCGCAATGCTAAATTATAGGCATTTGCGTTCAAAATTCCCTCAGAAATTTCATTTTAAACTTAATGAATGTTTGATTGTTTTCCCCTTCCAATCCCTCATTTTCTCCAAATTTGGGTTGGATCAAATCCTTCCATAAAAAATGTTTATAAATAGAAGGATTTTCAATTACATTTCGTAATAATTTCTAATTGGTAATTTCCCTATTTCATGGGGGGGGGTGGGGAACCAAGAAAAGGCACACAGACAGTATATCAATGCCTCTTCATTCGACATTCTGAGGGAATTTAGTACGGGAAGTACACGTTATTATCTTTTTCACTCCCAGAAGAGGAGATTTCAAGTATTACGTAAGTGCCTTTGGGGGGATGCCTTTGTGCTTATTTTCCTATGTTAGCCAATGTTAATTTTTGCTTACCGGGGAGGGGGGTTGAAATGGCCAAAATATTGCTTACGTAATACTTGAACACTTCCAAAGGGCAATCTCGATGAGACTGTTCCACCACACGCCTACTTTATACTTCACCATTTTATTTATTTTTTTAAGAGTCCGTTTGATATTAAATTGATGTTTTTGTACGTTTCGTTTGTGTAGTGCGGCTCGGAAAATCCTTCAAATAATATGTTTCTTTGATTGTAAGAAAACCGTCTTGAGAGTTGCCCAACCCCCACCACATGTTCATAGCAGTTTGAGTTTTATTCCCCCCCGAGGGAAAAATTAATTTTTCCCGCAGAAGTGTTTCTCCCTTGCTGTTGGTAAGTACCGCTTTTTCTCATGTAATAGAGTATCGGTTGCGATAAATCTCAAGTCAAGAAATAAGTGCTTTTTCTATGAAAAGTATCGAACAATGAGTTCTCATTTGCCAATAATAACCATTGTTTTTGAAACCAATATGAGGCCAATTTTTCACACCCTACATCTACTTTTACCGAAAGTGTAAACTTAATCCAACCCCCAGAAATATCAAAAGTATATTTATATGGCATTTATAGAATAAAGGTTTTGTTGTATCGGCCACCGACTATTTTAAGTTTGTGTTTTTTAAGTGTTATTAAGTTTTTCGCCCAATTTCCTTACCTCTTCACTAATAGGGAGAGGGAGGTAGGCATTATTATTATTATTTAAAATTTCAGTTTAACATGATTACAAAACCGAATTTCAGTCAAAACTTTATCATTTAAGTTTTAACCAAAATGCACTAATACTGACAATTAAAGCAGCAAATTATTTGTTGTTCGTATTAGTGTTGGGAGAAAATGGGGAATTTTGTGAAGATATTTCCTTACCTTCTAATCATCAGCCACACTCTCCCCCACTTTGCATACGACTTGGTGATATAAGCTGTCTCAGTATTTTAGCATTTTGCACTTTCCCGACATCCCAACGCAGTGGGAATGTTTCGTGGATATGCCGTACCATAATCCAAGTGCAAATATGACAATAAGTACTTCTTCATTCAAAACGGTTTCAAATACTATCTCTTGTACTGAAATATGAGATAAATCTAAAAAATATCGATGACTACGTCAAATCGTTTGAAGCGGAATAGATTAACTAACTACAAGCAGTAGCGCGATGGTAATACACTTGAATATGTTGAGTACGGGATTAATATTCATTTTCCACGTGTGTAAGAGAGGTATGTTTGTAGTGTTCTTAGACTGAGTGTTAACGATGGTCGATCATATTATGCACTTACTTTCGCAGCGAAATCGCTCGTTTATATAGTATTCGAACTACCGCGCCATCTGCCTTTACCATCAGTGAATGAACATTGAAAAGGACTTGACATTATGCTAACCCTTGTCACTTTCGGGTGACAAAGAGACCACACATAAAGCGACAAAAAATTGGCGTTCAATATGAGGCAAAAAAAGTCATGGCGTTGGCTCAAATTTCATTCCTTTTTAATCTTTCAGTGTGAGTTATACGTTGTAAACAAACTTTTATGTTCTTTATGGCATTGCGCATGGCTGAAACCGGGGCATGCGCAGTAGATGCCATACCTTATATTCCAAAGGACCACACATTTGCCAAATGCCTCTGAAGCAATTTAAATGCCAACGAAACAAATGTTTTCGCTGCCCTATAACCACGACTGGGTTGTTATATAATATGTAATTATAAAATAACTTCCTTGCGTTCTTTTTAACTGCTGCTTTGCGCAGTTGCAGAAACCTTACCGCAGCCAGGTAGTGTCCCCTAATTAACAGTAGTTGAAATTGAACAACAGGTCAACAGGCATTCTATTAATATCCTGAAAAGTTTCAAATTCAATGTTTGGAGCAGTGCAGGTAGCTCTTTCCCTACTAAGATGTGCCAAATCTTTCCTTGAACGAATCAGTGAGCTGTTTTTCCCATCTTTTATGAACGAGCAAATTCGTTAAGCGATATGGTACGCCACTCTATATTCTTTGTGCGCCACTACGTTCTTTAGGCTGAATTCGAGTTCTGGTGCTGTTTGGTTGTCCGTAAGTGGGTGGACCTTAGACCAGTGGTTCCCAACCTGGGGGTCGCGACACCCTGGCGGGTCGCGAACAGGTTTCTGTGGGTCGCCGCAACTATTTTTAGTTGCAATTATTTTTATAAGGAATTTCATACCACACGTTTCCGACAGTTTTATATTTCAACGTGGCCACACATATTGCAGTATTCTACTAATGGTTGTTAATTTTATATCTATAATATATATATATAATTAGTATGATATATATATATTTAATGTGTATTCTTTACTCCGTTAAAAATGCTTTTATTATGCAAATGTGGCGGCGGCAAACAGAAGGGGGGGTTGCGGATCTTTTAGTTACTATAAAAAGGGGGTCGCGGATAACTTGGCTACTGTAAAAGTGGGTTGCGGTTTGACAAAGGCTGAGAATCACCCACTGCCTTATATGATCCATTGCGTAGCTATGAGACGTAACGTTAAAACAGATCTCGCATTTAAACGTTTTAAACAAATACTTTAAAATTTTGCCTTCCATATTTTTAATGCCCTTAGTAGGAACATCTAAATCATCTCTTTCATCTTTGATTTATTCCTTCCCGTCATTTTCCTAACTTGCCGTTACATTAGTTAATTGATTGAGATTAGTATGGTGACGTAACACTACGCAGTGTAAGTGAAGAGAATAATTAAAGCGTTTTAGGCGTACTAAAATTTTGTTATTAAAAATCGTTTGTTATTAAAAAATTTTAATGCGCTCAAGACGTTGTAATTCTTCGCGAGATATATAATTAATAAGAGAGGTAATTAGTTGATTTTATATACTCGTAGATGGGAAGATAAAGCGCTATACAGAGCACACCCCTGGTTGCTTAAAACAGTTTTTATGAAGCAGAGATAATTAAAACTAATGGTTTTTAAATGTAAATGGCAGTAATGTAATTCACACGGGCGTGAGTTGATCTTCCGGAACTCTAGCAAGCGAAAAGGTAAAGGAGCCAATGAAAGTGACACTTGAAACAGATCAGCATTCGGACATAAATTGTGACAAGGCTGATTGCTTTCAACCAATGCGTCATTAGCACCTTTGGCCGTGCTTGTACTATTCATCGGTTAAGAATTCATCAATATTTAGAAGAATCCATTCGATGCAATCTTATTTCTACGTGTAGCGGGCTCCCAAATGTGCCTCCAATTAGATTCTGGGAAAGCGTTCCCAAAACTCGAGAAAATCCCTATTCCCAAGATTATGTAGTGAAAATGAAACGCAGAGGAGCACCGAACGGAGGTTAATTGCGATTGGATCTAGTGAATTCGTTATGACTGAATTCGTACTTTCTGCGGTGGTGTTACGGCCTATCCCTTTTCTAGTGAAGTCTCTGGCCCTTCGCTTTTTTTTTATGGTTCTTCTTAGAACCTATTTTCGGTTCATAATAGCTAAAGAAAAGAAACGTCTTGCCATGTTTTTTCTCTGGCTATTATGAACCAAAAATAGGTTCCTCGAAGGAACCATCAAAAAGTGAAGAACCAGATTTCCGTAAATTTAAGGAAGTCCCTTTGATTAGCTCCTTCTTTGTCGTTATAAATATTACGTGTGGTATTCATGAAACTAGTATTTTAATAATGATAATTTATTTATTTTCTATGTGCAAGTACACTGGTTTACATTAAAATATTTCTTGGAACATTTACCTATTTTTATACAATACACATTTTTAAGACACACGTATAATCATTAATACGTCCACACGCATATTTTTATTTGATTTCTAGTTAATCCACCCAGTCGGTGTTTATATGTAGCCGGCCCCAAGTAAATGCCAGTGGCATAACAAGCTTTGGCTTTAAACCCTACACTTCCCCTTTCCATCTATTCGAACTCCCTTCTCCACCCTTTCTATCAATTTTTCCTCGCTATTTTCTTAAATAGCTTCGAGTTATTTAGTTCTTGTATTCGTTAGGTAACTGGTTCCATCATTTAGGTCCTATGTAATCAACATTATCTCAAATAACGTATGTTATATCTAACATCTCTTGATCTCGAACGAGGCTGTTATTTCATCATATATATATATATAATAGGTAAACATTCTAATTAGAATGGTAAAAGCATTGAAAAAGAGTTTGTAGAAAAACCTCGTTTGTAATTAATAGGAATTTTAACATCCAGTCTATAGATGATAATGCGCTTACAGCTAAAAATAATCAACATTAGAAAGTATATGAGTAAAATAAGGATGTAAATGAAAATTGTGCATGAGGAAGAGAATTTTCAGCGCAAGTATTAATTTATGAACTATTGTAAGTAAGAAAGAATAATTATATTGCCGAAAAAGGTGATGATATTATTACAAAGCAGTGTATAAAGGTATTATTTACCGATATACCAATAGATGAAGATAAAACTGAGTAGAATTAGATAACCAAATCCCACACATAAGTCTCTTAAAATAGCTCAAACCCGCAATTTATAACATATTGACATATCGTGCCATACAATATTGTCATAGAATACATAAACATATATACATTAAACATAAAAAATTGCGACGAGCTTATCGAATCTCCATACAAATGTAAATCTCCATACAAATGTAACATATATATAAACTACTCTGACGTCGACAATATCTACAGAAAAATATATCCGAACTCCTTAAAATTCAAAAAAACTAGTTCCAATGGTAAAATCTGCTTTCTTGATATCTCTTTCGATTGTAACTCAAGCATTTTGGGATTACATGATAAAAGGAATGAATTCAACTTTGATGTCAATTCACTCACTAATTTCTTTTCGAACATAAGCCTGAAAATACATAGGAATATTAAGATTACACAAATTCTTGGTATTAAAAAAAATTGCAACAATTCATGTGAAACAGAAAATGTTTTTCGCAAGCTCAAAAAATCTCTAATGAAGAATCAAGTTCTAATTAATTTCTTTTTGTCGTTATTCTCAAAAATAGCTTAAACTACTAGACCTACCCGCTCCCAAAATGGACAGTTCAAAAGACATGTGCGTGTAGGTTATAAAGCCCACCCTCCCTCTAAACTAATCTTGGTACTTGCCCATGTAACAGGTATGCAGAGAAAGAAATTGACAGAATTAAGGGGAATTATAATATAAGAAGAAGAAGTGGAAAGTTCTAAAGAAAGTGCGGGCAATGAAGTTAAAAAACACTGACGCTTGCATTGATTTCCTTTCAACTTGACGCTCACCACTGGTATAACAGGTATTTATCTGCCTGTTTTGAAATCTAAATGTATAAATATATGGGTGATGTATATAAACTATTTTAACTTCTATATAATCTAGTAATTAAACTATTAATGGGTTGTTGGAAGACTGGATAGTCACATTGGTAAATGCAGACTATCTATCAGAAACAACCTACTATTCAGACCTTTAGTGAACGTCTCCCCTGATGAAGAGTTTGCTAGGGTTAATCTATATTGTAAAAATATTGTTATCTTTTATATATATGTTATATTTGTATGGAGGTTCGATAAGTTCGTCGTAATTTTTTACGTATAATGTATATACGTTTATGCATTCTATGATAATATTCTATGGCATGATATGTCAATATGCTATAAATTGAGGTTTTGAATTACTTTAAGATACTTATGTGTGGGATTTGGTCATCTAATGCTACTCACTTTTATCTTCATCTATTTGTATATCGGTAAATAATACCTTTACACACTGCTTTGTAATAATATCACCAATTTTTTCAGCAATACAATTATTTTTTTCTTACTTACAATAGTTCATAAATTAATACTTGCTCTGAAAATTCTCTTCCTCATGCACAATTTTCATTTGCATCCTTATTTTACATATATATTTTCTAATGTTGATTATTTGCAGCTGTGAGCGCATTATTACCTATAGAATTGATGTTAAAACTTTCCTTTTAATTGCATGCAAGATTTTCGAAGTAAACTCTTTTCAATACTTTTCCCCATTCCGGTTAGAATTTTTACCTATTACATGTATATATATGTATATATATGGCCTGCAAAAGGGTTGCTGGTATCTAACTGGAAGGAGACCCACACGCTGAACGTATGTGACGATGTGTGGAACCGGCCAGGCCAGTAACCTAGTGTCCTACCCCGCCTTCAAGTGGTGCAGGCTGAGCTTTCTATTTATGTGGCAAATTAATATTTGCTACACGGATAGAAAGGCGGAAGGGGAGGGCTAATTCACCAACCCGTTTAGCCAGCGTGGTGAAATTATGGCTAATTCCTCCATTATGTTGACACACCAGAAACCATGGCCCCTAGTCTCCAGGTGCTGGAGTGCTCCTGATCAAGGCAGCGGTCAGTGTGGCATGAAAGCAGGGGGTGCTAAGAATCACTGGAATGGCCCAGGCTGCCGTTTGTTATTGACCTTGGCTACGTTTAATGGACGATCCCTTGCTTCTGAAGCAAAACTTCAGGAATTGGAAGAGGAACTAGACAAGATCAAATGGGACATTGTAGGACTCAGTGAAGTTAGAAGAAAAGGTGAAGAGTTGGTGGAACTTAAAAGTGGACATTTGTTTTATTATAGAGGAACGGAAACTGGAAGAACAAGTGGTGTTGGCTTCTTAATCAACAAAAGAATTAAAGACTACCTTCTTGAAGTCGAAAGCACGTCAGATCGAGCAGCGAGGCTCGTTGTTCAACTAACCCAGCGATACCAACTTCAGATAGTACAGGCATATGCACCAACATCAAGCCATACCGACGAGGAGGTTGAAGAATTTTATGAAGAAATCAAACAGCTACATACCAAGGGGAAACAACACATCAAGCTCATCATGGGAGATTTTAATGCAAGAATTGGACAACAGGAACAAGGAGAGACATCGGTTGGTAAATACGGATACGGGGAAAGGAATGAACGTGGCGATCAACTCATAGAATTTGCCGAAGCTGAAAATCTTAGCATCATGAATTCATTTTTTAAGAAGAAACCGCAAAGAAAATGGACATGGAAACACCCCAATGGAGGAACCAGCGAAATTGACTATATCCTGGCAAACAAGAAATCAATTATTGAAGATTGCAGTGTACTGAACAGATTTAATACTGGAAGTGATCATCGAATGGTGAGATGTAAAGTGCACTTAAATACTAAATTAGAACGACAGAAGCTCATTAGGAAACAAGTAAGTAAGAGGGTGGATTTAATGAAACTGAAAGTAAATACCGAGGCATTCAAGTTGGAATTAAAAAATCGCTTTTCTGCACTGGAAGGACTTATTGATGAAAGTGATATCTCAGAAGCAAATGAAAACATTGTTAAGACAATAGTTGAAACTGCTGGGGAAATTGGTGGTGTAACCTGTAAAAAGCACAATAGCAAATTATCTGAGAAGACGAAACAGCTCATGAAAAGGCGAAGAGATATGAAGGTGGACAATCGAAATACCAGTTCCAGGATTGAGTACATAGAACTTTGTAAAACTCTGCGCAAAAGCATGAAAGAAGACATAAGAAAATTCAACTGTGAGCTAGTAAGGAAAGCCATTGAAAATAACAAGAGCCTTAGGGTTGTTAAAGGAAGTTTATCTGTTGGGAAGAAACACATCATTGCATTAAAAGGAGAGGATGGCACCGTAACAAGAAATAGGGAAGAAATACTTAGAAGAGTTGAAGAATTCTACAAAAAACTATATGAAAGTAACAGTGGATTAAACGAAGACTCTGAGATAGTCGAAGGAACAGCTCCTAAAATCTTAAAAGAAGAAGTTTCATTTGCAATAAAAAATATGAAGAAAGGAAGAGCCCCTGGTGATGATGGTATTACATTAGATATCCTAAAAGAAGCTGGAGAATATGTAGAAGACATACTTGCAAAATTCTTTACCAAATGTCTTAACAGCGGTAACATACCAAACCAATGGGATTCTGCAACAGTAATTCTTTTGCATAAAAAAGGTGATAAAGAGGATTTGAAAAATTACCGACCAATTAGCTTGTTACCTGCTATTTATAAAATCTTCACAAAAGTGCTAACACATCGCCTGCAGAAAAAATTAGATGCAGCTCAACCAAGAGAACAAGCTGGATTTCGAAGTGGATTCAGTACAGTGGACCATATTCAAGTATTAAGAGAATTAATTGAAAGAACACATGAATATGAACTTCCATTGTGTGTTGCATTTATTGACTATGAGAAGGCCTTTGACTCTATTAAAACATCAGCAGTCATCAACTCTTTAAGATCAACAGACATTGAGGATGTGTACATTGACATGGTGAAACGTGTGTATAAAAATGCAAGTGCAAAATTTCGGTTACATAAAGATACCAAAACTATCAAACTTGGCAAAGGGGTGAGGCAGGGAGATACCATTTCTCCAAAACTTTTTACTTCAGCTTTACAGATGATTTTTCAGCTGATAAATTGGAATAACAAGGGAATAAAAATAAATGGTGAATATTTAAATCATTTGCGGTTTGCTGATGACATTGTTATTTTTTCAACGAACCCATCAGAACTCCAAGACATGGTACAGGAGCTCTCAACTAGAAGTAAAGAAGTTGGACTCAAGATGAACCTACAAAAAACTAAGATCATGTTCAATAATTTCGTAGAGGAAACAAAAATACAAGTTGACAACATTGAGCTAGAAATTGCTGATTCATATATTTACCTTGGCCAGCTGATTTCAATGGATGGCAACGTTATGCAAAGAACTAACAGGGACGTATTAAACTTGGATGGAGTGCATTTGGAAGAAACAGTTTTATCCTGAAGGGGAAATTGCCTTTGTGTCTAA
Organism: Dysdera silvatica; assembly: GCA_006491805.2. Classification (NCBI taxonomy): domain Eukaryota; kingdom Metazoa; phylum Arthropoda; class Arachnida; order Araneae; family Dysderidae; genus Dysdera; species Dysdera silvatica. The sequence goes on along the minus strand of QLNU02015360.1, from coordinate 295,733,172 downwards.
AAAGAAAGGTCTTCAACCAGTGTGTATTGCCAGTCCTCTCTTATGGATCAGAGACATGGAGTCTAACAGTTGGAGCAATACGAAAGTTACAGACAACGCAAAGGAGCATGGAGAGGTGCATGCTTGGAATAACTAGGAGAGATCGAAAAAGAAACACTTGGGTGAGAGAGCAAACTAGAGTAGAGGACATCATTGTTAAAGTAAAAGGGCTGAAATGGCGATGGGCTGGGCATATTGCAAGAAGAACTGATCAACGATGGACAACAGAAATTCTGAACTGGATTCCAAGAGACCACCGAAGACCTAGAAAACGTCCTCAAACTAGATGGGTGGATGAAATAAGAAAACAGGTTGGGGTGACGTGGAAACGAATGGCCCAGGATAGACTTGTGTGGAAAGCATTTGGAGAGACCTTCATCCAGCAGTGGATAGATAATGGTTGAATATGATGATGATGATATATATATATATATATATATATATGGTGTTTTTTTGAAAACACATTTATAGAATAAATATATAGAAAAAAAGCTTTTTAAATCATAAAAGCATAAGCCTGTGTGCAATATGAAATATGACACCGTTGTGAAACTGCATGATGCTGCATGATTCCAACAAAGATCTGAATATAAAAATACTTTTAAAGTTGAAACATGGAGAACAATGAAAAACATTGAAAAATACACAAAATAATTTTACTTACATGCTGGACGATATATGAAAATCCAAAGCGTGTTCTTGCACGTTCTTGAAAACCAACGGATTAAATTATTAAAACAAAGCAAATAGGATACAAAAATGAAAAACCAAGCCAGCCAAACAAAAAACTGAGTAAGGACCAATGGAACGAGGTGTTTGAAACACCATACAGGCTCTTTTTTAAGGGGAATCGCCCATAGGATGTTTATAGATATGGCATATTCCTGAAGGAAGTATGCTTGACAGCAAATACCTCCTTATCCCTCG
>QLNU02015360.1:295709081-295732106 GCA_006491805.2 Dysdera silvatica | reverse complement strand
TGATGAAGAGTTTACTAGGGTCGTTGTATATTTTGTTAATCTATATTGTAAAAATATTGTTATCTTTTACATATAAAATATGTTATATTTGTCTGGAGATTCGATCAGTTCGTCGTAATTTTTTATGTACCATGTATATATGGTTATGTCGACTATGATAATATTGTATCAAATGATATGTCAATATGTTATGAATTGCGAGTTTGAGTTACTTTAAGAGACTTATGTGTGGAATTTGTTTATTTGATTCTACTCAGTTTTATCTTCGTCTATTAGTATAACGGTAAATAATACCTTTATACACTTCTTTGTAATAATATCACCAATTTTTTCAGCAATATGATTTTTTTTTTCTTACTTACAATAGTTCATAATATAATACTTGCTCTGAAAATTCTCTTCCCCATGTACAATTTTCATATACTTATTTTACTCATATATATATATATCGTTTATTATTAGCTGTAGATCACACAAATTGACAGAGAAAAGGTTTATTTACTCATTGACAGCTGTTTCAATAGCCTTGGGTCACCATCATCAGAACGGCAACTGATGTAACCCAACTTGCTACGCCAGGTAGTGTTACCTAAACCGGCGGTTAAACCTACAGTTGCCACAGTATAGTCATAGAATATTGGAAATAGGTCTTAGGACTGTTGAAGCATCGTTTGTTGTGGAATAGTTTTTCCAAATGAGAAAAATCCTGGAAAGAGAAGGCAACTGATTATTAACAGTGATATCTGAATAAGCGCTTATGTGGCTCAGAGATTGAAGTCAAACGGGGAAAAAAAACTTTGACTTAGTTGTGCCTTATTAAATGAGGATTTATGGTTAGCTTCCCACGAGTGTTGGATCAAGGCTGATTTCTGGAGTTCTTACTTGCGACCGTAAGTTTTGTGTTCTTTGAGCCTAAGAAGTGGCCAAGTTTGGTGAATGTAAATACTCCGGTTTAGGCAACACTACCTGTCATTGCACGTTGCGTTGCCGTTTTAACGATAGTGCCCCATGGCTACCGAAACAACTGTCAACGAGTAAATAAACCTATTTTAACTGCTTTGATTTGTGTGATCTATAGTTATTAACATTGCTGCATATTGTGTATCGTGGATTAACTCAAGTATATGTCGCTTATGTACAGTAAATTCTCTCATTAACGTTGTTCTACTTAAAGACTATTTCCGTTTAACGACGATATTTTGCGGTCCCAGCAAATGATTCATAGAGCTACACATATTCCGATTAACGTATTTTTGGCTTAACGACTTTATTTCTCCGTCTCTTGAAAGACGTTAAGACCAGAGATTAATGTATTATGCAGTTGGCGGTCACATTACTTTGTATTTCTTTATAGTAGCAGTGTACCCTTCCTCCCATTTTTCGCATTTTAGAATTTACATCGAGCAAGCCTTCCTTTAAAATATTGAAAATTATATATATATATATATATCATATTAAAGTAAATTTATATAAAGTCGTACGTTGAATTTGTGAAAGGTCGTCACTGTAGCAAAAAAATTCTGTGTTTTACTCACAAAACAACTAAAGGAAATTCGAACATTGTCTTTGTTTTATTAAGGAAACATACGCAAATTTCTTAAATTACTTCTATCAAAAGTGGAGCTTTCGTTTTTCTGTCATTACTTTCTTGTACCCGAAATAAAGTAGCGTGCCAATTTCAAATTTTCTCAGATTTGTTTAAACGAATTATCCATGTTTCTTTCCAATACTGTATTATCTAAACAGAGAAAATGATTTTTGGAACTGATTATATATAGTCCAAACATTCATTTTACTACATTTTCCTCAACGCTTGTCTTCCACGTTCAAGAACTAGCCTTTATATATATATATATATATATCTATTCCATGCCAATTTCAACGCTTGGTTTGCATCTTAAAATAAATATATTCCGAAGACAGAATTATAAGTACCCCATGATTATTATAATAGCAAGTTCTAGAAAAGGAAAATTTTATCGCGATCCTAATTTCAAGAAACGTATATGGATATCGCTTGAACTCTGAATATGTTCTATAATTCCAAGAAACGAATTAGGAGCATTATTCCCCAATCATGTTTAGATGGTTTTAAGAGCATTGAGCTTAAAGCCATATAATTAACAAAAATTGGATTTTTCTCTTAGTTATTACTTTTTGCATTTCAAAATTGGATTCTCCGTTCTACCTTGAAATTCAACACTTTTTTCTAGACCTGTAATTTCATAACAGAGAGGAATAAATAGTGTTAAATGTAGTAAAATAATTTGATCTCTCTTTAAAAAAAAAACGAAAACACTGATCTAAGCAATGCAGTTTTAACAGCAACGTGGTAATGCTCCGGTATTGAAGTCTACGACAACATTTAACAATTCCACTTGGTTTGCAAAATATAAACTTGCCAGTTTCTCTAATATACCAATTCCGCCATAAAAAAAAACGAAATTGACCGAAATGCGTTGTTGGAAATTAACTTTAATAAAAAGCACATTTATTTATTGTCAAGCGAAGATGTTCTCCTTATGTATCATAGTAATCAATGCCATTTGTGTTCGGAGAGAGATAAATAAATCCAAACTTCGAACCTAAACTTTTTGAAAAAAAAACAAAACACAATGCTACTTTTTGTCTCTTGTGTATTTCAAAATTCTTGGTTTGCGGTTTTATCCGTCTTTTCAACTGCCTTCTAAATCTACTTATAAACGCCTTGATTAGCTGCGATCCTTTGTTTCACCATGACTTTATCCTATGAGTACTCTTTTTCCCGTATTTAAGGTATTGCGTACTCTTTTCACAGACAATCAATTTCTACCCTACCCCTTCCCCCTGCTACCCTTTCCCCCTCGCCTAAAGGAAATTCCATCGCATCACAAAGTTCGAATAATTTTACGACTACCCCCACCCCATTCCGTTGTGTACGCCCCTGTTGTTATTTGTTCCTGTTTCCTTTTTCTGGGCTTGTTTAATGTCATGTGTTCAGGAGAAAAGCGATGTAGAATTTTTCCTTGTTTTTCACTGACATGGTTTCCTCTCGTTATACAAATGAGAGTTTTCCGGAGAATTGGATTTTCGAAATCAGTTCTTACCCCGATTTCGTGGGCGAGGAAGCTTTTCTGGTAATCTGGTTACCTCCTGGTAATTTTTCCGGTAATTTCATATTCCTCTTTAGACGTAATTTCGCTATAAATGACGTAACCATATTTACATCGCAGAACCTGACGCGCAAAATGTCGAATTCCTTTAGTCAAGCGTTAACACATCCTGTTTCTAGACAGGAAAATTATTAAAGTCGTTACGAAATAACAAGAAAATCAGTAGTTGCTACGCCGTTCTATGGGAGCAAATTTATTACACGCATATCGGAGGTAATGCTAAAATAAGCTAGCTACGTAGAGTATAACCCTTAGTTCCAATATGGACGATTTAGTCTCCAGGGGTATATTTAATTGTAGGAAAGTCTTATCCGCTTAAATTGGCATCTTTCCTGAAAATAAATATGCTCTGCAATAAAACCATAAACTTAAAATGCAAGTAATAACCATTAACATTCCACGATGTTAAAATTTGCTATATAGAAATTGGTAGTGTCTCAATAATTACAGTGCCAGCTTTGAAATTGACACCATTGAAATTGACACATTAACAAAATTGATATCCTCGTGAAATTAATTTTTTTGTAGACTTCAGAATGTTTAAGGATCAAAATAGATGTTATCAGCTACTTTGCGTCAACTTTGAACAACAAAGCGTTTTCAAACATCCAAGCTTATCTAGATTCGAAGTTGTGCCGAATGCAGTTACGTCTTTAACTGCTATACCACTAGGGAGGACGAAAAATATTAACTACTGACAGCGTCAACATTGAATAATCATTTCTGACACGCACGTTATAGCTCAAAATAGATTTTTATATATAGAAAGAAGACAAAGAATCGTTGCCCTGTCCCGGAGTCGAACTGGTGAACTCCGTTAGATCCGGAATGCTTTAACCACTCAGCCACCAGGATAGGAACGATGCTCCTTTTCTGCGTATTTGAGGTTTTATAGGATATTATTACCCTTCGCAGGGTTAACGCAATTGCCAAACTGGTCAACATCTAAAGCCACCGGGCATATTTCTTGGAATTTTTCGTGAGATGGTTATAATATATATAGTTATTCATATTAACTCACCACGAAATTTTGCACGCACGCACAGTCCTGACCAGCATGTCCGTATCCAGAGGGGGGGTCATAGGGACCGGTCCCCCTCTCAAAACTAAGTTTTTAATGGGACTTGGCTACAGCCTTGCATGCTGTGATTGTATCAATACATGCTGTAAAAATTTTTGAACCCCCCCTTGAAATTAAATCCTGGCTACGTCCTTGCCGGCCAGGGACATAATTTTCGACCCCTGGACAGTTTTGCGAATGGCCCTTTCCCTCCCCCTACAATTTTTCAAAAACTAAAACTTAACGGGCTGTCAAGTTCGTACTTTTCTTAAATAATTATTGTTCAAATACAAAAACCTCTCTTTGCGGTCAAATTTTCCGGACAAGAAATCCCATGACAACAATACTCAATTTTTACTGGAAATTTTTTCTGTTCCGTGTATACCCTCTAACGAAATGTACTACTGTAATTTAAAAAAAAAAAAAAAAATACATTTCGGACCAGGCTCTTTATGTTCCCAGGTCCCTAGATATTTACGCTCAGTGGAAATCGTACACAACGAATCCAAGAGAGACCGCCCAAATTCGGCCACTATAGCTGATGCAAGCGATTTATTTTAAATCATACTAGTATGGTAATATATTTTTACACTCGTTTTTTCGATAAACGTATTTAGATTTTTTGTTCTAAAACCTTTTCTGAATCGAGGCAATGTGTTTTGAGTATTGTCCGGAAGACAGACATTCACTTGGTTCGTATGGGCTATGACGTCGTGATAGCCGAATACCGAATCTTGTATACCGAGAAATATTATCGTAATAAAAGGCACCGGCGTTATATACCAGTGTTTCTCAAACTTTGGTCACTCACGGACCACTTGAAGCATTCCTTCATTTATCGCGGACCACTTGAAGCATTCCTTCATTTATCGCGGACCACCGAGGGAAGGGGAGGATTTCTCCCCTTATTATAAATGTATATTGCCTGAAATTAAAGTTGCCAACTATGGTTAATAATATTAAGCCCTACTTAGCCCATCATACTGATGTTCCCCCCGCCTCTGCCCAAGGAAAGACATAACCAAAGGAACTCTCGATTTACACGATTTACTGGCAGGCATATATATACGCATATAAGAGCTTCGGCAGGAGAGAATTATTTATCCCTTGAAATATAATTTATAGTTAATTTTAACTCCTTATGTAGTATTTTATTTGATTATTATTTTTTTTTTATATGGGTTCTCTTAAAATATGGGTTGGTTGCCAATCCCACCTGTAATAAAATAATTTTTTAAGTAACTGTGAATTTAAGTAAGTGGGAGTTGAGAACTTATTTCGTTAAATTTACAATGACATCATTAATTTAATTAAATAATAATAAGCACCGTAGGCAGCACGGGTGTATTCAAAAGATTCAAACCTTTCACGAAACGCCGAAAGGTAAGTTTTATAACAAGTAATATTTATGAGAAATTCCTTAAATCTCACCCGAACCTAAATTCTAGCGACGCCGGCAATTTCTAGTTCAATTTTTCCCTGAATTTTGGTGATGATCCTGCGGACCACACTTTCAGGGAACACTGTTGTATACGGCGCATGGATTTCAGTGTATCCACGCAACTTGGAAAACCTGGAATGATCAGAGAATTTAAAATCACCCTCAAAGGTCAGGGAAAAACAAAATTTTTTTGGTCAAAACCAGGGAAAACTTTCTTAACTTCTATTTTGAATAGCTAAATCTCCTGTGAACGTGAAGCCATTTTCCCCTCGATTGAAATTTTTGTGAGTGTTAAGTGAATTTTGCTGAAAAGGTTAGGAAAAAACCTTGAAAAGGCAGGGAATTTTTCTCCAATGCGAGTGGGGGAACCCCGCGGATTTGTCACAAGCGGTATATGGAACACATAAAAGAATAAGGAACTTCGTGGGGATTTCCCTCGCTATGTGTAATTGGTCATTATAAACGATTTTAAATATATATATATATACAGTGAAAATCTGATATAATGACCTTCAAGGGACTGTGCAAATTCGGTCGTTATAACCGATAGTCGTTATAAACAATATTTTTTTTAAAATCATAGTAGCCTATAGTATAATACACTCTAGAGTTTTATAAATTATTTTGATAGTAAAAAGTATTAAACTGTTTAGTTTCAAAATTAAATAAAAATATATTTAATTATAATGAATTTAATTTCCGTTTATATTAAATTATATTTATAGCCACACTAAATACATAGCACTTTATATTTTTTTAAATTGAAAAAATTCTAGAAAATACTAAAGTATATAATGTAGAAAACAAATCTAATGAATAATATTTATTATATTATACTAATGACTTCCGAACAGTGCCGGTTTAAGAGATTTATGGGCTCTACGCTGAAAAAATAGAATGGACTCCTAAAGAATATGACCCTCGTGATATTCAATTAATAAATCACGCCGTTTTTTGTTTTGTTTTTGTTTTTAATAAAGGTTCATTACCTTCAATATTCAGGTTTAGCAGTAATAAAAATTTCTCGGACATTTGTAAATAAACAAGATTAAAATAACGCTTAAATTTTGATAACTAATTTTAAATTTTAATAACTAACCTACGTGGTTCTGCTTTATGACTGTCAAGTCGCGTCGTTATATCCGATACGAATTTCCCTACTTAGAATCTACGTAGACTACAAAATCGCTGTCGTTAAAGCAGGTTTCGTCGTTATAACCGATATATTTAGTATGGAGTAGAATAGCAAACCAAACTACTTGTAAAAATTCCGTCGTTATATGCGGTTGGTCGTTATAATCGGCGTCGTTATAAACGATTTTCACTGTGTGTGCGTATATATATTATAATTACTTTACCATATTTGAACCCCTATGCCAAAAAATTGCATATTTAATAGTAGTTAAACGTGTATTTTGTACATTTATATAAATAAATGTTAATAAAAAAAAATTAGCACGTAAACTTTTTTTTTTTTGCAACTATCTTTCAACAGTTTTTTAAATCCTTCTCTGGAAATAAAGACTAAAAAAGGGACAAAAATAAAACCCGCCAAAGTATTTACGGAAGAATTTTAAACCTTTGAGCGATACATCGGTATGCGCAACGCCAGTCGTGTTTTCCGCTCTGCAAATCGAAAAGTTCTAAGTGCATTTCGAAACAAAGGATTTTTTCCCTCGTCTTAAAACTTTTCCCTTTTTCGAGCAGAAAGTTCTAAAGTAAAACCAGTTGTCACCAAAATCCTCAAATTAGATTGGGAGTTTTCGTATTTTTTCCTTCTTCTGTTTTGGATTAGAGCCTTTAGAACCGTTCTTTTTCTTTCTCTTTGATTTGATATTTGGACTTCAAAGTACAAGTGTAGCCTTCGATCGCCCAGTGGAAAACAAATTGACTGCCCTAAAATCAAAAGTTTAGTCCTTTTCATTTTGAAGGGTGGGGGAGCAAAATATTCCCCGAAATTGGAAGGAATATTTTGAAAACCGCGGTTTTGCACAGGGTCTGGTCGTAAAAAGTAAACACCACCATTCAGACACCTGGACCACTATTCTCATATAAGAAGCTATTTAAATTAAACGATAAATATATCGCAGTTTACTCTCCAAGCGAACCCCAGATATTGTGTGTTGCCTTCATTTACCTCCCTCTCGGTACCAATTCCCGTCGATGCATTGTTGAAGCATGTATACTTAAGCGCCTTGCATTGCTAAATAGAACCTTGTTACGGCAACGGTGGAGTTCGACTGCCCCAATTAATTTCAAAGCCCCGTGTCCGAATAATATACGCGATTAAGCGTCGCCATATGCAAACCATAGAACCTTATAGCAGGAACATCTTTCCAATGTACAATCAATCACTAAAGGAGAGGAGGTACAGAGCGACTATCTATATCTGCAGGCCCATTTGTTATAATCCCTTGCCCGAAGCCGCAGGGTAAAAGGGTTCACGAGGCGATCCCGTAAAACTACGTTTATCTCCCTCCCCTTCATGCATGTTGTAAAACGCGATTAAAACGGATAAAAAAAAAAAAAATTTCCTTTGAGAGAATGAGGAGTGACAAGCTCTTGATGGAAGTTCTTAAAAGCCTTTTAAGCCGAGAAATTCGATTTTGTGTTTCAAGAGAGAATTGGCAGTGTTGACATAAGGTGCGCTACTCATGGCGACATGCTTGCATCGTCGAATTAAAGCATTCAGGACGCTCAGTCTTAGGGGATAGAATCCAGGGTGCTGTATGCATACTCTGCCCTAAGTGCTTTCTAATTGAAAATCTGCTAGGCCGAGAGATGGGACTGCCGAAGCTGACGTCAACTGCTGGTGTACGAATGTTGCCACAAATTTAAAACGAAAGTTTCCATTTCATGAAAAATAGAAATAGAAACACTAACAGCTCTATTATTTGCTATTCCCATGGGTCAGAGGTGGTGAGATTGCGAAAGTCCATTTGGAAAATAAATTAAGGATTATTTCATTGCGCTGATATAACCCAACGTTGCCCAAGCATTGCCGAAAAATCTTAACCACCCTTTTAAATAAGTTAGCTGCAGTTTGAAAAACGCCTGTTCTGAAATGCCGCCCATTTCAACTAACGCAAGAATGTCGATGACTGGCAAGTGTATGCCAGAAACTTTTGAACTGTCTGGCCAATTTTAATTAACGATAGAGGCGGGATTGATTAAAGTTTGGGATTGATGGCGCGCTTACGATGGTAAAAGAAACTTTGTTGGGTCAGGGAGAGAGATAATAAGGCTTACTCCTTAACTCTGACGGTAGAGGGGAAAGGGGTTGTTGTCCCCGAAGACTTTATGGCCGCGTTCGCATCGTTTGGTTTGATGTTGTACGAATACAGATATAATGTCTTCACTTACGTCACGGCGAGTCGTTGCTACCATTTTAGTACTCGAAAAACGAGGTAAAGCAAAAGGGATTGCTTACGTGCAAGTCCAGCACCTATAATTTCAGCAGACCATAGTAGACACAACCAACATCGCCATCAGTTCGTTGAAGTTTGAATTCGAGAAAGCTAACTAGGTTTGAATAAATGTCTTCTTTCTCTTAAATCTTCAATCAATCGATACAGAAATCGATTACCGGCACATTGATGAACGTACGCTGTTGCATCCACATCGATACCAGTTATTGATTACTCAGTAACAGGTTTTCTCCTCCGAAAACAGTGGGGTACCTTCACAAAGGAATGCCCTTTCCAATACGAGCTTCAAGAATAAACCCAATACGATCCTTTATTGGATCATCCTGCTGATGAAAACCCGCTGATGCGTTCAGATCCAGAAATAGGAATAAACGATGATCCAATATTTCTCTGTTTCTGAACACTGAGTAATATTTTCGTATATTTGGCTTTCTTTACGTCTCCTATCATATAATTTGTTTCTTATTTATTTATTTATTTATTTATTTATTTATTTATTATGCTTTATGATAGGGGTAACATAATTAAAAGAGCCCAGCTTTTTATATTGCCAAAACAGAAAGGGGAATTCTAATTAGTTCTTAATATGAAAAGTTTTAGAAATGGGAACTTGTGTGGGAAAACCGTGCGGACTACGTTTCATTTTTAAAATATTTCATTTAACTAGGATTTTATTTTCCCATTTAATTTAATGATTTCCTTAATTTAAGATAGCCATTCCTCCATATTCTGGTATTTGTCTACCCTGACCCGTTATCACGAACAGAGATCTTTTGACACTTGAGAACTTGCCTTCCTTGTTCAACAAACAAAAGCGAGACATCAAAAAACTCATCAAACAAATTCAAAAATCACATTCTACATTGTGAAAAAAAAAATGGAAAAATTAGAAAAACGTTTCTCCTTGAAACATCATGTTTTAACATCCCCCACATCATCTGGAATAAAAAGAATTCGCGATATCTGCATAACAAATTTCAAATCTTCCCCTCAAATTGAGGGATTGCTTTGAGAAGTACTTTTCTTTCAAATACAAAGTACAGAATTCGAGCGTCATCCAGAAGTGGGGTGGGAAGAAATGAAACAATGCCGAGAGTGTGTGGGGGGGAAAAAGGGAAAAATCGGTCATAATTTAAAACGTGACTAGGATACGAAGAAAGGGATTTTTGAAGGAAGCACTTTGTCCGCGATGTAGGTTGCGTCGATTTTTTATTCCGAAAAATCCCTAAGCACCTCCCCTCCTTTTTAATACTGGAAAAAAAATAGGTCATTGCGGCCCGCGGAAATGCAAAAACAAAAGGGGATTCAGCTTACCTGTGAAGCAAAATGCAAATCCTACAACTGCCTGTTCACTCACGCACAATAGAGACTGGTTTTTAACAAATCTAAAGAGAAAGACTTATTTGAAATTTCATTTCTGAATCTCGAATGACGGCGACGTTTTTCATTAACCCGGACCAAAGAAAGAGCGGTAGAGGAGGGGCAATACATTAAATCCATGTCCCAAATCATGACATCACTGTATTTATCTAGGAACGATATTTAAATGGGCGAAACTTCTTTCAACCGCGTTAGTAATGGCGAGCGTGTTCTATGGGAACGGTATCGAAATGTAGGTTAGAAGATTTTGCGCAACCAACGCTAAAAAATGATTTCAAAAACAATTTACTGAAAATAGTTTTCGTTTCAAAAGATGCATTTTTTGGGGAAGAGCATGTCTTGAAGTTTCGTGTATGACCAGATGGTCTTTTCTAATGAGTTGGGATAATTGAAGAAGTATTCCGAAATTCGCCAACAATCTCCTATCTCGAGTTATTGCGAGGAGCTGCTATTTATCTTTCGGATCCGATCGAAGAGTTTTCATGGTTACTTTGCTTATAATGTATGATGGATACTAAGATTAAGAATCTTATTTGTAGGAAAATTAATTTCTCTTGCGAATATTGCTGAATTTCAGCATTCATAAAAGACAGCCAGTGGTAAAGAGGCTCTGTGTGGACACCTTGTGTGTTTCGTTTTATAGAAAGATGTGGAACAAAAATTTTAAACTAAATCACCTTTGTTCAATTTCTTCTCTACTGTATTCGTCGCACTATTATCATCACTTTAGCGATGCGTTGTCTGCTTTGTTACTCGAGTTTGCCTCTTTTTTTTTATTTACCCCCCCTCCCAGTTATTTCAAACATATGATTCTGAAAACATTTGTCAGAATTTGTAAATTGGAAGTTCACAAAAACGCGAGTTCCATCGCTAAATAAAATCTGAAAATTATAGTGAAAATCTTTGGTCATATGGTAGTGCCTTCGCCAATCCTGATTTCATTAATGACAACGAAATTTGGCTTTCTCCTTTTATATATATATATACACACACACGTTTGTTGCATTACTACTCATCATTTAACCGTAGGTGTAGAGTTATATAAGTCTGTGAGTGCAGCCCCTCAATAATTAAAAAAAAAAATACAATTTTACACATATATAATAATGTATATAAATGTATACAATATGTGCTTCCCCTCCCAGTAATTTTAAAAACTTTCCCATACTGCCTTTGACATATGTCAATCACGAAGATTTGACAGCTTTCTGTGTTTGAAGACGAGGCGTTCATATTGTTAGTTAATAAATCTAACACGTGACGAAAAGTTAAAATAACAAATGCAATACATAATGGTAACCTGCCCTTAGATTTAGTATATTGTGCAGTATCCGCTTAGAGGAGTCCTTTTCCTCTTGAATAGATTATATCTAATAATTCTTTCTAAAGACAAGGCGTATTACTATATTTCAGTCAAGATTTTGTAAGTGGGAAGTAGGATTGTGATTGTATATCTGCATTTCTTTAAAGTTTCCTTATTATCAATTTTGTGTCATAAGATTATTGTGTAGTCTCTTTGATTGGGGATATCAGTACTATATATATATATATATATCAAGGCCTATGGGAAGCAATTTAGCGCCTGCGTTTCTCCCATTTCTTCTCCTACTTCTTTCAAAATATGTAATGTAATGCCAGTGTTGGTATGCTGTAATACAGATTTCCCCGTTCGTACAATTTCGCTGTATCTGTTATCTGTCTATTGTATGTAACTGTTATCTCCATGGGAAGCAACAACCGTTGTGGCAATTCTTTGCCCCTCTGCTTTCATACTATTCTGCCTGCTGCTTTATCAACAGTAATCTAGCATCAAACCAATATTTCATGTGGGAAAACATTTTGAATGATTGCTGTACTTAATAAAGCTCTCCAGACGAGTTGGTGATTGCTTCGTCCCCCCCTTTAGCTTCTTTGTTTGTGATTCAGACATAAAAATAATTTTATAAATAGAAAGTACCCAGCGCTCATCTACTTGTAAATATGGAGTCTTGACTAGACAGGCCACTGGCCCAGCTAGCTGTACACATCTTTGCCATTATTCAATCTATGAATTTCTTTCTGAATGACTGCTAGCAACTCTGTAAGCAATTGCATATGCACACCACTAGGAATTTCCACAGTTGCGGCTAGCATAATGAAGGAAAGGCTGGTTTTTCTTTTTCCTATTGCAGACCTGCAAATAATAGTCTAACCACTGTACAGAAACGAATAAGAATATTAGAATTGGTAGACGTGGTTGGGCAAAGTGTTCTCATCTCATCTCCTCTCTCTCTCAGACAATGGACGTTGCACCCCGCCACTGCCATTTTGAAGAATGGCCCCAACGATACGAAGTTATGCCCGACACAGGTCTGGAATGTGTAATTAGGCCTGCTCGCAATTATTTCTGATATTAATCTCGGTAATTATCGAGAATATTAATGACGCGTTCTTAAGGCCCTCTTCCTCTCTCAACTTCCCTGCCTCTTTTCGTGTCGTCGGAAGGGGAAAACGAACTCAAGGCATAGAATCCCGAGAGCTAGGCGCGGCGTGTGTAATTCGCTAACTGAAATGAACTCCACTATTTTTTCAGTTAGTAATGTCATTATTATTCCATTCAGTTTTGTCCGGATTATTTAATTACAGGGCTTCTAACCTTCAGGGACTATAAACCAACATCGTGTTTCCTGAAATACGTCTTATTTGGAAAACCCTTTGACGTCCCATCTTATACTTGTTAAAAGAGTACCGACTGAGGTAAATAGGTTATCAAAGATTACCGATTACACATCGATTTATTAATATCGTAATCCAGAAATATATAGTTGTTTGATGCTTTAAAACTATAGTTTATTGCGTGTTTTGCAGTGTTTATATATTTGTCATAGTTTTCTGTTTTGTTTTGTTTTAATTAGAAACCTTAAGCAATGGCATAGGAAAGGGAGGGGGGGCTCAAGTCCCCATTGGATATCAAAACACGTTAATTTTCCATAGGCCGCATCACAAAATCTTTTTTAAAGGCACTTGAGCCCCCCATAGTCACTTGAGCCCCATGAGTTTTTACTTGCTACGCTACTGAAGTTACACTTTAGAAACAAAGAATGTCAATTACTTTCGCAAACACATAAAAATATATAATAATAACTTATATATATAATATTATATATAATATATAACTTCATATATAATGGTGCTTGCATATATGGTCAGCTTAATATATAATACCGGCTGCCATTGACCTGAGAAGGTTGCTCTGGTTGGTGAACTCAACTTCTCACAGCAGTAGGGTTCCGAATTCAAGTCCTCAAAGGCATGGATATTAAAAAAATCTTTGATTATTCAAACATCCCGTCCCTTGATCTCTTGACCAGTGCGACGGTGACAGATGACCTTTTAAGAAATATGGCAAAATGAAAATAACAGCCAAATTATGCTATTTAATCAGTTAAAAATCCAACCTTTTCAACTCGAACGCTTATGTTAAGATCTTTGAATTTTAAATTACTAAAGTATAAAATACGAAAAATCCTTTAAAATAAAAGTTTCATGGCTGTGTGTAAAATTTTATTCATTTTGACTCCCTGAATTCTCCAGTTTGCGAATGGGATTTTGCTGATGGCAATACTCAGAGCGTGAATCTCTTGGAGCTATTGTGTAACTTCTGTTCTTGGGGAATAACGTATTTAAATTTAAGCTGTTTCGAAATGCACTAATATGGTGTGGCATACAAAAGGAAATTTGCTAAATGTTAAAATTCTAACAGGTTAGAGATGCAGTGATAAAGGCATGGTATACAAAATGAAATCTCGCGGATTTATGATGACCCTGCTTTTGAACTGAAATGCGTCATACTCCCATACAATGCCACAATTAGCGTAATGAGCTTTTGGAATCGGAATACAATACCATCATGAATAAAGCCATAAAAATACCACTTTAAAATACGGCTTAGGTATAGCTTCGTGATTATGGAAACCTATTCCAAGAAAGAAAGGATGGAAATGCATAATCTTCATGGAGATAGGAAAAGAGCCGAAAGATTTCGAACGGGGCTAAAATTTTCCTATCCTGTTTTATAATTTAATTTTTCATAGGTCTCGCAACAAAGCAATAATAATAAAAAATGTATAAGCTTAAGGACAACAACCTTTGCGCATTCATTCAAGAAAAAGTTAGTTCAGTCGAGGTCAGGAATCGCGAAGCAAAGCAACAATTCAGGATGGTTTAATGATTCTCTAAGCTTAATATATGATAAGCAATGCGACAATGACTTAACCGAGTTCGGGGATTGAGCAAAACTAATCTGTATTTGCATTATTGGCAATTTGGTTGCTGGTGCTTTAGAACCGCGTTAATCCTTCACTAATTTCCTCTTATTAAAAATTATATATATATATATATATATAGGTGTATATGCGACTCCAAATCGAACTATTGTGTCTTATGGTAAAACTGCGATCAAGCATCGAAAGAGCTAATTATAAAAGGTTTTAAAAACAAAAATACGCAAATTACCTTGGTAAAAATTTTCAGTTTTTCTCCAGTTTTTGACATCCAAACTTGAGTTATAATACGCACACGCATCAATGAGCTTATAATCATATTGTGATCTCTTCAAGAAATGCCTAATTTGTAATCGCGATTTATATATTGAAAAAATACATAACATATTTTCACATGCAGAAGGGATCATGATTTCCCGATAGTTTGCCAGGGGCGACAGTTAGTGTTCTAAACTAACGGTCAATGACATTCAAAAAGTTGGGGGGGGGAGGGTCATTTTTTAATTACAATAACCACCTACCGCTATACATCGTCGACCCTGTTGCCAACTCTTGGCAAGCGAATAATCAATTATTTTTCGACCATTTTTGGGTCGCTAGAATGAATCGATTCCAGAGTAATTGCCATGCTGTTGCCAAAACGAACTCTCGTAAAAATAACTTCCAGTTGAGCTTGGATGAACTACTTCCATGGCGAGAGCCGGTTGCCCCTAAAATAATGAATATGGAATAAAAAAGTGCAAGTCCTAACTACTAGTTTTCAGACAATGAAAAATATGACGTCTCTGTCAGTCGCCATTTTGCTTCTGTAACTCGCCACGTTGATTCCAATTTGTCTGTCGCATCTCAGCTTCTACTTCCTTTTACGAAGAAAAAAGCAACTACCGTTTTCGGAAGAGCAAGGTATTATTATCAGATACCCCCTCACAAGACATCGAAAAGAAAATCGAGTATTAATACCAGACTTCACAGATGATTTCTTTCTTGTGACGTAACGCGAAGAGGTGCGTCCGCCATATTGGTTTAGAATTGGCTTATGGTGGTAGAGTTTTCTCCATGTCCTTTTATTGAAAAGGGAGGCTGCCGTTTCATGCCGAGAAGGTATTATTAAAAGTTGTTGGTGCTGCCTAACAAAAGAAACATTGAGGAATGCGCTACTTACCTCATTCTTGTCCCAGCGCAAACTTTCGTCTCATTTTTGCTACTTCAGTCGCTTATGCTTCTGCTTCCTCATAAAAAATAAATGCCGTTTTCGTCGGTTTGGAAAGCTGTAATTAAGCGATTTCCATATATGTGGAACAAAGAAATTACTGGCAGCTAAAACCCATTTTTTAGCTCCCATGGGTTTTGACGTGTTACTTCAAGTCCACGATAGTAAATTACACCGTTCCAACGTGTTATTAAGAAGGCTTGACAGTAAATGTTTTTCACTGTGTGTGGAAAAAGAGTGGTACTATTTCGTTTCCCCATCCCTGTGTATTCTTCAAAAACCTATAAGTCTTGTTCTCCTGGCCAGACGAGAGTGCGGTGCTCCCCCAAGAATTTAATGGAGTGGCTTTGGGATTTTTAGCAAGTTTTTGGAATGGCTAAATGGTGCTTCTATTTCTCTGGTGTTTGTGCGGACGGCTGTACTAGACAATGGCGGTTATTTTATCTCATCTGAACTGCACAAAGTAGGTATTGTTCGTGCTTGGTCGTTTGTTTTATGCGAAGTCGAAAGGTTAGACGACTGCAGACGGGAACAATAGTTACCCTGTGGAGTAACCAGGTTGCGGGTCGCTCCAGTAAAAATGCGTTTTCAGACCTATTTTGAAGCGAAAAAGATTACGACTGTGTTTTCGAAGGAACCAGTTAAAATGATGCAAATTTGTCTTTGCAGTTGACCATCCATCAACGAAATGGTGAAGAAAAGGCTGTTGAGTGTTGTATTTCGGAAAATGTTACTTTCTGGAGGTACATGGCTCCGTAATGGACTATTTCATTTGTTAGGCCGAAATTAAGATATCTTAGCACGATTCCATTATTCCTAATGTGCATTTTTATAAAGGACTCCATATCCGTAAGTAAGGATAACGTGAGGTTAAGGCTCATAAAGAGTTAATTATGGAGTAGGGATGAAAAGAGCCGAGGAACGGTGAAGGATCGTAAATTTACAAAGGTGTTTTTTTTTTTTTTACGTGAGTTTATATTTCATTAAAAAGTAACGATTTCAGTATCTTCGTTGTTGTGCAGGTTCGGCTTTATCCTTCAAATATTGCTAGTGTAATGATATATATATCCCTGTGAAGGATAACTTGAATATATATGTGTGTGTGTGTGTACGTCCAGGTTTTGCGTTTGCCTGGTGACCGTAAAAAAAATCTAGATACGGGATGGCATTCTGCTCAATTTAATAATTCATATTTAGGACTTTAAAAAACACATTCAAAGCGGAAAAAGGTTTTATATACGGTAACGTAAAATCGTGGTCTCTATGTATGTTTAATTATCAAATAAATTACAATTTAAAATAAAATTAAGTAATTTTGTATTAGATGTATCTTTGGTATACATAATGTTATATATCAAATTATGAATATTAAATATTTATATGCGACATTGTTTTTTAAATTTTTTTCCCTCCATTTTCAATCACGTCCTTTATATATATATATCAGTTTAATTTGTCCCATGTTTACAAATTGATAGTATTTCTACATGGCAAAATTTTTTTTATGTCTATTGTATTTATGTATTATCACATGTTATGTATATACATTATCTATTGATTCTCCTCCTGTCGTCGAAGAATCATGTGATATTAAATAAACTTCTCTATAGTTAATTCTAGTTGTTTTTTTTTTTTTTTTGCTTTATTTAAAAAAATTCTTGAGCATTTATGGCCAATGGTAAGTTTTAGCTTCGCATGGTTGTTAATGTTTCGTTGGTTTTATTCGTTATCACACAGTAATCGGGTCCACAAACACCTCTTCTTTTGTATCCAATCTTTGCAAAGGTAATATTACAAGCTGATATCTAAATAGAAAATTGCGAACGTCAGGCAAGCCTGTCTATTGGGCGAACGACTTGTCTAAAAAAAAAAAAAAAAAAAACGTTGGGGGTGGGGAAACGGACACACGAGCTCTCCAATTTGAAAACGCAAATTTCGAGTCTCACTTGGGGCGCACGAAATCTTTTGCGCCGGCCCTAAATCTGCACCTTTGCCTGTCTTTTTCGTTAACTGCATTTATGTGAATTAATCTACATTTAAACCACACGCGCATAGCACTAAAACTTTAAACATCCAGGATAATGAAAAATTCAATATAATTTCCCAGGAAAGCCTTCCCCTTTCCAACTTTTGAAAGTTGACGAACACTTTTCACCGAAGTTGCATGTTGTTAATAATTCAAAAGTCACGTATGAATTCGTTTGCTGCCTAATGCGACCCCAATGTTGGAATAAGTGTCGATGAAAGCACGTGTACTCTACAAGTTGTTAGTGATACAGTTCTCGGCTGTCCTGTAAAGTCCAATGATATATTTCGTCCAATATTAAAATGTTTTAAACCC
This sequence comes from Dysdera silvatica, assembly GCA_006491805.2. NCBI lineage: Eukaryota > Metazoa > Arthropoda > Arachnida > Araneae > Dysderidae > Dysdera > Dysdera silvatica. The sequence goes on along the minus strand of QLNU02015360.1, from coordinate 295,713,832 downwards.
ACGTTTCTTTCACCATCCTGGTTGATTCTAAGCGTATTTCCAGTTTATTTGAACAGGAGCAAAATCTGAAATCGGCAGTTTCCACCTGTTGTCAAACTTACTGGGTGTCCGACCCCAAAGCCCATCACCGATGATTCACCCAACACCATCCATGGAAAACATATCACTTGCGATTCAGTGAACAAGAAAACACAACTTATGGAACGCTTATATGGAATAACTACTCCCCCAGCACTCACCCTTCGATGAATCACGAAAAATCGCCCTACCACTCGTCTCCCTTTAAAAATGCGCCTCTCTTAGCCCCAGGTGCGGCGAACGATATATTTATCCCGAAAATTCTAATATATATCCTTTTGGATACGGGGATTACCGGATTTTGCCTACATATGTCGTGTATCCTACAACTTGAATATGAACTGTGGATGTGGCTATTCCTGACGATTATGGTTGTCCGGCGACTCACCGTGCTATGATAGATGATTCGGAGAAAACTTGAACAGAAGGAACGCTCTATCACTTTCTCTCCAGAAAAAGAGTGCCAAATCCTTTCCTTTTGGCAATGTCCTAAACATCCAAGGGGGGCACACATAAAGTTAAATTTCGTCTTTTACGTTCACATTTTTAACTGGATTTCATACCCTTCTTTCGCTCTTAAGAAACAGAGACCCACCTCCCTTCCCTCTATATATAAAATCTACCGATCACTGAAAAGTAATAACAACCCCACAGATAAAAAATTTATATATTTACATACATCGCATATATATGTAGTTGTAGCTCTGTAACCCCCATCCCCTTATAAGCCAATGACTCCCTTCCATGGATCTTGCATAATGTAGCTTATGCTAACGATATAGGCACTAGCCGCTTTGTATACGATGAGTTGTAGCCCACAAAGCGAAATTTGCATATTTAGCATAGGAATAGTGAAGAAGAGGGCTTAAAGGTGGATTATTTCTTTCCTTATTCTAATTTCCAATCCAGACATCAAATATGAGAAATTATTCGCTGTAACGAAGCTGTCGTCAGGTATCAGAGCTGCCATGGCAAAAAGAGACTGTCAGAGTTATTTGGGAATTGAAGTTGAAGCTCTTTCTTTTGACATGACAGCTGCAAACACAGGGATTCATTCAGGGTGTTGCCACCTTATTGAGGAAGATTTAAGTAGACATCACATTATAGAGTTAATCATTGCCGAAATTTTCAAATCTGTAATGGCATCCTCCTCTGAACCAGACATCGAGACATTCAAATGTTTTCGTCTGTAGTGGCCTTTAATCCCAAAAGACAGCTTCCATTTCATTTTAAGATCTAAAATTAGAAACAGAAGGCTAGAAAAATTGACGAACTGCTACCTTAGCCACCCTTAAAATCAGTCTGAAGACAAATATTACCCACTATGATTATACAGAATTGTGTAACCTATCTCTGTATTATCTCACTGGGGAACTTTACGCTCTAATACGAAAGCCTTCCACCACACTTGGTGGATGGCAAAGGTTATCTATGTGTTCTAGATTTTTATGTTCAGGAAACACAAAGCTAACGTGGAATGAGGAAGCTAGTCTCTGTGAAGTGTCTCTCTTCATTGTACTCATCTACTGCAGAATATGGATTTAGGTTCCAAAAGCCTCTGATGCCACTGTAAATGATCTTGATCTTCTACAAGATCTTGTCCGATACAAAGATTTAAACAAGAAGATGGGCAAGGTGGCACTAACCACTTTCAAATGCCATCTCTGGTATCTGGGAAGCGATCTTGTTGGTTTCTCTCTTTTTTTCAGGAAAAGTATCTGTCGACATGAGAGATTGTGCCACAGATGAACGACAAGAAGATAGAATGCACTAAGTGGGTCCCTAAAAAAGATGAGGAAACATCTAAGAACCTAAGCGATCTTGCTTCATACTTACCCTTGAGGTCTGAAATCACTGCACATGAATGAAACCTTCTTGGAGATGTCTCTTGAGCAGCGGGAAGGCAATAAAAACTTTCAGGAAGGAAGAAGAAAGGTGGACAGACTCGAAGTCTTTAACGATGGGACCCGAGAGAGGAGTTTCCATGATGAGCAACCTCAGTGAGTCTTTGACCAAGGATGAAGGCCCTACTCTAAACAGTGAAGCAACAACAATGCTGAACTGTGTCTATTAGGTTTCATCTCAAACAAGCTAACTGTTAAGAGTGTTTGCATGTTTGATGTCAGCATTATACATTAGCATAAGATTTACATTGAAATTTGAATAGTGTTGAGTGACCAGTAAATATGGTCGAATCGATGTGAATTTTTTCTTTGGGGTAGATTTTTTAAAGATGAGCAAAATAAATAACAAGCCTATGAAAGATTTTAACTTTTTTGTTTTTGGACCATCCTACCAATGCATACACCAGTGGTAAGAATAGTAGATGAAATTTGGTGAAGTGTTTAAAAATTGAAAAGCAGATAATCGGGAGAAACAGGTAATCAAAGAAATGGATGTTTAATTTTTAAATTATTTTCTTTTGTAGTAACTCAATGATTAATCACTCCTAGGACAGAGTATGGCCTTAGATTTACAAATCTCTTTATTTTCTGTTACCCTGGCAGAGCAAACTTAAGTTTTTATGTCAAGCCTGTATTCAGAGGAATCTTAGGAACCAGTCCTCCCCCACCTCGAAACTAATTTTGTAATAGGACTGCAAAAATATGTATTTGTCAAAGCTTCAAAAAGAGGAGGAAAAACTCTCAAACCTTGAATAATTATCAAATTTCTGAGGGAGTGACTCCATAACCAGAAATGGCTGACTGAATCGTAACTGGTAGTCGATAACTGCACATGCTCATAGATCATGTTTGTTTCGCTCCTTTTGAATCTTGGATTCTTTTATGCAATTGATTCTTAAATCTAGAATTGTTTTAAATATTGTTCTATAGTAAACAATTGTGTTTCGGACGCTTTGATTCTTAGAAATGGCGGCCAGTGACTAAGTAGTGGGACTATTTCATTGAGTCAATGTCTGCATGATGTTTTGACAGAGTCAAAGACCTTCTCTTAGTCGATGAATGACACACATAATGTATATATATAAATAAATCATACAATTTATATGTGAATATAAACAATTTATATTTAAAGTAATATTTAATATTTCAATAAAATAATTTAACATAAAATATCCATTTCATTATTATTCAAAGAGTGGAAGCAAAAACACCGCCAAAAAATACCTTTTAACCCTGTAATGTCAAAATAAATTTGTTAAAAAACATTAAGTTCATGAGCATGCACAGTCATCCATTGTCGGCTGTGGAGTCACTTCCAATTTCTGTCCACAAGCTTTCTTTTTGTAGACCACTTATTCGAAAATACTAAAAGTAAGTTTTTTTTTCTTAAAAGGAGGATATTAAAAAAAAATTAAATCTTAATGACAAATTTTATAGCAATGTTCAAAGGCAAAATTGTTTTCTCATGCATGATGCACAGTGAAACCCCTCTTAACAGATGTCCCATTTTTAAGGAAAAAATGAAGGTTCGCTGGCAGAAACTGATTTACGATAACATGTTTCAAACCCTGGCTTAGCGGTCACCCACAGATACGGACACTGTCCTTTTCATGGTTCATTTCATTAGACTAGAACCCATGTACGGACAAAATATGCCTAAACTTGGGCCTTTACGAGAGGTGTTTCTCACAATAGGAAACTGAGGATAAACAGGGTAAGGGCTTGAGAATTTCTTCTACCATTAACAATGACTGTTAATTGACTTGGATTTGCTGATTCAAATGACTAATGCTCAATAAAGACTGATACAGTACAACTTGCTTATAACGAGAACCCGGATTTCATGAGGAAATCGGAAATGGTTGGTACAACGTTAAGTCTATGGGAGCATAACTCGCTTTTAACGAGCAAACCCCAGTTATAGTGAGCAATATTTTTGTGATTCATAAAATTTCTATTGACTTCCACCTCTCCAACTCAGCTAAGCCTTTCTTGGAAAAATTCTTTTAACATTCCGAAGTCAACCGAAAGTTAGTGATGAGTCGTAAAACCAGCGAACACGTGATGGTGGCCTTTTTCATCTTGTGGAATGCACATGCGAGGACATCCCACGATGACCTTGAGGAGACGATAGAGGTTGCTGATTAGATGGAAGTTTACTCTGCATAGGAATGGCAGGGTAGGGGATTTGGGAGGTCATTTTTTGATCTGCATTCATAGAGTATGCTCGTCAAATTTTATCTTGCGATGTCGAAACGTAAAATTTCATTAGTTGACGAAAAAGTAAGGATTTTACGGGAGAGGATTGTGTAAAAAATTCCAAAATCTGCAAAAAGTATGATTTATCTTCTTCTACTGTTTCAACACTGTTAAAGAACAAGGAAAAATTAATGGCTGTGTTTGATCAAAATAAGAATAACTGTAAACGTTCGAAGAAACATGCTAAAGAGGATTTGGACGAAGCTCTTTTAAAGTGGGTGAAGGTGCAACATAGTGCAGATTTTCCTGTAAGTAGTCCACTTTTAAAAGTTCAAGCAGAAAAATTTGCTGAACAATTTGGCTATTCTGGATTTGCATGTTCGAAAGGATGGCTTGATCGATTCAAGAATAGACATGGGATAACCTTTGGAAAAATTTGTGGTGAACCAAAGTCTGCAAACATGGAGGATATCACGACATAGATGAGTGAAAAGTGACGAGTCATCAGAGGAGGATACACAAAAGATGACATTTATAATACCGATGAAATGGACATCTTCTACAATGTAA
>QLNU02015360.1:295683430-295708981 GCA_006491805.2 Dysdera silvatica | reverse complement strand
TCCCTGGTGAAAACCTATAACCGTGCGACTGTAATAATTACCCTCATCAATAAACAAGGTCACTGCAATCTGTGCCCTGTCCCATGGGGGGTGGGAGGAGAACTGACCGTGTCCAATGACGTCATCTGGAGGGGAAACACGTTTCTATGCTAAAATTGGAAACACATTTTCAAGCATCCTTCGAGCTGTCCCTACCCCTAATTTGTAACACTCCAAAGACGGTAAGTCCCCTGCTGTCGGGATAATAATCTCCATCGTTAGGAAAAGGTGCTTTCGCCTATGGCGTTTGGGGCTAGCATTTCTAAGTTCGAAAGCCGGAGAAAAATCAAATTGCTATTCTGTATATGGAATTTATCGCGTGTAGAAATGTGTCTGTGTGACAGATAGAGGAAAATGTTTAAATGTGAACGGGATAATATTTCTTGGAGCATGTTATGTGCGTGTATAGTTTGTAAGTTTCTGAAATAAATGTTCTGTACAATACGGGTTAAAAATCTTAGTCTGCACATCGGTTTAGTACTGATTTTATGGGAATTATCTCAAGAATGCAAGACCTATTGGAGACTTAGAGACCTTGTTGTCTCCTTAAATTTATGATTTTAAAAGACAAAAATTAAATACGAGCGAAGAAATAGAACCATAAACCAAGGAGCGGTCCCGTACTTTTTGACTTTAGTACTAATCTTAATTTTTTCCTCTTCCGCTAGCTCGGTTGTGTCCTCTTTCATATATTTTTTTCATTTCTTTATTACTTTTTTAAGCGCCTTCCATGCTATAGTCATGCAGTGAGGGTGTAAAAAATAATAAAATAAAGGAGATAGCATGAAATGTAGTGGTTGTTAAGTTTAAAGTACTTAGCTTTGAGGGGTTGTAGCAAAAAATTTTTCATTTTGTTTTAAGGACCAATATTGCAGGGTTTTTTAAAGACGTTGTAAGGCCTATAAAAGGAAGTATCAGCAAGCATATGTTGTCCTACGCGTTCTGTGAAGATTTTAGAAATCTGAGCCGTGCAAATAGCAATGGACTGGAACAACTGGAATTAGAATTTATACTTGTCCGGGAATTCTTCAGATAAGGTCTTTTTTCTTATCTTCGAGGTTATATGAAACGAGGCGACTTCGAACCCCTGGAAACCCCATCTCAAAATTCAAGCCCATTAGTTTTATTTGGCGAGGGGGCATTCTCCCGTGAACTTTACCGGAAGACCCCTGCGGGAACTGTGAAGAACCCCATAGCAAATCATCGCGAGATAATTAGAAACAGTGCCGCCAAACGGGAAGACTAAATTAAGCGTGTGGTTTCGGTTCGCTTACAAGAACCCTGTTGCCACATCTTTCAGAACAAACTGGTGAAGAATTCCACGCGGTAACCGTCCGGATACAATTTTAGAAGGAAAAAATAAGCCCTCCACCCTCCACAACCAATAAACATAAGCCACTCTACGCACAAGTCAAAAGGAATATATCTTTGTGGAGAAAAATGTGGGTAGTTTAATGCTCATTGCCAGTTAAGAGTTTACGAAAAGCGGTACACCAGTTGTGTTCCCTGTCCTCTTAATTTCATATTCAATATTTAAATAATAATTCCAACTTAATGTAAATGTCGGTGCTAATGTAATCACCTATGGTGCTCTGAGGATATCTTTTGAATGAATTGAACTTGTTGTAGGGATTGAGTTTGCTCTATTTTGTCGCCGTAGTATTTCGCGTTCTCTTGAGGTATATTGGCCCGTATCATGTCTTTTACTTTCTATTATTAGTTTGGCTTCAATTTGATATTTGTCATCTCCCCGTACCTACAATGAAATCAAATAACAGAAGACGAGTTTAGGATGTTTGTTTTGGTTTTCAAAGAGATTTCAGGAATCCTTGAAATTTTCTTGCATTTACGGAGACCGATTCGCTATTGTATGTTGCCTTTGATTTGCTTGATGGCGGGATCAAAATCGAATCAATTGCTCCAATGTGCGGTTTCTTGGATTGAACATGTTTTCGGGCTGATCCGAAAGCCAAACCCGAAATTTAGAATATAGAATCAGCTTTCTGCAGTTAATGAAGATCTTGCTATTACAATGAGGATATGCATCATAGGTACCAATCTTTCTGATTTTCGGAGATTTCATCTAAAATCCCCCAGTGTTTTTTAAAATGCTGATTTTTTTAAAAAAAATTTGGATACCTATTTTTCTTGATGCATGTTTATTTAAATTTTTATGCATATGTGCATATTTAATAATAAATATGCATAAATAAACTCAAATATCGGTAAAAAAGTCGAAAAAATTCGTCTGCCATTGACGGCGCATGCGTGGCGTGACGTGGAATTTTAGCTCCAGCTATGACGTAGAGTGATGCCCCTGCACAACGAAATCATGCATCTGTATTTGTAGTTGTTGGGGAAGGAAAGAAAGAATGCGCTACACCGTTAAGGTTTTGGTCAAGCACGTGACTTTGTGTAGGGAAGCCATGTGTTAGACATATCTGGTATTTCTTTGCTCTGGAAAGAAAGTTTTGTTTTTAGGTGTTTTTGAAAACAACGTTAACGATGTCGACCGTTAATAAAAGGTACTACCAAACGTTTAAAGCCGAATATATGAAGATGTTTAATTTTATTCAAAAATCAAGACTGGGGCCAAAATATGCTTTCTGCACGTGTTGCCGTAAAGACATAAGCATTACTCACGGTGGTAAACGCGATATTACTTTGCATTCTGAGACTGTTGAACATAAGGAGGCATTCAAGGCTGTAGAGTCTAATCATAGTATCAAGCCTTCATTTTTTGCATTTAACGATACCTCCATGATTAACGCTGAATGTTTATTTACATCGTTTTTGATCGAACATAATTTGCCAATGAATTGCAGCGATCATGCGTGGATGCTCTTTCGGAAAACGTTTCCTGACAGCAGTATTGCAAAACAATATGGATCTGCAAAGACCAAAACTTCTGCAATTATGAAAGAAATGTCCGCAAAGGAATCCTCATCACTTGTTGAAAATTTAAGGTGCTATCCATTTTCAATTGCAACTGATGGAAGCAACGATGTTGATTCAAAGCTGTATCCAATAGTGGTAACTTTCTTCGATCCTTTATGTGAAAAAATTGTGAATTGTCTTTTATCTATGCCATCTTTGAAAGAAGATGCTACTGGGTTAAATATTGGAAATCTTCTGGTAAGTGCTTTACAATCTAAAAACCTTGCGATTTCTAATTGTGTTGCCTTTAGCTGTGATAATGCACCTGTTATGATAGGAAAAAAAGCAGGTGTAGCAGCGGTGTTAAAGAATCATCACCAAAATATTGAAATTATGGGCTGTTCCTGCCACCTTATTAACTTAGCAGCTGAAAAGAGTGCTGCATGTTTGCCATTTAAAATCGATGAAATTTTGGTAGACATTTACTATTACTTACAAAAGAGTTCGAAAAGAAAAGATAGGTTGAAAATTCTTCAAGAATTTCATGAGACTGATATAAAAAAGGTACTAAAACACGTTAGCACTCGTTGGTTGTCTGTTGGAAAGTGCTTAGAGCGTATAATCCAGCAGTGGCAACCTTTGATCAGTTTTTTTAAGGAAGAGGCCATGAAAAGGAATCAAATCACCCCACTTTCTTTCTTTACTATTCCCTCTATCAAAGTTTCGGTTGAAAATGCAGATAAAGTGAAAGAACGTAACAGCAAAAAAGCATCGCAGAAATTAAAAAGGAAAGCTCAAAATTATGTGGATATTTCTAAGAAACAAAAAACTGAAAACTCCATGTCTCGTGAAGAAAGGTTGTTTTATTTTCTGTCGGAAGATATCAATAAGGCTTTCTGTTTATTTTTATCTTATACTGTGCCTATATTTTAAAAAGCAAATGCTCAACTTCAGTCTGCGGAACCGTATATTCATATGCTAAAATCTGTTCTCTTAAAATTTTAGAGGGGAATGCTAGTGAAATTTATAAAACCAAGCGTCACAAAATTATGTAATAATATTTTGAAAGTCCACTATCATGAGAGGAGTAATCAAAAAGATGATGTTGATATCTTAATTGGAAATGGAACACTGAAAGTAATCCAAGATTTTAACATCCATGATAAAAATGAATTTTATGAAAACGTCAGAAGCTATTTCATAGCAGCATGTGACTACATGCACAATAAATTTCCTTTTGAGTTAGAAGTGTTACATCATGCAGAGGTTACACAAATATCGAATTTTGAAAATGCATCATTTTCCAGCTTAAAATATTTTACAGAAAAATTTCCTGTTCTTTTGTTCAATAATACAGAAGATGAAGCTGTTGATGCTTTACAAACAGAATTCAGTGAGTTCCAGGCTTTCGAAGTTCCACAAACTGTGAGTAATGAAGGTAGCATTGATGCACAATGGGCAGCCATAGGTAAAATAAAAAATGATACTTGTGAATTAAAATTTAAACGACTTTCTCAGGTTATGCTGTCAATACTTACGATCCCTCACAGTAATGCAGCATGCGAGAGAGTCTTCAGTCAAGTGAAGAAAATTAGAACTGACTTCAGGTCAACCATGTCTGATGACACATTAGAAAATTTACTAATAGTTAAATGCAGACAACATGTGAAATGTTACGAGAATGTATTTGACAAAAAATTTCTCAAATGCAAAATCTTGCACTACAGCATTTGTAAATTCTAAGAATTAATATTGCGTTTAATACAGTTTAATCCTCTATTATTATTAATTTAATAAATACTTAATTTCCTCATTGTGCCCTTTTTTCATAAATTATGTATGATTTTGTTTAATTAAAAAATGGTGGCCTGCCCACCCGCTCATGATTGACTACAGATTTTTCACTTCTAGAAGTTGGCACCTATGATATACATCGTCGGGTAATAAATCAGCGATGCTCTACAATGGTACATTGAAGCAGAAAGTAGGATTCCAACAATGACGATAGATGGATCAAAAACCATTAATTTTCATTAATTCGAAATTCAAATTCCCCAGAATGGATTGTTAGTTTTCTATTTTCGAAAAATATTTTCTCTTCTTTTCACCAAATATTCCGTGTTTCCTTGCCTTTTACCTCCTCCAACTCCAAGAACAGGCCCCTTGTCTGATTATACCAAGAGTTGGGAGAAGTTATTTGTGTCTTATTTCGGCTTGTCGTTGAGGGGTGAATTCAATCTCTTTCACGAGCAACAGTGAGCCGCTATAAAAGTTTCGAGACTTCAAACAATCATTATAGAAGCTCTTGATAACCCTTGATGTTACCTCTCCACTCGTGCACTAATTACATCAGTTAACGATCTACTTCCAGAATGCGTTCGATCATTTTCGTATCCTATCCGCTGGAAGTCTCCAAAACTACAATTCTTGTACTTCAGCCAAAAGCCCCTCAATTCTGAGTCGGTGATCCCTAGCAGTACCATTAGAATAACCACAGTATCCTCATCGGTTAAACCTGATGGTCCTCACCACTTCCTTCCTGACACACGCTTACACTGAAGTGGCTAAAGTCATTTTATTGTCCGTTTTATCAAGGGAATCTGTTTACGCGAAACCAGTCTGTCCTTTCTTTCCAATAGAATGCGCGTGTTCCCTAAAGAGACATCCATTCCGAAGTTTTCGGTTATCCAAATAGTAGAGTAAAAAGGCAGTCAACGCCCTGACTCGAGTGTTTTATGCAAGAATGATAGGGTGTCCAACAATATGCGGTGAACGACAAATTCTTAATAGTACGTATCGTCGAACATGATCGCCTTTCTCTCTCGGCTATTTAAACACAAAATCCTCATTTTTCAGACAGCTCTGTTGTTCCTTCTTTTTCCCTCATCTGGGTTTCCTTCAAAGTTCTGATCTTCTCGAACCCGCCCTCTCTGCAGCACTACACGTTGTGGTCTTAATTAAGCGTCGTTTTCTAATTATCGGTGTCTGTAATGCCTTAGCTTCTGTCAATAATTGAGGGGGAAGGGAAGGAAAATTGACGGCCCGTGGAAGACGGGGTCTTACCTCCCTTCCTGGGTTGACTGCTCTTTAATCTACGAATTTCTTCGTTCGATAGGGGACGGTTAAAATTCGGGAGTTCTCTCAATCTAGTCTCCCGCTATCTGGTTCGTTGTAACTCGACTATTTGCCTTTTGGTACCTTTTTTTTAAGTCTGTTCATGTAACAGAGATCGGAGTTCGGGAACAATTAAATGTTTTATTACGTCTACTTTACTGCATGCTGCATATAAGGGTCCTCTGTAGCAATAGATCGTATGAGCTTTTATTAACGTGAGAATTTAAGATTAGTATATACCTGCTTGAGCACCTAGACTGCGTTTACAAATAAAAGTTTTGCATGTCTCAGGGGTGGGGAGGGTAGTATGTAGGTGCAGGAATTGTTGAACACTGATAGATATTATTATTATTTCTGTTTATAAATAACTGCGAAGCACGTGCACATGTGTATTTTTTATGATCAATTTTTTGAGTGCGAAATCTCCTGTGTTTTTTTATTTATTTATAAAAAATGTAACTTGAAAACAATTAGTGGCTTCATTTTTATGCTAATTTCAGTTTCAACTGTTAAAATATTTGCGATAAACGAGAAACCTTATGTAAATTTCACTATGTCAGTTCCATTTGGCTTTCTTTAAAAAACTGCACTATACTTCGAACAACATCAATTCACTCCAAGCTGCAGTACTCCTTAAGTTTTTTCCTTAATGGAAAACAAAGAAAGAAGCATGAACCCAGCAGCCTGTACTACGAAAAGCTAACAAGCCAATGAAACGAAAGTGATTAATTATCCTACTAAATGCTTTCTCCCCGTCCTTAAATCTGTGATTAGTTCGAAATCGATCTTGACGCATGGTTGATCAATTTCTTAGCTTGATAGTTTAAGGAGCCACTGTTTTCTTCCGCGAATATGCCAAAGAATTTCTTCTCGAATTACCCATGTGTGTGTGCTATACTTCATTCTCAGTTCGCAGTTCTCGTTTCTCAGAGGTGCAATGCTTGGAATAAGTCATTTCTTGTCCTTTCCAAGCTCTCGGGGAAAAGCGATGTCGATTACGATGTTGACATGTTTTTCTTCTCTTCGATTACCCCTAAAAAACATCTTTCAGAAGCGGAATTCCTGAAATCAACATTTCGCCGCGTGTTCTAACCATGCGTGCCGCCAGACGTTTGAAATATACAAGCTATGTAATCTCATGGACCAATTGTCTAAGAAATCAAATTGGTCTGCTTCTATTCCAGATACGTCTATTTTGTACCAAACGAACCGTGAAAGATGTCTTTACTATATTTGTAGCAAAAATTTCGTATATAACCTATTATTTCTAAAAAAATCTGCTAGGAGAATTTAATTTTTTAATGTCTGTAGCTTTCAATTTCCTATTAGATCAATTTCAACTGTTTCTTCCAGTAAGATAGCAATGCAAGCACCGTCAGTCCAAGATCTGATACTCGGTTGTTTTGAAACATTGTAATTGACCAAATATATGCGTTTTTCTATTTCATTAATTTTACGACAAATCAGTTACACACCTTGCATATCAATTTATAGAAACACCGGCAAAATGCCTTACGTACTTGAAAAAATCGCGTGAGAAAGTGACAACATTCGTTACTTTCATGAATTCATAGTGTGTTCTTCGTAGACCAGAGACATGAAGGCCCCTGAAATATTTCTCGGGGGGTAAGGGAGATATTGAATTTCTGGAGCATCACACTCAGCATATCTTAAAAAAAATTAACATTTGGAAACAAGCAAAAAAATATATCCTGCTCAATTTTTTACTGTTTCTATCTAGTCTAGCAAATTTATTCCAATTCCGTGATTATTTGTACCTAGCATAAAAACAACACACCAACCCACAACGTTCGTTCCTTTCGATTTTCTTGAGGAAGGTACTTTGCGAACTTATATAGCAAAATATGTATATTACTCTTATTTTTACTTTGCATGCAAACGCTAATAAAAATTGCTTTTGGATGCAACTGTATTAATTGACTTTCTACGCCAACGGCTTATTGACGACGAAAGGAATGCGAAATAAACGCCAAGCTGTGCAACGAAACACGCTCGCAATGCTAAACTAATTACACACTAGTTTTCCGTTGTTTCGAAACAAAAGTTATTAACTTAAAACAGCCGTGAAATGAAAAGCATTATAGATTACGTTCGTTGCACGACGCTATTTGTATTCTAGGAGGCTCTTGACATACCTGCAGGTGACGTCACCTGATGGGCGTGACGTATTCAGCTGTTGAAGGCACAGAAACGTCATTAAAGAATAGCATAGTCTATATATCACCTAAACCTTGAATAGGCTAAAGTTCTCCTCGCTAATTTTCCACCTTTCAGGCTATTTTCTTCCTTCTGTTCTTATCTGGGAAAGAAGAGTTAATCAACGAACCTTTGTCCTTGAATGCGGTAAATGCTGCTTTCTAATAGGTCGATATTTTTGCTGAATATTTAATTATTTACACAAATTAGTTGCATTTATTCCATAGCGTAAAATTCGTTTCCACTTGCTTGTTTTCCCTTGGAAATTGATCATGCATTGAAAAATTGCGACCTAATGTCAGTTTTCAATGTTTGTGATATACATAGACGTACGCAGAAAGTTCGTAATGGAGGGTTATAGAGCTGCAACTCACATATTCCTATGCTAAATATGCAAAATTTCATTGTAATGCTACATCAACACCCCCCCTGCTTACACCAATGGCTATTTATGAACTGGTTGGCAATATTCGTTAGTTTCCCTACATCGAAGTTACAGAATTCCTTAATAAATGCTTTCCGTTCCATACATTAGTATGTATATTGGAATAATAACGAGCCCAAATTCGTGTACAACCTGCAGGATTTAAGCTGCAGTCGCATTTTTCGCAAAATGCGACGAGTTGCTCGAAAATGCGAAGAAAAAATTATTGTCCATCGCTAAAGTGCGACAGGCATTTTTAACCACATTTTATTCTCTGAAAACAGAATTCAGGGATTCCAGAATATCCCACTTCAGCGATCTTTTCTTGTTCCTTTTTGTTTCCTCTTCAAAATTCTTAACAGCACCTGTTAAGCATCGTTGATATAAATAATTTCATTGATACGATTTTTCGAGCAACGAAAGCAACTAATATTTTTTAGCATTTTGCTACAACTTTTTTCCCATTTTAGCATTTTTGCGACAGCATGTTTTGAGCCAGCTTAAACCCTGATAACATGTCGCGATTAGCTGTATATTTTACAGATTAATTTAAAGCTGTTTAACGCACTCTAAATGTTGAAAGTCCATTCTTATTTCTAAGAGCTCAGTCATCGGTTGGAGAATTATGTCCCTGAGCACAGGAATTAATTCGCAACCAATCAAAGCACCTTAACGAACGTAAACGACGCTCATAGTTCATTTCAGTATCGGTGTAAATTTAGGCGCGAAAGTTTTCCCGCCAATTCGTTGTCCCTTTAATTTGACTAACTAAGGTCGCGTTGTCTTAGCATTCTAACATACAATCTAATCAAGAAGTGGCCGAAAGCGATTCTGAGCCTGGGCTATGTAAATGCACGACGAAATAGACATTTTAAATTATGCCCATTGGTCTATAATTAGCATAGACACATTTCCGAATTACAGACGCTCGTACCACCTCAATCAGCATATATGCAAATAGTTGAAATAAAATGGTCCTACCTCAATAAGGAGTTTTAGTATAAAATTTTAATTGCTATTTTTCTCGTCAAGAAGTAAATTCTAATCGCCACGATATAGTCGCAATAGTTTTAACAAAAACGCTTTTAAAAAATTAAGTATAGCCCAATTTTTGAAGAAATTCAAAAATTTAACAAAACACCCTTTATAAAATTTTTACTTTACGACATTTTAAATATTTAAAATGGCACGCTTTTACTTTAACATGATTGAAAATTTCAAAAGGTTTAATCCTGAACGTACATAAAAATTTTTTTTTACTAAAAATTTTCCAAAAAACATTCTGTGGGGATTTACCATGAATTGAAATGATAATAATTAATTTTATTTTTTACAAGGGTACGCCAAAAAATGATCTCGTGAACACCACACATATACACAACTTGCTTCATCCCTATATATATATATATATAAATATTTGATATATACCAATATGGCATATTAACCATACAAAATATATTTAAAAGAAAAGTTAGAATTACACAAAGATGAACTTTTTAATTATGTAAAATACCAAACTACGTAATGTGAAATATATCACCATTATAAAGCTGCGCATAATGCAGTATGACTCTAACAAAGATGTAACTATTAAAAACACATGAAATTAAACTATGTAAAGCATTGCAAGAGATAAAATAAAAAGTGATTTTACTTACATGCCCGAAAAGTCTTTAGTTAAATGCAGGGCTTTCTCGATAAAACAACCAACGATTAAAATATATTTAAAATGGAATGTGTGTTCCCACCTTGTTTGGCGCAGAATGACCTTCGCTGTCCTTGCGCCATAGAATTACAACCAATCAACGATTAAAATAAAGCAAAAATCGATTAGGATATTGAAAATGAATAATCAAGCCGACCGAGGATTAAAGTGCGGACCAATGGAAATATGTTTGAAACAGCCCACAGGCTCTTTTTCAATATCATCATCATCATATTCAACCATTATCTATCCACTGCTGGATGAAGGTCTCTCCAAATGCTTTCCACACAAGTCTATCCTGAGCAATTCGCTTCCACGTCACCCCAACCTGTTTTCTTATTTCATCCACCCATCTAGTTTGAGGACGTTTTCTAGGTCTTCGGTGGTCTCTTGGAATCCAGTTCAGAATTTCTGTTGTCCATCGTTGATCAGTTCTTCTTGCAATATGCCCAGCCCATCGCCATTTCAGCCCTTTTACTTTAACAATGATGTCCTCTACTCTAGTTTGCTCTCTCACCCAAGTGTTTCTTTTTCGATCTCTCCTAGTTATTCCAAGCATGCACCTCTCCATGCTCCTTTGCGTTGTCTGTAACTTTCGTATTGCTCCAACTGTTAGACTCCATGTCTCTGATCCATAAGAGAGGACTGGCAATACACACTGGTTGAAGACCTTTCTTTTTAGACACAAAGGCAATTTCCCCTTCAGGATAAAACTGTTTCTTCCAAATGCACTCCAGCCAAGTTTAATACGTCTGTTGAGTTCTTTCATAATGTTGCCATCCATTGAAATCAGCTGGCCAAGGTAAATATATGAATCAGCAATTTCTAGCTCAATGTTGTCAACTTGTATTTTTGTTTCCTCTACGAAATTATTGAACATGATCTTAGTTTTTTGTAGGTTCATCTTGAGTCCAACTTCTTTACTTCTAGTTGAGAGCTCCTGTACCATGTCTTGGAGTTCTAATGGGTTCGTTGAAAAAATAACAATGTCATCAGCAAACCGCAAATGATTTAAATATTCACCATTTATTTTTATTCCCTTGTTATTCCAATTTATCTGCTGAAAAATCATCTGTAAAGCTGAAGTAAAAAGTTTTGGAGAAATGGTATCTCCCTGCCTCACACCTTTACCAATTTTGATAGTTTTGGTATCTTTATGTAACCGAAATTTTGCACTTGCATTTTTATACACACGTTTCACCATGTCAATGTACACATCCTCAATGTCTGTTGATCTTAAAGAGTTGATGACTGCTGATGTTTTAATAGAGTCAAAGGCCTTCTCATAGTCAATAAATGCCACACACAATGGAAGTTCATATTCATGTGTTCTTTCAATTAATTCTCTTAATACTTGAATATGGTCCACTGTACTGAATCCACTTCGAAATCCAGCTTGTTCTCTTGGTTGAGCTGCATCTAATTTTTTCTGCAGGCGATGTGTTAGCACTTTTGTGAAGATTTTATAAATAGCAGGTAACAAGCTAATTGGTCGGTAATTTTTCAAATCCTCTTTATCACCTTTTTTATGCAAAAGAATTACTGTTGCAGAATCCCATTGGTTTGGTATGTTACCGCTGTTAAGACATTTGGTAAAGAATTTTGCAAGTATGTCTTCTACATATTCTCCAGCTTCTTTTAGGATATCTAATGTAATACCATCATCACCAGGGGCTCTTCCTTTCTTCATACTTTTTATTGCAAATGAAACTTCTTCTTTTAAGATTTTAGGAGCTGTTCCTTCGACTATTTCAATGTCTTCGTTTAATCCACTGTTACTTTCGTATAGATTTTTGTAGAATTCTTCAACTCTTCTAAGTATTTCTTCCCTATTTCTTGTTACGGTGCCATCCTCTCCTTTTAATGCAATGATGTGTTTCTTCCCAACAGATAAACTTCCTTTAACAACCCTAAGGCTCTTGTTATTTTCAATGGCTTTCCTTACTAGCTCACAGTTGAATTTTCTTATGTCTTCTTTCATGCTTTTGCGCAGAGTTTTACAAAGTTCTATGTACTCAATCCTGGAACTGGTATTTTGATTGTCCACCTTCATATCTCTTCGCCTTTTCATGAGCTGTTTCGTCTTCTCAGATAATTTGCTATTGTGCTTTTTACAGGTTACACCACCAATTTCCCCAGCAGTTTCAACTATTGTCTTAACAATGTTTTCATTTGCTTCTGAGATGTCAACTTCTTCAATAAGTCCTTCCAGTGCAGAAAAGCGATTTTTTAATTCCAACTTGAATGCCTCGGTATTTTCTTTTAATTTCTTTAAATCCACCCTCTTACTTACTTGTTTCCTAATGAGCTTCTGTCGTTCTAATTTAGTATTTAAGTGCACTTTACATCTCACCATTCGATGATCACTTCCAGTATTAAATCTGTTCAGTACACTGCAATCTTCAATAATTGATTTCTTGTTTGCCAGGATATAGTCAATTTCACTAGTTCCCCCATTTGGGTGTTTCCATGTCCATTTTCTTTGCGGTTTCTTCTTAAAAAATGAATTCATGATGTTTCTTTTTCAATATATATATCAAACATATTGACATATCGCGACGTCATTTTGATTTAACATCTCATAATATGTCAGTTTTTGATTCAGCACATATGATAACAATATATAATAAAAGTAAAATATGTCCCACACATTTTGAAAAATGTATTTTTGAAACAGTTACCATCTTATCACTGCATAAGAGAAACATTGGCTGATATTGAAGCAGTTTACTATTAGAATTTATATTATTAGTCTTTATATTAATAGTCAGGAGATTATTAAAAATTATCTCGTGACCATATAGTCCGATGGTTGGTTTCCTAAGTTCTAAGAGTTTTGGGTTCCTCAGAAAACCGTAGATTCCGGCGTAGTATGACCTTTGCTGTCCTTGCGCCTAAAACACAGGTAACTAAAAATAATTTTCACTAGCCAGCCTTCAATTTCATTCACCCTTGATGATACGGTTGGGTGCAAATATTACCATTGAATGGTTTCGTAAAAAAATAAATAAAATAAAAAATAACCAATGAATAATTTTGAAATGTATTGTATTACGTGGTGAAAGTTTTTGTTACAGGAGCATAAAAATCAACGTGGCTATGTTACCTATAACAATATGTAAACCCGTATCGGTGATGCTTAACGATTACACTTATTTAATCATTTGTGCCCGAAAGCCAATTTTTTTTAAATTTGTATCCCAGCTTTAATAACAGTCCTCCAACAATGAGTCCTGGGAGATATTTTTTAAAAAAAATCTAAATTGCTGGTCCAAATATCTGTAATTGAAGTAGCTGTCATGTTCTAATTTCACTTAAATTGCAATTGACGAGTCAGCGTTATGCAACGGGTGATCATCTTGATTGCATTTTTTTTTTTAACACATCATCCTCTAGTTCCTATTCAGTAACGCGATGTAGAGAACACCCATCGAATTGCATCGTACTCGCTCATAGTTACTTGTCATTTCGACAGGTAACTATGAGAGACTCAACTGCGACGACAGCAGCAGATGCGATCGGGAAATGACGTATGTTTCGGTAATCAGGTCTATTTGTTTATTAGAAGTCACTTTCTTTTGAATTTGAAGAATCGATAACTGAAAATGCGCTTCCTTTGTCGTCGTGTGAAATTGATGTATTATTGTTTCAAACGGACTTAATTTTTTTCTCGATGAATATGATTTAAAAAAAAAAGTAGGGAGAGGAAATTGATTTGGTGCTATACGATAAATTGCATTTCAATTTGTAAATTTATTTAACCCAACCATCCCGCCGTAGCTAGATACAACCTCCGTCTTCGCTTATCAACATTGGCGTTAAACTCCTCTAAGATGGCCACCTGGGCCTCCCAAAACGACCGTTTTTCAAAGTAGACATTAACAAAGAAACAACCAAGTGTATCTCCGATTTTAATGAAATGGTGTATTTGTAGAGGAGGCTAATTGGATGACGCATTTTTTATCGGTTAAAAAATATTTTTAGGGGGTGAACCCGCCCCTCGAAAATCGACCATATTTTTGTTTTTCGTCTATAACTTCTGAACAAATCATGATAGCGTAATTTCGTAAATGTACAAAATTTTGCAGCCTATCCACCTGTGTAAAAAAATTGTATAAAAGATATAATAAGTTATAAAATTAAAATTTCTTTTTTTTTTGTTTCTTTCCGCAGGGGAAGTAGCGCTTGTAAGTAGAAAATGACATCCGGATTACATAGTCTAAACAACTGAAGTGCTAAAAAAATAAAAAGTGTTGGTCGTTTTCTGGGATAGACGAAATGAGAAGGTTGATGACATCATTCTTTTTTCCCTGAAGTGTTCTCATAGAACACTTGACAAAAAGGAACTCAATTATTGAATTTAATCAATAAATTTGAATTTTATCAATTTTTGAATTTAAGAAGTCTTTATGACTTACCGAACTTGCGCACACATCTTGAATTTAAGCAAACCCACTGTTTAATTTTTTCGTTAATTTAAAACGAATCTGTTTTTATCGCACTTACATATGCGCTTCCCTTCCTTTTTTTTTTTTTTTTCTTTTTCTTTCTTAGTTTGCTTCTCATCTTGTAAAGATTCCAGAATCACTCGTGTTTGCGTCGAGTTAAAATCCCGTTGTCTGCTGTGTCCCATTTTTCAAGTGGAACCATTATTTTTCGCTCTAATGCACCACATTTTAGAGAGGGGGAAAAGGAGGAAGTCTATCGTTTTTCTCGGGACATCGTGTTCCTACTCCTTGTGGATGATGTCGTTCGGGAATTTATATCGTCGAAGTGAAAAGATGTCTTTAAAACGAAAGAAAACAGCACAAACAATGCTCACACTCGGGAAGAAGATTTATCCTCCGAGCAGAAGGAGGTTTTCTGCTTTAAAACTTCTGTTCGTTTGTGTGCGGAATTTGCAAAAAACCCGCTAAACGCTTCTTAAGTCGAAGTTTTGCGACGAAACTGCTTCAACTATTCCTTTTTATTTCAAAGTCCCGACGTATCGATGCGATCTCTTTGATAAGACGTTATTTTCCGTTTTTACGCAAGAACGAGCGTTAGTGCGGGCTGTAACGTGGAGTAATAGACGATGAAATGCAAGTTGAAATTGATTACTCCCTGTGAATGTTAGAGACCTAGGGTTGGTGACCCACGGGTTACACTCGACCCTTTAATCCTTCGTTGGGTCCCGCAGGAGTATTTGACCGATACGTTCGACGCAACCTTTTCTAGAATATTTAATAAATTTCATGTCCGGCTTTGAGACAGGTACGCAAACATTCACAAGTAAACAGAAAGGAGTATTTTTCATTTAATTTTTAATTAACGGAAGTGATGAATTGCTTTCTAGTCCTCATCACGTGCTTATTGTATGTCTCTTAAAACTAGCAGGGAAAATAATATTTAATAGGAATAGTTGCAGAGTTTTGTTCTTACCTTTAGCATTGCTAAAGCTTTCATTTCGCAGTCAAGAAATAAGGACGACTTCGGTGGTTAAATTCGAAGTCTTGCACCATACAGTCTCGAACTCGATTCTAAATTGGCTTGGACGTCACGTGAAGCTATCGGACCCATTCCAGTTGTTCCATTGAGTACGTTTGGATCATGGTAATTAAAAATAAACACCTAACTATTAAATGACCACCGATTATATAAAATAAATACGTGTATTTATCTTGATATTCTATGGACGGAATCGGCACAATTACGTGGCCCGCGCATTATAAAATTCTTAGTCGACCGCAGGTGCCAAATGCTATCGAAACGTGCTATCAAAAATAGATTTCGTTATCTGTGATTGAACCCTAGTACTTAGCTAACCTCTACCCGAATTTTTTTATACCCCTAATCGTTAGACTAATTTCGTTAGAAACGATCTTGGGATTTGAGCCTTTAAATTTTTTAGCACCCCCTAACTGTGTTCGGCTCTCCTCTCCTGACCTCAGGCTCAAATAAAATCCGTGGATGAGGTTGTTCCTAATTCAATATCATAACCATTAAGAACACTCAGTAAATGGGAAAGGAAAAAGAAAGGAAACCCTAAAAAAAAAAAGAAAGACCAGTTGTAGTAATGTTCGTTTAACGATATTTTTAGTAATGCCGCATCACTAAGCACTTAACTAGTAATATAATAAGCACTGTGTTTTTTATTTAGTCCCATTTTATGGGATCGAGGTCGGATTTCCTTTAGCTGAAAAAAAATGGCGCTAAGAGATGTGATCCCCATACGAAAGCTTGATTTTCGCGCAGAAATGTTCTGCCTCTTAATTACGTGATTAAAACATATATTACGGAAATTATATTAGCACAAATTTTATATTTCGTGAAAATTAGCCCCGCTCGATAACTTAGTCCACATGCCCCAGCCCCAATTCCGATTCAATAACAGATATAGTTCTGCATTATAGATGTCGGTGGAGTCTGTTTACTAAAAATTGGTTTATTTTTAGCTCATGGACGCGTGTTAAACATTTAGAACATTATTGCGGACTTTTTATATGCTTATTTATTGAGTGCTAGTATCAGCGGAGTACGGTGGGTTGCTAGCTTCGAAAATTCCAATCGAATAATGTTGTTGGGCTGTAGTTTCTTGAAGATTCAGTCCTTTTTTCATAAGCCAAGGGGGTGCACTGCACCCCCTCGGGGCGCCCAAGGGTCCAGCTTGCCAACTTGTCTAGCCAACATAGTGATCTTAAGGCCGCTTCCTCTATATTTCCTTCACCGTGCTACGTTTATATGTGAGAACTGAGAGACTCCATCCTGCAATAGATTGAAAATTGCTGGTTTGTAATGATGATATATATATATATATATATATCATTAATGTTATATTAATATTATGTAATCAATTGAATTTAGAACTGTGAATTTTGATTTTCGCTTATTCAAGCTAGTTTTTGAAGTAAGATAGGCAAGCATTTGCTTTTCAAATGTGGTGACCGAAGGGCCCAATTTGGAAAAGATGTGAATCTCATTAAAAAAGTTGTTTCTTGACTGTCATGTCTTGAAATTTTTAAGAGTTCACAGCGTCCCTTGTTTTAAATTCTTCTGTGAATAATTCATATACCAAACACATTCCATTATTAAAATTTTGACCTTCCCACCGACGGATTTTATACCTTAAGGGAAGTCAATGAACCACAGAGGATTGGCCTTTCAACTCTCCGTGTATAGACAGGCCTCTTCCATAGTGCTCACTAATTTCTGATAGTTAATTGTGATAAGTCCGGGTTAGTGTCGTGATATTGTAGGATCTTTAACTATTATTAACTGCGAGCAGTAAAACACATGCAATTAACTAATCCAGCCGCTCTCAAAAGTAGTTTTTCCGCTACTGCTGTAAACGAAGCTGTGCATGGATTCAATTAAATAATATGCATAGAAAAAAGTTAAGCTTTAAAAAGGTCGGAAGAAAATTTTATCCCCTCCTCCAAAAAACTGAAAAGGGGGGTGAGGTAATACAGGGCCAGTGTGCGGGAGTCCCCGAAAATAATTCATTTCTTAATAATCGTTTTATGTTTATGATCTTACAAGCAGATACAGATGAATTAAATAATACTAATAATTCCATAACCACCCTGTTCTTTCATAGCAAACGAGCTAAGGTATTGCAGTAACGACATGTTCGTTTGGAGTTGTAGTAAACCCGACCGAATTACAAACTGAGCCGAGGGAGGGGGAAGGGGCATGAGCTGAAAGTAAGATTACAAGGAAGTAACAAAAGTCTCGGGGGGGGGGAGCTCACAGGAGAGGCTTACAAAACCACTAATCAGGGAACTAGCCCGAGTGGGAGTCCTAACTGAGAATTAAGACATATTACAATTTATAGATTTTTGACCCCCAATTACGAATCCAAAGTCCTTTTTCTGCGAAATCCATATATAAATTTTTAATTAACGATTAAAGTTTTCCAAATTGGAGCAAATTTCAACTATTTGGCAAAGTCCTAAGAATTGGCGCAATTGTGACGGCAATCGAGGTATTGACGAGAATTTGAGTTGTCAGTTGGTATGCTTTTAACTTGGTTTAATCAGAAGTTTATTTAATGCCAGACTGAAATTATTAGTTGTTCGTTTTCTAGCGAAGTATCACATTATAAAAACCGCCCACATTTCACTTTTGATTTTCTATTAAAAAAAAAAAAAAAGAATTTCGTGAACATCATTCAATCTATCTTAAATTTATCAATAAAAAAATAAAACATGTAACATTCAATATTTACAGCTTCAGAATTACGCAAAAATAAACAGTTGTTTGCAATAATTGAAGAGTTGTTTTTTATTAATAATGTGACTGAAGACTTTACTTTGAATTTTCGTGACTTTAATGAAAATCGAACCGATTATGGTAATTATGCGTATGAATCTGATTATAGTAACGATGATATTTTGGTAAACGAATTTACTTTGACAAATATGAAAAAAAATCATTATTATGATTCTTGTAAAAAACGAAAAATTCTTCAAACCAAAACTTGTTACCCTAAAGTTAAAAATATCCTAGTTATATATTTAAATTAGAAAGAAACTTTAGATACTAATAATCGAAAATATGAAATAATTAGGGCTTCAATATTTCAAAAATTTAAGAATGCTGGCAATCTTAAATTTTTTTTAAATCGTCATTTGCCAATTGATGACGTGGATTAAAAACGTCGGGTATTCAATAAGGCTAAAGAATTAAATTTAATAAATTTGAAAAGCAGTTATCGTTTCATCCAAAATTTTACAAAGACAGCTGGAATTGTTCCTTGAAAAATCACAAAATACTTGACCACAGCACATATCCATAATATTGAGGAAATTAAAAATACTGATGTAGAATTTATATCAAAAATTGAGAGATTCGACATTAACTCTTGATCCTGCTCAAATACTGAAATCCCATCAGAGTGGATTTCATTATTTCATAGCAAATGAAAGATTGTCTTTAAAGGGGGAAAAGCAAACTATTTCGACAATTCCATCAGAATTTTCATTAACACATTCATGTACAATTATGCCAACGCTATCAATGAGTGGGGAGTTAAAAAGCAAGTTACTAACTAATATGCTTAAAAGAAAATAATGAAAATTTTGGTCCGACCGTTAAAAAAAAGTTATTTTGGCCTTCAGATTTATATATTACTTCTTCAAAATCAGGAAAAATGGACAAACTACAAATAAAAGAATACCTGAATAACTGTATTATTCCTATTTTGCACCCGTCTTTTTGTATCATGTTATGCTATTATTTTTTATAAATAGAGAAAGTGCACTCGAGGTTTGATTTATCTAAAATGATAATTATACTTGCTTTCGCAAAAAACATGTATATTGTTTTAAAACTTTTTTTTTTCTATCAAAAAACAAACCATTTTTGAAACGATTATAAAAACCTCGCTAATTCCTACAAATGTTTCGCCAAACGTCTAAAATTTGCGCCAATTTTGAAAATTTTATTTAATTAAAAATTAATATATGGATTTCACAGAAAAAGGACTTCGGATTCGTAATTAGGGGTCTAAAATCTATAAATTGCAATATGTCTCAATTCTCAATTAGGACTCCCACTCGGGGTAGTTCCCTTGTAAGTGTTGTGAATGAGGTATGATGCATTTCCTCACTAATCAATTTCAAAAAAGTTATCTATCAACTGAGCTGAAGTTAGGCTTTCGCTTGTGGCAATTAAGGGAACCTTTTCAGTGATCATTTGCATATTTCGATTTTATGTGCAACGCTTTCAGTCCTTTGGCAATTTTTAGTGGAACTGATGTAATGGAAAGCTGGAAATCATTGAAATGTATCACCAGAAGTCACATGCTTTATGTGAAGGTTATGGATATCGGATCCATAGGAAGAAGAAATATGGGGGCGATCATGTGGCTATGTCGAAAAAAAGAAGTGAGAAGTACAAGGGAAGGATTTTAAACTAAAGATGATTATCTAATGAAGAAAACTCCTCACGTATGTAAACGTTATTTGGCGGTAACAAATATGAAAATCTGTTTTCACAGAGCTAAAAAAAAAAAGGCCTGAGAAGAGAATACTATAATGCAATCAACATATAAAGAAGAAATTGGCAGCATTTATAAGAAAGGGATGAGAGTTTTTGACAGAATAACATTTGGAACTTGTTGTTTCCGAGAAAAATAATTCAAAATAACGCGAGTTCCTAGTGATCCCAGTAGCGGTTGAAATTTTTACCTTTTCCGCTTATTCAAAAAAATTTTCATTTGATAATAATGGATTCCCCCTACTGTTACTTTCCTTTGAGTAAATTTTTTGTTGCAGTAATAATCCATCTTTCAGCCCTTCCGATTTAAAATTCTGTCGGGGTTGCTACGTTTTCTCGTTCAGTCGGCTTTGCGACGACGTCGGGCGTTTATTGTATATTGATTTATGATATGTACGAAATGTTATGGACTGAAGGTTCGAACTATTGAGGTGGAAGTTTTCCCTTCGACTAGAAGTCCCTTGCCACCTAGAGGTTCGCAAATTAAACGACCGATTAATGTGGACAAATACTTGTAAATAAAGAGGTCCGCCGTGGTTTCAAATGGCTCGTTGGGGGCTCACAGATTAAAAAGTCAGAAAGAAAAACACAAGGAAAAATGATTTCTTTTATACTGGATTGCGAAGCTATGAGTTATCTTCGATTCAGCCGGAGCGGGAAATCCGATAGTAACTCACTTGTCAATTTCACGAATTTGGACTCTTCCGAATCAGTAACAACCGTGGACATTTGGACCGTGGGTAGGAGGCAGAGGCATATTCAGGGGGGAAGTTTTGGTGGCTGTAACCCCCATCGCAATGAAATTTTGTATATTTAACATAGGAATATATGAGTTGTAGCTCTGTAACCCCTCCCATTAAGCCTATAACCCTCCCCTTATGAACTTTCTGCCTACGCCATTGGTAGGAGGTCATCTTAAACTATGGGTTCCGTCTCAAATTACCCACCAAATAAATAAGCAATCACTCTCACAACATGATGTCATCGTAGTTTAAGGAAGGAAAGAGATTATTTGTCGGTTCACTCTTAATCCCTGACAGTACTTTAAAAGAGTGAAATGTACACTGTGATTGAGCTACGTTATTGAAATTAACATTCTTGTTCTTTTGAATGTTTTTTTCCGGACATGGAAAAAAAAACACGTCAGTTTTCCACTATGTCAGTAATACAGAATCTCTTTTACTAATTGTTAAAAAAATACAATTTCGCCGAGACCTCGATCTTTGTATGACCTTTTCTGTATCTTTTCTTCTGGAGAGTAAATGACCAACTCTCTCTCTTTCTCTCTCTGCCCAGAAAGAACATTTGGTAAGGAAAAACATCAGAAAAAGTATAAAAAAGAAATAAAGTCCAAGGGCGAAAAAAAAAACTTTTCCTGTAGGCGCAAAAGGTTCTTCAAGACAAGATGCTCTTTTAGGAACCATTTCTTCGCCATTGGGCAAAAGAAAAAACCCAATAGTTTATCTATTTCGAGACTGTGGTTGCTAGAGTTGGCCGTTTTACGAACAAAGCACAAGTTCACTCGCCAGAACCGTCTTGACGCAACAAACGGTAAACAATCTGTAAAAAATTTAAATAGAAAGAAATTGTATTCCTTTTCAAGAACTGCGAATTCTACTATAACATAAAATATATAAAGTATTTCTTTAAATGTCTAAATGCATTTTCTACTCGACATAAAAGCATTTTGATTTTAAAAAAATTAAAAAATCTGTATTTGTTTGAAAATGACGTTACGTATAATAAAGTGCTGATTCAACATATAAAATAACCGGAAAGAGAGCTCTTTTTTTTTTTGAAGTTTGCCTGTAGACTTTCAAGCACCCCCACCTCATAAAAGCGTTGCTAATGATAGAAAGATATTGATCGCTTATTGAAAATTGAAAGATATGGAGAAATATATTACCGGTCATATAACGTTGAAAAGTGTAAGAACTCTAAAAAAAACGAATACGTTAAAAATGTGCATTTCATTTCTGCCATATATTACAAAAATATTTTGAGCAATATCAATCAAAATCGCATTTCAGCCTTTCAGTGGGTATTTGGCGACGGCGAATCAAACTATGGCGACGAAAATTCCGGCAACCCTGCTGCTAGCACCCAGGCGGTCTGGTCAGAGGTCAAAAATTCGACATTTTTCCCGTACCTCACCTTTGACCAAAAGATCCCTGGCGTTTTACTCCTCTTCTCTTCCTTTCTCCCTCCCCATTTTCTTTTCTGAATTTGATGGATGGTTGCTAAAATATGTAATAGTTATTACGTATGTTAGGTAGTAATTTACTTGAGTACGTCGGAAAAATAACATATGTGACATTAACGAGTTTTAATGTTTAACCTTTAAAGCTTTTCGACCTGTGCGTTACTTACGGACGTTGAGTTGTTAATCCATACGCGTCAGTCGTTTTCGGAGCAGTTGTCACTACCGCTTATAAATGGCAAATCGCCCCGTCGTTGACTCGATGAACCGTCTATTGCAACCATGCCGCTCAAATTAAAAGTCCTGAAATTGACAGATTCTTCATAGTTTCCTTATATTGTCGCAAAACTACACCTTCAAATGGTTAATAAAATATTATTCAAATATTATCCAAGTGTCTGCGAAGATGTGGTATACCTTCTTTCCTAACCTTTTAAGTTTTCCTTAAAGGTCCATTTAAAAATTTTACGGAGTGTCATGGGTAAGCCAAAAGCCGTAGGTGAAACCAAAACTTGGCGGGTTGAAAGAAAAAGAGCGATAAATATAATATTCTGGTAACCTTTATAAATATTTGCAAAATAATGTCAATACGCACTGTTGACTGATACCTTCCTTGTCACTTGCGCTGTTGCAGTATTTTCATATTGCCAACGATCAGTTAAAAATAAGTATTTTTAATGTAGGGAGAACGCTAAATAATTAAATGTTTTAAAACATACCCCATTTAATAGACAGACATGGTGTCTATATATGTAAACTCTCCCTTAAATATAGCCCCAGTGACGTAGTTTTTTAAATCAGTCATCTCACCCCAAATAAGATAGAGGTCTTCGAGTACCATGGGGGACAGATAACGTTAAGCTGTTCGTCGCATCGCTGATAAGGAACAGATATTTTCGAGGAGGGGGTAACAAAAAAAAACCGCACTCGCAAAATCCTGATCTTCCATTTTGTGCGGTTTTTCCTCTCCTAGATCTATGGTACAAACACGCTTTCTTCCCATTTTAAGTAGGGTAGTTCCTAATATTACATTACAGACATTAAAATTATCTGTAACTAAAGTTCTTCATAACTATTGTGTATATAATGTTGTCATTAAGCTTGCAGGTAACTTTGTAATTTCCTCCCCAATCCAAGCTCTTTAACGTCAGAGTCAAAGTTTTTCGATTTTCCACATTTGCACGAATTTTAACAGCAACACATTCCCCCCATGAAAAAGGAGAGTAAAAATTATTCAAAAATCTGAGTTACCGTCATTACCCGGCATGCCCTGCGGGTTCGATGTGATTGGTCGACCGGGCCGAAACTTATGATTAGAAATCAATCGATAAAGCAATGCATACGCAGGCATCCAACTCTGGTACTCAGACCTTCGCAATCAAGCTCTAATGAAGTTATATCCTAAAGGCATTACTCCACCGACTTGCAGAATTTGAAAGTCATTTTTAAGTGGAAAAAACGCGTAATCGACGCGTGGGTTTTGTTAGGGGTGTATGCTATGAAATGCTGTCTTTCCCCCCTCCCAAGCCACATAGCCGCTCACTCATTTGGTCCCTGCCCCCCTCCCCCGGTTATTAAAGGAACAGCTTAGGCAAAGCGCATAACCCGATTGTTTATTCAATGTTTTTTGTGCGCTTTAATGGAAACTGCTCATATTTTTAAATTAATGACCCTCATTTTCAGAAGATTGGGAGGAAAAAGATTAAGTAAAAGACGAGCAAAAATTAATTACCTATGTCTTCAAATGGATCAGATACCAGAGGATTTTTGGTCAATTTCAAAATGTAAAATATTCAAAGAGGATAATTTTATTTATTTAATATAATAAAACCTCTCTACAACAATATTATACGGACCGAGAAAAATTATCGTTGTAGAGGGAGTTATTGTTATAGGGAGGGTTCATTATACAGTAAAACCTCTCTACAACACTATTATACGGACCGAGAAAAATTATCGTTGTAGAGGGATTTATCATTATATCGGACATCGTTGTAGGGAGGTTTTACTGTATTATGAAAATATTTGATCATTCAAGAAAAAGGAGATATCTGTGAACGCAGTAACTTTAAGCGGCTATGCGTACATTTCAAAATTGAAGCAGTATTGGTATTATGTTTGTTTTTTTTCCTTTCTCCACTAGACGCCAAAACTTCTTGTTAATTATTGATCAGTTAATGAAACTGATCTCCTACGCATAACGAGCACTTGGACTTAATTTCAGGGCTGAAGTCGAATTTACCAAAATGAAAGTGACACTTTATCACGGAATATTTTGAAAATCGTGACTAGTTTATGTAACTCAGACCTTTAACTATTTCTCTAACTAAGACGTGGGTCTGTCGTGGTGTCGTGTCTACAGAAAAAGACACAGAGACACACCCAGGGATTTCACCGAGGTGCTTAAACCGTGTGATGACACTATTTCCAAAATCATTATACCCAGTGGGAGAAACCACAAAAATTTGACGAACTTCGCACGATAACACAGAAATACATGCATCCGATACCAGATGAGAAAATTCTCATCATGCAGCTCAAACTCTGTACTTACATTCACACGCCAGCTTTCAACATTGCTTGACTGGAATGTTTAATGCTTCACTTGTCGACGGGCTGTCATTAAGCATTAATAGATGGCTATGTCGCGTATCAGCGAACATGTTCCCGTTTGATACGACCGTCCAGTAACATTTTTTTTCTCTTCATTCATTTTATTTTTCGTCGAAGGAATCTATTTTTTATTACTCGTGTTTCTACAATCCGAGCAATACCCTGGACCGTCGATGTATCGTCGAAGCGAAGCCGACATGGTGCCCGAATTTCAGTAACCTTGTTTATAAAGTTTCGTTGAACAGAATCTATCTACGGTCTATGTATGTTATAAATTGCAAGTGTCGGTTTGTGTGCTAGATCATCGAAAAGCATATTAATGCCTTTGTAATATTATTTGATACACGGGCGCAATTAGGGGGGGGGGCAGGGGGAACCCGTCCT
>QLNU02015360.1:295647122-295683330 GCA_006491805.2 Dysdera silvatica | reverse complement strand
GATCTAGGGAAGGG
Source organism: Dysdera silvatica (assembly GCA_006491805.2). NCBI lineage: Eukaryota > Metazoa > Arthropoda > Arachnida > Araneae > Dysderidae > Dysdera > Dysdera silvatica. The sequence continues at coordinate 295,683,316 of QLNU02015360.1, read as the reverse complement.
GAGAGAATTTTAAATGAAAACTAAACAATCAAATAAAAGGAAGTAAAATAATAAGAAGTAAGTATAAAGAGATGTACATCAATGTGGTCATAGGCGTGCTCAGAAAGTTCGTAAGGGGATTTTTAGGCTTTAGGGGGGGGCGGGATTACAGAGCTGCAACTCACATATTCCTATGTTAAATATACAAAATTTCATTGCAATGGGGGGTTACAACCCCCAAAACCACCCCCTAGCTACGCCTTTTCCTCCTACCCACGACTCAAATGTCCAAGGTTGTTACTAATCCAAAGGAGTCCAAAGTCAACACCCCCTGCGGACGGTAATGAATGTGGTTACGCGCAAACGCAGCAGGAATCAACAGCGATGCAAATATTATCAAAAATTAGTGAAAAACCACAATGGCGCAATATAGTCTAGATGCTGTTGCGCCATAAAAATTTAAAAAAATAAATAAATAAATAAATAAACAGAAATCACGAACAATCCCAGTATGAATATGAAAGCTTTTTTTTAAACTGGTTAAAGCGTTACTTAATCATTTCAAAACCGTCTCCTATATCTCAACGTTACAGAGAAAAGTCCGTTTTATTAAAGACCTTTCGTAGGAAAACGAAATAGTCAACATTAAAAGATTTGTTTGTCATTTCGGAAATGGATGACACTGCCAAGAAATTGTCAATACTGCAATAGAGATGTTGAAACAGGCAAGCGGGAGGGATAGTGTAATAATGTAGAAAGTATTTCATTTAAGAATAGTAATATTGGAAGTCTCATAACCAGAAAACCAATAAGAAAAATAAATAAATAAAAAGACGCTAAATGTGTATAACAGTTCTTTTTCCATCGTATATTGCCGTTTTCAAGTCCACTAATATTTCTTGAAATCTACAGGCATCCCTGTTATTTCTTCTAAACTATAGCGAAACACTAGATTTTACCCACAAAAGATGTTTGTGTTTGCTTTTACATAAAAGAAAACAACAATTTTGTCTTCCGTCAGTGGTCTGGTGTAAAACAAAAGAAAAAATCTGTTTCTCCAAAAATGTGATATGTTTTGACCCGTTTTAGAAATAGGTTGCAAAAAACATGGATTTTTCATTTTTTGATGCTAGATCCGAAATATTTTAAATTTCAACGATATGCCGTATACGAAAAATGCATCGTTTTTTATCCCTTTCTCCAAATACACTTCACAAAACAGTTTCGTGTACTACTACGCAAAGTAGTTGTGGCAGACAGAAAATTTTAATCAAATATATATTTTAATCTTCAGCTGTAAATTTTGAGTTAATATGGCCTTTGCACCTTAGCATCAAAATGTGATCCCAGAAATGTCAATTTCCAGCCTTGGAAAATGGCACCAGTTTTCACATTTTAATTGCTACTCCTCCCCTCCTCTATCCGAGAGGATAAAAAATTGCTTTAAATTAAATCAAGGATGTGAATCTCGGAGCATTTAATTCCCGTTTACCACTTTTAACTTATTTATTCATTTATTCCTTTTGGAAAAAAAAAATATAAAATCATTTGCTTTTTGTTCGCAAAATTATAAAACGCTGAAGTTGGATTAAAAGTTTTGCCTTGTTTAAAAATATGTTTAATTCCGTTTTAAGGCAGAATTTCTTTCCAATTAGATAGATTATAGAAAGAGACTGGAATTAACAGTGTACATTGTAAAGTAAAAAAAGAAAAGTACAAACGCTTTCTTGTGTACTTTCATTTTTGTTTTATAAATTACACTTGTCGTGTTTTCTTTTAAATGTCTATTGAATGATTTATGCTTTTCTTCAGTTTGTGGCTGAAATATATATATATATATATATATATAATTCGGTTTATTCTTAATTTTTAATCATCTATTTCCTATTGCTTTTCTTTACGTAAAAAAAAAGGATTTCTTTAGTTTTAGCAGTAAGTGTTTTTATGGAAATATGTTCTTTCTTTGTGTTTAATATTTGATCGGCTTGTTGTAATTATATTTAATCTGCTTATTTTTTAGGAGTCATGGAGCACATTTGGAGGATTTTCTGTCTATTTCTTTTTATACACACAGTGGCGTGTACAGGTGCTCGCCGAGGTGGTAAGTCGCATCTCTCTCTCTCTCTCTCTCTCTCTTTTCAGCTATTAAATTATTGAATTAAATAATCTCTTGTGTTCAGGGGAGAATCTAAGGAAGACTTTGGAACACCCTTCCCCAATAAAAATGTCGAATTTAATTTAAATTTATCATTTAAAAAAAGAATTGACTCACGAAATTTTAAATTTATAATTATTACTGAAACACACATTCATTCCATTCCTGTCAGAACCTTGGATCTGCCTCTGTTTCTGATTAGTTTCCTTACTCTTAATTTCGCCTTGACTTGAAAGAGCATTAAAGGTATCTTTTGTAACTGAGTGGAAGTTTCTGAAATTGATCTGAGGAAATTGACCTTAGTACAGTATTAAAACTAAACACGAGATCCTCTCACGCTGTATTAAACGAATGTCTGACATTCGTACTATTGCTCAGTCGCTCCCTTCGTTGAAATCGTTCTAGAACAGGGGTCGGCAAGATTTTAGGGAAATTGTGCATGAGTAATACTGCAATTTCATACCCCGTGCTAACCCATACCCACTAAACTGTAAAACTTTTATTTTACTTATCGAATTATTATTACAAATTAAACCCTTTTGTTGTATTTTCTTAAAACAAGTAAAATGCATCTTTTAAATTTTGACATTCATATTCGGAATTTCCCTTTTAAATCGTTCCGCCTGCCACGGGTTGCCGACCCCTGTTCTAGAATATACTAAACACAATGTTTAAATGGAAACGGTCGCAATTCGTCTATTTTATTTAAATCGGTTGTGATTACTATCGGAATAAAATCCTGCAATTAACCATGCGCATTAATTTGTATTTAGTCATCTGACGTTTGAACCTAATAAGCACTTTTAATTGCGTTTTCGTATTAGTTACTAGTTAAGTGGCAGCGGTGGCCGACAGACTGGCGACTTCGGGTAGTTTTCAACTTCGTTGTCCGCCATGCTTAATTGCCATTGTCTAAAACTGTCTTAAACCGATTCGTTGGCGAAAAATCTTGCGAACAAAAGTATCTCCAGGGACCGCGCATAATTAGTTTTTAATCACGAAGTAAAATGGCGGCGGTCACAGAAACTTTTGCTCCATACCTGGCAACGATGATTAATATCTCGTTTTCGTCTCGTATTACGTTTAGGCGGAATGGCAACGCTAGTAATGCATTTAGCAACAGCGCCCCCTGCGAGCATTTTCGCGCTAGTTCGACGGTCAATTTGGCGCGAAACCCAAGGGGAAATGCGCTCAAAAGTTTCTATCGTATGCCCATTGCTCTCACGTTAAGATTTGTGAATTGCTTTGAAAATAATTACGATTAATTGACGGCAAATTACGATATTTTGATTTGGATTTCCGAAAATTTTCGAAGAAAGTTAGTTTCATTATTGAAGATACAGGGAGCGTGTTACAACCGTCTTTATATATCTTACTAAGTCGAGTCTTTATCTTTATAGTTAGAGCGCCCCCACCCCAACACTATCCTAACCATTTCCTCATTCATTGCAGCTATATAGAAATATAATAGCAAACACACACATATAGCATTTTATTAACTGTTGCTTCAATATTATTACCACTCTTAAATTTCAACTGACCAGCAACGACAGTGAAACCGCATCTAAGTAATGTTGCTTAATGGAAAATCACCTTGCACGCACATAAACATAGATTAGTTACTTAAAGCTTCTTGCTTTGAAACAGTTGCCTTATTAAAGCTTTTTGCTTTGAAACAGTTGCTTTATTAAAGCTTCTTGTTGTGCAGCACTTCCTTTATTAAAACTTCTACCCCCACCCCCTCCCTCTTCCCCCCCTTTTTTTTTTCATTAAAACATTTTCTTAATTAAATTTTTATTAGAGCTTCTTGCTTTAAACCTTCTTCATCTATTAAGTCCTTTTGTTTCATTAAATCTTTTTGTTTTACAAAACCTTCCTACTTTAAAGCACACTTGGCCTTAATAAACCTTCTTGCTTTGAAGCACACTTGCCTTAATAAACCTTCTTGCGTTAAAGCACCTTCTTTAATAAAACTTTTTGCTTTGAGCACTGTTTTTAATAAAGCTTCTGGGTAGAAAAACACTCGAAAAGCGACTAGCTGTCGTCACCTAATTCAGTACAGAAACTAGATTCCATAATTTAAATATCAAATATTGTACAATGTAAAATTATGTGACATACTGATACAAAATGTCTGTGTTCGAAATTTTATATGTACTTTTACTTTTAAATCTTTTACTGAGTTGCTAGTTCCCCATAACACAGGACTCCCATTTGGTCCGTTTCTTACGCGAAGGTTCGTATTTTCGTTTCAAGTCATTATTAGTCCGTGTTTTCATCGAAAGCCCATATCAGTCCGGTTTTTTTTTTTCCCCATTTGGTCCCAATTTTTTTTTTCACATTTAACGGACGCTTAATCGGCAATTAGTTAATTAAGCTTAAATAATCCGCAATATTCATATATTTACAAAGGCATTTCCTGAAGCAATCTCAGTACGATAAAATTCACATTCTTGAATGCTGATTGGTCAGAGGTGATGAAGCTGCTAGACGTCGCATCTATACTATGTGGTGGAATTACAACTCCAGACAAGGCAAACAGGCAGATACAGAATTCATGGGCCCTTAGAAAGTTTAGCATATCCCCCCCCTGCTCCCCTACTCAGACAGTTTTCAAAAACTAACGGATTATTAAGTTTTTTCTTTTAAATATATATAATTTTACACATCATAATACTTCAATTTTTTATTTATTGAATTTTATAAAGAATTTATTCCCGTCTATTATAGTAACTCTTCAGGATTTTTTGATAATAATAATAAAGGAAAATTTTCGCGCCGGGTCACCGAGTCTTCTCCTCCTTTACCCCCCCTCCCCCCACGCCCTAACCCAGAATTCCAAAGTCAACACTATTTGATTCCATATTCTTTCTATTATAGGTGGTTTGAAGCCATACTTCTGGATGTAATCAGCAGGGCTACCACTAACAATAACGGACCCCGGTACCGATTTTCTCAACGGACTCTTTGGTATAAACGTATTCAACATCGCGGTACTGCGGTACCCGTAGCCCTCTTAAATGGCGGACCTAGTAATAAGTGTATCAACTCAACATTCGTACTTCAAAGTTTATAAACTCTGTAATAAAATGGCCTTACGTTCGTTCCCTTATGTGTGCACCAGTTTTGCCTCGCCGCGGCGTAGGTACGATGCGACATATTTTATTGACGCTTACAATTTACGCATTTATTTTAAGAATCTCGCTTTCTTAATCAAGGGGAAAAAAATATTTATTGGAAATCACCCGCTCATAAGCCGCGACTGATACGCATTTAAAAGCTATGTTTTAATTGCTTTTGTTGTAAGGGGTGCTGAGTGATAAGATCGAAACAATTTTTGAATAAATCGATTTATTAAAATTGAAAATTTTAATATTTCAGCTTTTATTTTTCAAATATTGGTGAGTAAACGTATTTTTCTTTCTTCTTCTTTTTTTTTTTGTAGAATATAGCGCGGTGCATATTTGATGCACATTTTTTAAAGCTATCAAGTACGATATCAAATTTAAGAACAAAAATTCTTTTTCAATTTCTTATTTTACCCTTTATTGCAAAATAAAATCCCCTTTTTAAAGAATATTGATATCAATTTTCGTGGCCATTAGATCGTTGCAGCGCCTTTTGCAACTTCTGAATCAATAATTCTTCCTCAATATGCGTCCCTTTTTTTAACAACGCCATTTATTAAATCAGTTAACAACATTGTTCCATCATTCATCAACATATATATAGATTATTATATATATATATATATATATATATATGGTATATATGTTACATATTAGATTTTATTATTCTTAAATTTAATCAATTATTAGGTTGCATAATGTTACTTGCGTTCTGTTTAGTAAAATAGATACTGTTTACTTTGTTTTTCAGTTCTTCTTGCTCATTAGGTCTACTACTTTATTTTTTCAAAGGATGAGGGCGATATATAGTATAAAATATAATTTTTTATAATTGCTCCCTATGAAAAAGGACCAATATTTAAAAAAAAAAAATCTGAAAAAGGATATCGAGGAACTCTTTACATTTTGAGTGATAATTATTTGCAAAAAATTCGTGTGCAGATCACAGTATTAGGTCCTTATTGCTCCCTTTTTTTAAAAAAATCTGCTCCTTATTGCTCTCTTTTTTATAAAACGTAATCCTTATTGGTCCTTTTTCATAAAAAGCAATCCTTATTGGTCCTTTTTCATAAAAAAGTGGCCCTTATTCGTCCTTTTTCATAAAAAAGTAGCCCTTATTGGTCCCTTTTCATAAAAAGTGGTTCTTATTGGTCCTTTTTTTCACAAAATGGTCCTTATTGGTCCTTTTTCGCTTCATAAAAATGGTCCTTATTTTCCTAGTTTCTTATGAAAAGTCGGCTGGGAGCTCTGCATGGAAATAAAAGCTTCGACTGGAAAGGGTTAACCCGCCTACAAACCCACAAATTTAGTGTTTCTTGCACAAACTTTGGGTAATTCTTACCCCCAACACGTGCGTACTGATGAGTAATAGATAATAGGATGGGATATTTTTTAAATGCAATGCCGTGTAATCAAACCTCCTCTCCCCCTAATTTGATTTCTTTAGCTTTATTTTTCCTCTTATTAAATGGATTATGAATCCGCGGTATTAATTAGTACCAATTTTCCGAAGGCTTTTTTTTTTTTGGCAAAAAATATAAAAATTATATTACCGATTTTTTTTCACCACCAGCGATGTTTCTATAATTGATCTGGATGCAGTCTTTGCATACAGTACTGATTTTGTTTTGGGTTTTTTTTTATCAATTTCCCCTCCTGCTATATAAAAAGTTCGCACACACCTGAAATATTGTTTTAGCGGATCCCTAATTTAGTAACTATAATTCTATAACACTTAATTTGAATGTGAAAATTCCCCCCATCTTACGATCTCTGGAGTCTCATTTGATTTTTAACTCTTACTCTTATTGAAATTGACGACATTTTTATTTAAAATGACTAAACATCAAAAGGTTGACAATAAAATTTTCACAGTTCGTCGATTTCTGATCTCTGCATTCAATGTGATTTTCGATTACTGGATTTTTTTTAATTATTTATTATTTGTTTTATTTACAGTTTACATTTACAGTTTACATTTGAAAATGACAAAAATCACACCGAATGCAGAGTTTCCACGCATATAGGAAACCTGAAATTGTCAGAAAATTTGAAATCGTCCCTAAAGGCCAGGGAAAGACATTCAGGTTCAGTTTCCCCGTTTTCTCCAACATCGGGCTAATTTCTTTCCTCCTAATCTTTGGTTACATTTTCGTATTTTGCCTTTTAGGCAATTGGTTATTTATAATCCATATATTTTTATGTTTAAGAGCGTATTCAGTCCAATAAATTTTCACCTTTAATTGTTCTTCATTCGCATCCTTCTGAATTTCCCTCTCGGCGAGATACCAATTTTTGAATTCCTGCCGTACGAAACAACTTTCTGTTTCTTCATATTAATTACAATGGCCCTCGTACTTGGAATGGTCTTCCTATTGAACTTTTAACGAGGATTCCGATATTAATTTGTTTAAAACTAAATTAAAACTTTATCTTTCGAACGTTGAAAGTAAATTTGCTCTTCTCCTTTCGTTGCATTTTTATGTTGTATTAATCCTTTTAATTTTTTAATTGTCTTTTTAATTGTTATATTATTTATATAATAAATTTCTGTGTGGGTGGCCGGGGCTAGTCAAGTCACTACGTTGACTTATTTTCCAATCTTCGTCCATGTCAATTGTTCACAATGCCTATACTTTGTATTCTTATTTATATTATACCTACGTTTAATAAATTAAAAAAAAGGGGGGGACAGGAAAAAATGTGATTTTTTGATCAAACTGGGAAAAGTTAGGAAAACCCTTCGTAACTTGTGTTTTGAGTATCTGAATCTCCCACGAATGTGAAGCCATTTTCTCTGCAGCCCAAGTTCCGTGGAAGGTTGCTTATGGTTGATTGGTCAGGGAGAAACCTGAAAAAAATCAAGGATTTTTTTTTCCTCCAATGTTAGTGGAAACCCTGTTAATATTACATGATGTTTTAACGTGAAGTCAGGGCGTTAGCATGACAATTTTAAATTTTGGGCTGTCCCCTCGAATATTCCAACCCTAAAATTAAGTGGGCCTAGGGGCTTCATCCCAAAACGAATTTTGGAGAATTGCCCTGTCGCTCGGCCCCCTGAGATTTTAGCTCTTCTGTCCTCCTGCTAGGTGGCTCGGGCACATCCCCTCGAAGTGACTGTTCTCTGCTTTGTAATGCGCATTGTCAGCCTTCGTTAAAAGCAAAAATAATGAAGCGAAGAAAAGACCCAAGGCCCAATTTTCTGCCATTGAAAATCGATTTGGAATTCGCTTGTATCCTACAGTCGTGACCAAGCAAATACCATTCGAAATCGCTGTCTTACGAAGTCGAGAAACCCGTCCCGTCAGAATTTTATGTCGAGACAATATTTTTAATCTTAATGGTTTTTTTTGTTGTTGTTTTTTCTTCCTTTTTTTTTTTCTTCTTTCTCGTCCCCAAAGAAATATTGCGAGTAGAAGATAAACCCGCGGTTCTGTTTGTGGAAAATGTCCTGTAATTAGAAAGGGACTATTTTTAGCTTTCAAATGTATCCAACGAGAATGTAGCTCTCACAAATATCAACTTCTCTTCAACATACAGGCATGTCTTGAGGCTCGATTTATGGTCAGGATTTTACCCACAGGAGCCTTTAAAACGCCGGCAAGCTGAACATCCCGTGCAAAATAGAAATAATAAATTGTCGAGCTCGAGTAACTTTCGTAGGCAACGGAAATAGCAATTGCCCGCTATGCTATTCGAGGTCTTGGCGTAACTTTTGGTGAAATTTTGGCTTCTTCCCCCTTCCCCCTCTCGTTTAATTCACTAATTAAAAAATTGGTGATATGAGACAACCATAGTGACAGACATAATTAATTAGTAGGGGCGAGTAAGTGACAAAATGTCGAGGTGTGAGTCTTATTCATGTCTTCAAAGTTCTTGAAACTGACGATAAACAGGTGAAACGATTGAACTCGAAAAGGCCAAAGAAGCAGTCGTGTAGTCAAATCTATTTCTTAGATAACAATCACGGGGCTTGCCTTTTCCCCGTGTTGACGGAATGATAAGGTTGCTAGAATATGACAATTTTATAATATCAAAATAATATCTCAATACAGGTTTATTTGATGTTTTGCTACCCAATTTTTAGCAAATTCGTTATGTAAGCATTAAATGAACTTTCCTTTTTGTAAATTCATTTCCCAACAACATTTGAATTCTAAGATAGAACCACAATTTTTATTAATCATGGATTTTTTTTTTCAGTGAACTTAAAGAACTAGCTTAATAAGGGATTAGCGTATATTATGCTAAATCTCTAAGGAAATTTAGAATTTTAAGCGAAGAAAATTAGGTCACTTAAACTAGTAGAAAGAACGCCATCGTAAAACGGTTAAATTGAAAATTGGAAAATCGTCGAATGAAAGTGAATTACTGGTTCCCGTATAAATGATGTTTTAGATAAACAAGAGTAGTACGATATAGTCTACTCTATATATACTTCTCTACTACTCTATATATACTTCTATATATACTACTCTATATATACTTCTGGCGCAGTATAGCCCAGATGCTCTTGCGCCATAAAAAAGCCAAACAATCAATCAATCAAACGATATAGTTAAAGTGGCATGTTTAATCTTCTGACGAAAAAAATAAAAGGAAAATTATGTTTGTTATATATTTTATAAAATTATATTTATTATATATATTAAAATTATATTTATATTGCTGCACCGAATTATAAGAACAAGTATTGAATCAAGAGTAATCTTCGAAGGTTATTGCTTTTGAATTACTATTGTGCTGGCGGTAAAGCCTTAGATCAAGTTCTTTGAGACAAAAATTAAAAAGCAAAAAACGACTTAGCTGCGAATGTAAAATGTAATTGTTTCATATGGGAAAAGTAAAACCTAGTTTATTAAAAAAAATCGATTTAGTCGCAGAGATCAACGGTTATAAAGTAACTTTAAAGGATAAAGATTTACCTAATTAGGAAATTTAAACGTCCTATTATAATAAGAATTGGATTTTATTCCCCTGGTTTACGAAGCGCAATTCTTGTAAAATGCTGATTGCTGTATGTAAACGTTGCTTGAAGAGTATGGAAGTCCTTTTCAACGCTGGTTTTTAGTGCCAACCTACGCATCTATGAAGGAAATTAATAAAAAAGTTGTCGCAAAGAAAAGGCAAATATTTAATTTAAGAAAAATACACAAATCGTTAATGCACCCTTGGAACCAGGCTTCCGCCAGATTATATAAATCCTAAATGCCTAGAAAGATTTTTAAAAAAAAAAAAATCCTCCCAAAAATGCATAGTTTCTATTCATCTTTGTTGTTTCTTGATCTAAACAAATCATTATCATATAAATGAATTCTTAAGGATTAAGATCGAGACTATCTCTAAAAAAATTGCATGCCCTCCTTTGAAATAATTATTATTAGCGTTTCACGGGTTTTTTCATTTTCAAACGTTTGTTTAAGAAGAAAAAATATTTTGCCTTGCTGAATTAAAAGAAATTAGTTTAACATAAAGCTTATCGTAAATCCTTCGAACGAAATTCTGAACAGTGAAAAGAAATATGTATTTACGTGAAACTGCGCAAAAAATATATAGCGCGTGTGAAGACTGTAAGATCCAGTAAGCTCGTAACTTTTGTTGTGTCAGTTTTTGTGGCGTCAATTTCTATGTATGTGGATTTCCATGAACGTCAATTTCCAATTGTCCGATTTTGATTACGTATGTAACACTTCCATGTCGATTCCTTTTGCCTCTTTCCGAAACGCCGCGTTTCTATATGCATAGCGATTTTAATTCGAAATTGGCTAGCTCAAACTTTCGTATAACGTTATTTTAGTTGCCTGTTAATCTGCCTTTTGTAAAAATTCGGCAACCTTTTTAGCGAAGAAAGATTACCGCTTTTATGGGCTCTGAAATTTGCATTTTCCCCACTTTAAGAACAATTATGCTAATTATGGCGACCCCAATTAGCAAACTAGAAGCGCAATATGTGTTCTAAAAGAGAGTCTTTGAAATAAATTTGGTTTCAATGGAGCTTTTGAAAGCTTCGTGGGATCAAGGGAGATGAGAATTTAAATCGCTGAAGCTTTCGCGATTGACCTGGCTTCCCAAAATTTAATAAGTCCTCTATTGAGATTTTAAATACGAGCTTCGAACAACGTCAATTCGTTTCTACTAGCATTAATTTAAATAAATAAAAAAAACAACCTTTTTAGTACCTTTGCTTAATCACCTTTTATTAAGGCTACCACGTGGAAGGTTCTGATGCGGGTCTAGCCTGAACGCGAGGCATGGGCGCCGACGACATAAAAATATTGGGGAGGGCGCAATATATCAGTAGAAGGTATTTAATTTGAAATTGGAGGGGGACATGGAACCCTAATACCAACATTGGAGGGACAGGTCCTTCCCGCTAACGGCGCCCGTGACGCCAGGTATTTTTTTTTTTACCTTTACCTATTATTGGCCAATATTAGGTTCCAGTATGAACCATAAAAAAGTGAGGAACCTAACATCATCGTGTAAAATAAGTAAATAAATACCAGTGCCTGTCAGAGTTGTACCTAATTCGATATAAATGATAAAAAACAAAATCCTAATTATGATATCAATGAAAGGTTTATGTTTGGCCGGCCCCTGAAATCGTTCTTTCAATCTAAGAACCCGATCACATTGAACCTTTTTCTGTGGATAAATAAATAGAAGCTGTTTTAATGATTCACCATGTTGAGCTTCATTTTAATGCGATTGTCCAATCAGAACACAGAGGTTATGGAGCTTTACTGGTGATGTGCTGGAGCTTAGTGTCATGTAAAGCTCCTTCATGAGGAACTAATGGGCAAGTCTAACCGTTGAATTTGGTTGATCATACTTACTATATGTCTATGATCAAGGATGCTAACGATGATGCGGAATGCGGAATTTTTGTCTCTCGTCCTTTTTTTTAAAGCTGTGCACTTTGTGTAGTTGGTTTTGTTTGTGTTTTGGGCAAGGTTTTCCGGAAAGTTTTCCTGAATCTGAACTCCTCCAGGCCAGAAGCATCCCCGAACTACAATGAGTAGTTAGTCGGTAATCATTTTTTTCACAGTTGGTGGTTGAACACAGGTTAACGGCACACTTGGCAGTGTGTTACCAGTGCACCACCGCAGACCCATCCTCTCACACTTGGATGACTTGTGTTTTAGTAGTTGGAAGTTAGATGCCGGGCAATGCGTTTTGTTAGTGCTCAACGTAGAACGTGACTGGATACAAAAATATGAAATATACTGACACGTGTCGATTTCAATTAAAATTGAATTGTTGTGTGAGACCCTTTCCCCTCCTGTATGCATAAAGCCAATGTACTGTGTACATTGTATCACTCTGTTGTTGGCCCCTGCGGTTGTTCAGTGGTAACCCGTTCACCCAGCGTGCGGGTATCCTGGGTTCGATTCCCAACTATGCCAAAAAAAAAAGCACTTACCGACTAACTGCTCACCGTAATCCAGGGGTTGGTTCCCTAGGCTTTAAGAGGGTCAGATTCCCCGGAAAACTGTAGGTCCCAGCGCAACCTGACCCTTGCTGTCTTTGCGCCGTAAAACTCAACGCAAGCAATTCACTCTGTTGTATGATATATTTAAATACACCAGGTGTTTCCAACTGGTTCGCTGGTTTTTGTTGGTGGCTAAATGCGAAAAGATTTTTCAAGCTCTGCGCTTTATTATTCTCTTAGTCCTTTTTTTTCTGCCAACGAAACTTAATATGAAAACATACCGCAAACTAGTTATTTTATTTTGTTGCAAGTCTTAACTGAAGAGCGATGTGACTGGCCGAAATAGATCTCACGTATATCTCGATCAATTTCCCTGGCATCATTCTAAAATCAAAAAGAAAAGTTTTCTCTTTCTAAAATAAAAATAATTTATTTCAGTCGATTTATTGTTTTTTGCTCATTATCTTAAATAAAAATAGTAATTTAGGTACTAGTATATTCCAAATGGCAGGTATTACCTATTATTCTGATGGAGCTACTTTTGCATACCTTTATATTGTATCATACATTTCTATTGTATCATTATATTAATTACAGATTTATGTTTCATCTTTATTTTATTTTTTCCAACACATATAATTTTAAAGTAGTGATGAAATTTTCAAGCAATGAGGTAGGGAAATTTTAATATACACACACACACACACACATATATATATAATGCATATATATTAGGTTATCTGTCACTGAGTACTAAGTCCCCCTCAATTTTAATCAGCAAATCGATATTCCGAAATACTCAACGTAAATATCTCACTCCTTTCCAAAACCCCTCTTTTCCCAAACAGAGAACAGGAAAAAAAATGAAAACTTTATTTCACTAAAATTACTCTCATAAAAGATATAAAACCTTGGTAATTAAAATAACAGGTTTGGGCCAAATCACACCCCCGAAATCTAAAACTAAGTCTTTTAATTTTGAAATTGTGATGTTTTTAGGGGAAAAAACCTTCTTCCACACCCTCGGATTACACTTTTGTAAAGAAAATTAGAAAAACGCTTGGCCTAAGAGAATGCAATTTCAAAAGAAGTTCAAATGGGCCTTGCTTTCTTTTTTTGTTGCTAGAAGAAGAAAAAAAATCGCATTTCCTTGAGAAAAAGAAACATTACGCTTTCAAACGATCAGTTACACGTAAAAAAAACATGAAATTTAAATGAAAATTAAAAAAAAAAAATTCAAAGGGAAAACCAAATTAATCAACTCTAATCTGACAAACGTTGAAATTGTTTTTTGTTTTTCAAACTTTATTTTTACTATTTTATCTCCAAAGTCGTAGTTTTAAATCTATTAACAAAAGAATTGTTTGATTTTTTTCAAAATTTTTATAATAGAATTTTTTTCCAGAGTTTGGATAGAATTCCATAAATGTCTTCTGGGAATTTTGCTTTCAAATGGACGCGTTTTTTGTTTGCTTATTTATTTAGTCAGTTATTTGTTGATTGGTTTCTTTGTGGAAGACTATTTTTAAAAAAGAGAACTTAAACAAGTGTAAGAAATATTCTTATGTAAAAATAAATAAAACAAAAATTGTTAGGCCGATATGAAATTGATCGGTTACGATAGGAATTCTGAATGATAATTCCACATGTAATTTCGTTTATAATGCCTTCATATAACTGTTCCATTTCTTTCAGTGTGTCAATTATTGAAATGTGCTATTTAGCAGTCCCATGTAGCCTGACGCTTGCTGACCTTGCGCCATAAAACTCAGAAATAAACAAAAAACTATTTAACACTCTTATAACAGGGTTCTCACGCACATGGGGAACCTGGAATTATCAGGAAATTTGTAATCGTCTTTAAAAGTCATGAAAAAACAAGTTTTTCTTCTGCTGAAACCTGGAAATGTCAGGGAAAAAAGTTTTTTTTGGTCAAACCTGAAAAGCTGTGGAAAAAGTTTTTGGTCAAACCTGGAGTGTCAGAAAAAGTTTTTTTGGTCAAACTCAGAAAAGTCAGGAAAAATAAGTTTGTTTTTGGTCAAACCAGGAATAGTCAGGATAAATATTCCTCACTTCTGTCCTGAATAGCTAAACGTCATGCCAACGTCAAATTATTTGTCCTAAAACCGAAGCTAAGTTCAAAATTTTGTTTACGTTTAATCAGGGATGGATTTTTCCCCCGCAAAGGTGGGTAGGGACCCTGTTATAATTTTAAGTGAGCAACTTCGTACGATTTAAATCGGATTTTTAGTATTTGTCCTCTCTCTTTCAAGACTAAGATCTATAATCTTATCAGCTGGTTTATCATTGCAAATCGCGTATCAACGAATGTTATTATAACATGTTAAGACCTGTAGGTTATCGGATTAAGGTTGCGTGTTTCAAAATGTATACCTATCAAATTTGAAAAAAAAAAGAAAGAAAATTCAGAATAAACTTTTACATTGTTCTATCTATAAACGTCATCGACTCCATCTGCAACTTCATAACACGTAGCCCCTGTTTAATTTCTAATGAATTTGTGGGACCTTCTTTACCTATAAGCCCTCTCTGCAACTCAACGTTTACTTGCTGTTATTGCATGACAAAGTTTCTGTCAATTTCAACACAGTCGTTCGCCAGTAAAACGACTAAAGGTATACCGAAAAAAAAATAAGAAAAACTATAATTTTCCGAGATTCATGACAATTTCAAAATACAGCGATTTCTCCCACTGACGACTTTCAAACGACGACGGTGAAAAAACGCATTAAATTGAATAATTGAAATAATTAAAATGGTCTTATCAAGAGCGGTCACTGTATGATAATATATTTTTTTTCCAAATTTATACAAATTATGAGTTCGGCGCAAAGTAAAATAAGTTCATGAACATACAAGAAATGAAAATTAATTCATTGCTTATTCCTGTGTATGTAGCTGCGAAAGTGGTGTGCGTATTTCATTATAATCTACAATTTCTTCAGGGAGATTAATTTGTGTTATTTAAAATTTGCAACTGCCGTCTTTCTATTTGCCTTTAAACCTAGAAAATCTTCCCTAAAGCGTCCACCTCACGCTCAATTGAAATGCGACTTTATAACATTCAAAAATAAAGTCAATACTATTTTTTGCTGCCTTAACCTGTCTTAGAAATTTCGAGCCCATTTATAAGGCAGCAGAGACGAAGACATTTTTGCCGTTTTTAGTAGCAAAATTTTCCACACTCAAATTCCTATGCATTAGTGTTAGTATTCTATTTCAAAAATATAATCAGTTTCAAGTTGCGTTGATGCTTGAATAAGCATCATACGTAAGAGCCATATTCGCTGAGGTCACTTACGGCAAAAAAAAGCTAAGACTTTGAATGTAATGTTTTTTGGGGGGGGAGGGGAAGAAGCGGGCAAACGACCTCAAAGTTAATTTTCAGTCTTGCTAACAAATGGTTTTCAGTTTTTTTTTTTTTTTTTAAATTAAAAGGTACTAACTGTCCGGAAAGAATTTTAAAGTTTTGTGGAGCTCGAATAGTCCTCCTCTAAAACACACAAGTGCCGTTTCTATTAGGGTAGTAAACTGAAAGAAAAGCGACTTTTCCGTCCAGGTGATGGGATGCAATTCCAAAAGGGACGAGAGTTAAAAGTTGAGTGATTGCATTTTACCTTTAATCTAAGCGCTATTTTGAGGACAATCGTTGTTGAACCGGCTTTTGGTCGTCAGTATTTTTATTATTATTGTTATTATTATTATTTGGTTCTTTATTATTATTTTTTCTTCTTCTGTTATCTCGCTCCTACCTACGCTGATTGCAGTATTGCTGGAAAGATTTTAGTCGATGCTTTGTTGAGTCTGTTTTTTTTGTTTTTTAAAAAAAAAGACTACAACAACAGCACTGGAATTGCAATATGGTGGATTGGGGCGAATGTAACTTTAGGGAGCAATCGCATATTGAGAACGGGAACTTGCGGAGGCAGCGGCGGCGTTTCAGCCGTCAAAGGACTGTATTTAATACCCCAGACGTGAAAGTGGACTTCCCCCTAACAATAAAAGCATGTTTCTAGTGGAATAAGCCGTGCTATAAACTGAAAAAATTTGCATATTCTTTTGATTAAAAATTAATAAACTCGTTTCCATAACGCATACAACATTTTTTTGCTACATCAAAAAATTGAACTCCGGCAAATTTGAGAAGACAGCTTTTTCTCATAACTCGGAATTGATTTATTTTCCCACTAACTACACGTCAATTTCAAAGATTAAATTTTTATAACTCCTGTTTTTCGTGCATTCTATTTTCGCTAACAACAATGCGGTAGAAGGTAAATAATCAGTATTATATCAGTGTGTCATGCCCTAACCTTTCATTGACTAATTGGATTACTAATTGATATCTGTGTTCGTAACGAATGAACTGTGATTTTATAATCGCTTCGTTTCATAACTGTTCTTTTCATTGGCCTTAAAATTAAGCATAAGGAATTTCCCTATACTGAAGGAGGAAGTAATTGCCTCGGTAGGAATTGATAGAAAGAGCCAGAGAAAAATTTATAATTTGGTTTTCGAGATTGCGCTCAGTTACCAGGACCTCGTCTTCTAAAAATTGACGGAAATAATTGAATCAGAATTTTAAACTGGCTTTTATGTACAGTGTTCTCGAAAACTATGGAACAGAGACCATTCCACCCTCAATTTTTCTTCACGATGCCCCCGATTATAAGTATATGTAGTGATTTTTTTTCCAGCTTATATAATTACGTATGCATCTCCAATGGTTATTGATTGATTGATCGATTGTGTGTGTCAAGGCAAAGAAGATGAGTTTACAAACCTATAGAATCAAATCGAAGAACTAATCCTAAATCTAAGAATCTAAATTATTGAAACTTTCCCCGGTATACTCTTACAGCTAAGCAAAGGAAAAGTAGAAAGCACAGCACGAGTGCTCAATCACGAATCACTGTATCCCACGTCCCGGTTTTTTATTGCGCATGCGTTAGTAATTCAACTTAAATTCTTTTTCTTTTCTTTTTTTTTTTAAATCTTGGACTATAGATGCTAACATCTTAATTGCCTTACTTTTCTTTTATCTTTTCCTATTGTCCCATTCTTACATTGCCCGCCTCGCAATTTCCCGTTAGTCCTTCTGTATTAATTGCTACTGACTTATTTATGTCAATTGCTCAGTCTCACAAAAACTGTTAATAAGTGATCGTTTATTACAAAGGTTTTATTACTCTCTTTATCTGCCTTGATGCAATAATTAACTTAGATTTCATTCTCTCAATGTGTGTACGCCCCCCCCGTAAGTCCAAAAACAACTAGTTTTATTCCAAAAGTAATAATAATAATAATTTTCAACATGGCAGGCATTTTGCCTAAGGCGTCCTGACCCCGTTGTATGAACTAAAAGGGATGGAATGAACCTATTCATCTATATACATATATGCTTCCCCCGTAAGGAATTTGTTGTTATCCTAAAATGGCAGGCGTGGTCCCCTAGTTTTTTTGGGGTTTTTTTTATAAGTATTTCTATTAGTGATATTTTTATAATATGCTAGTCTCCACATCCGCCATTTTTAACTCAACTCCTTCTATAGTAGGCCCCGAAAACAAATCTAGATTCAATTTTCAAAAATGGTTTCCTCATTTATTTTAAGACATTCACTAGTGTGCTTTTGCTGACGAATTTTTCGAAAAATTTCTCTTTTTCCAAGAGAAAGGTTTCGAAAAATTTCTCTTTTTCTAAGAGAAAGGTTTCCAATTCTGGTACTTTTATCTTCATTTATCTGATAACATGAACCTAGATTAAAATATATTCCGAATATCTACGTTTAACGCAATATCATTAAATGCTCAGTTTTAACCAACTAACCTTATCGTATTTGTCCTTGTATGTTTCATTATTTATTTATTAATTAATTAATTTATTTATTTTTAATTTTATTTTATTTATTTATTTTTAATTTAATTTTTTATTTATTTATTTTTATTTATTTTTAATTTTATTTATTTATTTATTTATTTATTTATTTATTTATTTATTTATTTATTTTTTATTTTTTGACGTTTACTAATTCTAAATCATTGCATTTTGCCCTATAATAAAATAACGCCAATTCTGGAATTTTACAAAGCAATTAGCACACAAATTTTCGCATGTTGCAAGTCTAACTCTGATTTTCCTGGTGTGCGCGTAGTGCGTACTTTGAAGTTTTTTTAATAACTACACACACGCGCGCGCGCGCGCGCGCACACACACACACATACACAAAATTTCGTTTGTTTGAATTTTTTTATAAATCAATGCTTTTGATAACGAAACTCCAACAAAATTGTGCATATAAATTACTTGTCAATTCTTAGTGCAAGCAACGAAAACACCGATATCGAATATGTAAGAGGTCACTCACATCTGTATTACAGCACTAACATAAATTTGAAATTGATAGAATGACGTTGTCCTTAATTTTCAACACCATTTTCCTTTCATAATGACAAAAATAATGACTATGGTAGCTGACGGTTCCGTGCTTAATGCATAACGAAACAATTATTAGTAATTAATCATATGTATATATATATAGCAAAATTGTAGTATGATTGTGACATGTAGTACTTTCTAATGTAATATACATGAATACACATATTTAAATGTATATTAACTTGGACAAAGTTAAAGTTGTAAAGTAATATAACACTAGGTAGTCAAACCAAGTAAATTAAAATAGTAGAAACATCTCAGAATAAAAATTGACATTGTAGTAGTAAAAGGTGAAGAGGAGTAAAAGATTAAACAATACCAAGAATTTTGTTCTTCATCAGGGACCGCACAAAATCCCTGTTATTGGTTTGCTTTTTCTGACTACAACAATTAAGATTAGTGATTAATACTGAATAAACCAGCATTGACCAAAACTTAGCTAAAAACAGTATAAACCCAGAATATAATTAGTTTAACAATATTTTAGTAATTTAGAAGGGTCTCTTTATTAATACTAAGAAAAATCTCAATTGTTGTAAGTGGCCCAAAAGCAAACTTACAACAAGTAGATAGAGGTATTGAAAGTGATTAAAGTGTAAAAGTTGAATTAACATGAATAGAGAAGATGATGGGGTGAGAAAATTCATTAATTATACCAAAAATTGTAAAAAGTTTTACATGAATATGTCACACTCAAGATAAACACTTAATTATTAACTAGTAAAAATATATAAGTTTAAGTTTAAATAAATCCGTATATTCAAAATAAACAAATTGTTTCTTTGCACTCATAATAGACCCAGAAGTGTGCAATCAGAATAAAGACATATAATTTATATGCGTAAACAAACAAACACTCACACACACACACACATATATATATGGCCTTATAGTAAATAATTAAATTTTTGAAATATTTGTTAATTCCTCTAATGCATGGTGAAGGAGGGAACAAGCAGTTTCTGAAAAATGGCTCAAGAGAAACAGTTATAGAAAATTTATAAAACCCGAATTTATCTTATAGAAATAAGAAAAAACCAATTTAGCGAAAACCACTTTATCCTAGATATTTTTGCCAATATTGGAAAAGAAATAATAAATTGATTTAATTTTGGTTCATTTATATGACCATAAATAAGGTTTTTTCTGCACTGTTCAAAAACTCATTGTCGTAAGCGACGTTGAAAATGTATGAAATATATTATTTCTGTCGTTTTTCTTTAAAAAAAACTTTTGAACCTGGTTGCAATAAACAACTGTTGCTCAGTTACTTGAATCAAGTTTAGACCAGGTTTATTTGTTTACACCTCATAATTTTTTTTAAAAAATAACTTAATACACGTCACAAAAAATAACAATACATTCAAACCCTAAAATTTCTCATTTTGTTACCAGTTCAAGTATAAATATAAAGATAACTATGTTTTTTTACAGCATTTCCTAAAGCACAATGTTAAATTTATTAGATATCTCCCACTATTATTGAGGTATTTTATATCTTAATGGTAGTCTTTTATATTATATATTTTGCTATTATAGTAATTACTTTTGGCAATTTTAGGTGATCTAATCAATCTTTTTTAAAAATACAGTACATACCATACCGCCAGTCGACTGTCAAATGAACGGCAGTGCAACGCCTTCTATCAGGTGGAAAACGCTTAGTAGAACTTTAATTATTAAAGGGAGATCTAGATGTAAAACTACCCTTTCCTTACGTTCCACATGTTTCTTTGCCAAAAGTCTGTCCAAAAAACTTGCGTTTTGCTCTTCTTTTGACGCAGTCGAACTATAGTTGCAGTTTAGTATTTAGAAATTCGTAAATACACCTATATTTTAATGCGTTTTACGTGTGTATGATATCGGTTCACGCCATTCTATCACGATAGCCTGACCTTATGAATTATATACATGTATTTTTTCCCCCCTCTTAATAATCGTCCAAATTTTTGGCTTTTATTTTCAGTTCTGGTGACACGCGAACAGTTAACCACGCTATGTTTGGTGTCACGAAAATGGCTATCTTCTTTTGAACTTGCAAAGAAGGAAAGATACGTCTTATGGTGTCACTTGCAAGCTTTTCACTCAGTTTCAAATTAAAAAGTGCGGAACAAAACATCCCACTTTACTGGTTATTTTTACACATGTGTAATAACACAAAATGTGCCTAATTTTGTTATCGGTTTTTAGAAAAAGAAATAGCCTAAGATAAAAAAAAAATCTACAAAGAAAATTCTTTTATATGAAAAGTTATTTTATCCATGCGTCATAGACACGGTAATTGGCAAAATATAAATTTTCTCAGGACCTTTCAATTACCTTTAAAATAGTATAAGGATATACTTTTTCAAAGGAAAAGAAAACACATTTCCATACACAAATCTAAGGTCTCTTTCTGTGTATGGGAAAAAGTATCTTGGAAAATGTACATTTCCACGGTATGAGGTCTATTTCTGCTAAAGATGACCTAGCGAGACGAAACGTTAACTCGGGAAGTAAAACGTTTTGATGCGGAAGATCCGAAAAATGCCGAGGCAATGCTCGCGTAATCTCACGTTTTAGACACCGTCTTAGGACGTTCAAAGGCCCTTGGAACTGCGAAAGAATCATTTGCTTTAAGCACAAGGTAGTTTTTCAAAAG
Source organism: Dysdera silvatica (assembly GCA_006491805.2). Classification (NCBI taxonomy): domain Eukaryota; kingdom Metazoa; phylum Arthropoda; class Arachnida; order Araneae; family Dysderidae; genus Dysdera; species Dysdera silvatica. The sequence continues at coordinate 295,661,524 of QLNU02015360.1, read as the reverse complement.
CCATGCAATGATAGTGATGTTTCATCTTTGCCATTCATTCGTATCAAAAGACAAGAATCTTCAATGGACGAGGAATCAAAAGAACTTCCGTTAGGCGCCCATCGCAATTTCCCTAATGATGGAATCCTTTCTTTATGCATCATTTTGCGAGTACAAATCTTGCGATGAAACCATTTTGTTAACTACGGAAAGCAAAATGCGTCGATCCATCGTGAAATGTGCGACTTTTTAATAGCGGGGAATATATGAGGACGAATAGCTGATTGTGTATTACCCAATGGCAATGCTGCACCAGATGGAATGGGGGAAGCTCTTTTGGCCCCCCTATCTCCCTCCGTCCCCACTAAAAATATGAATTGCCAACAAATAGGCTTCCATAATTTACGACATAAACCAGGCCTTCCAAAACCATTAAATCGCCAGCGATTCTCTTGCAGAGATCGCTGTGGAATCGGGTTATTGCAAGTAAGTAGCTCCATTTCAACGTAAATAAATGTTGCTGAGAGAAAATAATGTTTCTTTTTTCTGAACCGTGGTGGGAGAAGTGGAGAACCTCAAATTTATGTTTTTTGACGGTACATTTATTTAGCCGAGCATTTTTCTGCGAAATACCCGAAAAGCTACAATGTAGTGTAAATAATTTATTTCGATTTCTCAGCACAATAGAAAACGTTCTTTGTTTGGATGACGTCTGGTACGCAAGTGTTGCCAAATGGCCAATCCGTAATTCTTTCTATTATAGTTTATGCAGCTTTTATAATATGTAAAATAACGAGAGCTACTTGCAAAAAATTTGCTTTTTGGAAGCACACACACATTGTGTGTGAGATATTCTAGAAATCGACACGTATAACATGCTGCCTCACAATAATAAGGGTGTGAAATTTCACCTCTCAGAAACAGTAAGTGATCAAATGTCACTTTCGGTGTTGATAAATCATCGTTTGTTTGTTTCAAGATAAGAGAGATGAGGAGGAGTATAAAAAATCTATATCTCCCTCCGAACTTAGGAAACATCAATTTCCGCCTTTTTTACCCCCTTCAGGAGGGATCAGGATTCAACTTTGAAAACGCCGAGTTTGCCCGTTCACTGATATCTCGATTTGCCAGCTTTGCAACTAACTTTACAAAAGAAAATAAACTCTTAAATCCTGCAAATAAATAGATTAAAAGCTATTTCTTAAAATTCTTCCAGCTTCACATACCTAACTTGTGTTCTCGTTTTAACGATATATATAAGTACTTGCTACTTTTCAGCATTTTGTCTTTTCAAAATATCTGTCAATTTCCTGTCAATTTCCCCTATTTTAAACTAAAAACCAAAAAGTGTTTGTTGGTATTACGTTAAGTCTTTTGCTGACTTGTTCTTGTTATATGACAAAAAGTGGCCAAATTTTAAAGCATCTAAAAGATGAGAAGGCACTTTTATACATTGTATTACTTAATTCATTACCACCATCATTGGAAATCGACATATGGTAAATAATGAACCATGTCGGTGTTACTATTTTACGAAATGTAGTTGATGGCTTTTTTTGTAAAAATAACTAAATAAATAAATGTACATTTATTTTTTTTCCCATATATATATCCTGTGCCCCCACCCCCAAAAAATTAATGCGCCTCGAAAAGAGTAACATTAATAAAATCAGGTAATTGTTTCAGGATTTTCCTATTTTCTTGTGACAACATTTTTTATGAGAAAAATCGCAGTATTTATCTTCAATGCAAAGCTTTTCTATTTCAACTTAAAAAAAAAAAAAAAATCAGATATCCCATGTTTTCGTAATAATCAAAAAATTGCCTTTTCTTAATGCGGGTATGATTTTACGGTACATTCAACCCCACTTAATCGAGTCACGCATGGTCAAATACCCCGCTTATAAAAATAATATCTGTTAGACCCAAAAAATTTCCGTATGATCAATATTAAGTCTCCCGGTTAAGCGAAAAATATTTGCGGCTTATCCTCGGATAATTGAATAAGGATGACAACCTTAGCGTAAAACTCAGTACTCAAACAAGGGGGAAAAAATAGTGCAAAGGAAAATTTGTCCTTGCAAACATCCCCCCACCTCCAACCCACCTTTAGTTATGTGAAGGTTTCCCTATTGTCACCTAAGGATTACATTAATGTAGTCACCCTTTTTTTTTTCTTATAATTAGGGATAAGGGTCTTTTCACTCCCGAGTAATTAGTCTGATCCAAATTATTGGTCGGAAGTCATCGCATTGCGTAAGACTGTTTTCAGATGGACGTTGAGTTTATGTGATGGTCTAAAAATTTTGCAGGTGAAAACGAATTAAGTGACTCTTACACTTAAATTAAAATTGCAAAAGGGTTTAAAATTTACGCACAAGTAAAACCACAAATGTTTGTTAGTGTACAAGTTTTTTTTCATTAGAAAATACACAGGTACGTATAAGTTTTTTTGGTTTTTTTTACCTAGTATTTTCCTTTCAATACTATTTCATGTATATTATGTGTGTACTAAAACACTTAAGTATATATGTAGCTGTTGATTTTCCCCGCATAATACAATACCTCACCTAATAGAATAATATTTGCTGCAACTGACAACATTCTGCTTAAAGTATGAGGGTGAAGTGGTTACAAATATAATTTTCAGACCTGTGGAATGCAAATTACAAATTAACCATTTGCATATTCCTCGCACGATCTATTATTCATCCGGCAAATTTCGGGACAATCTAATATATTCTCATTGGTGTTGAAATGTTAATGGCCAGCCGTGTACATAGGGCGTGTGATATGCCCTAACGGTATTTTTATTCCACCTCTAACCCAAAAATTGTCTGTCTGGAAAAGTAACTCAAACCAAAACGAAAGAACTTCCAAAAGCCCCCAAAAAAACTACTTCTAAATCTTTTATATTTCCAGAGAGGAAATGCCCATTCTTTCAGCAGACCAAAACAAAACAAAGGGACGAAAGGAGGTAGAAGTAGTATTTTTGCTACCAACAGTCCCCGAAGTACCTTGACAAGGTGACAGGGGTAGACATTACTCACAGAGCGCTGCAATGACCAATGGGACCCTACTGACATCAAACACATTGCATGCAGACCACACAAGGTGGCACTGGGGCGAAGGGAAAAGCACCTCCTCACCTTTTTTTTCCCCCTTTCTTTCTCCTCCCACCTACCCGGATAGAATTATTTGTTTCCACCTTTCTTCCTATGAACATACATAAAAGGAAGAGAAGCTCCCTTTTCTTATGTGAAAATGCAACGCTCTCTAGCGTTATCAGAGGGTGTAGGGGTAACGGCCAAATCTAATTGCCAACATCCAAGAAAATAATGTATGCATATATATATATACAATTTTCATATACTTATATGTATATATATATATAACGTGTAAGGGGGAAAAATCCTCACTTTAAAAAAGTGCAAAGTTTCATGTCAATTTCTCTTGCGTCATTTTCCACTTTTTTTAAAATGTAAGGTAGTTATTAAAAGGGTAAAGAACGAGTGTGTAGAAATCAGAATGCGTAAAGGGGGATTTTTTTGGCGAAATAATCAGGTGAAAATTCGAAAAAAAGGGGTCACGTTATACCCATCTTTGTTTATTTCTTATGTAAACAAAAAAGGCAAAACGTACAGAAAATGATATTAAAATGCAAATTTTTCTGAATAAAATATGAATACAAAAGTAGGAGAAAAAACGCCTAATAATTTTAGGGCCTCGATCCTGGCTGGTTTTTTTTTTGTTTTTTTCAGAAGACAGAAGTTAGGTACTAAAAACAGAAAAGAAGAAAGTGACAACAATGAAAATACCTACTTCTTTCAACTAAACTTGGGAGGAGGGAAACAGACAAAGAAATAAATAAAACGACGCATGGTCGCTTTTTACGATCTATTCTTTTTACGCCGACATCGCTGGTCGTTAAAGGGTAAAAATGCGGCAGTGAGGGAGGGGGAAAAAAATAAACCTCTATTTATTATTATTATTTTCCCCCTTTTTCCCTGGCGCTGTTAAAAAATGAGCGACATTATTATTTCTCTCTTTTTCTTAGTTATAATTTTTCGGCTCATTGGACTTTATGGCCGACTATAAATTTATTTGTTTGTTTTTGGCAACGCGACTGACGTCTACAACGCTTTTTAGGAACATTTGCTTTGATTTTGGAAAGGAAATATCGTTGGTAAATGGTGTTTCAGTTAATGGTTATTTAGTTTCATGACGACTGAGACCTCTTCTCCTTTTCTGGAGATGAAGAGTAAAACGAGCCGGTTTAAGACGAGAACTTGGCGGCGCTCGCATTGCATTTATGGTGAATAGTGTCCTAAGGGAACTTCGTAATACTCTCCGCAATAAAACAGAAAGCGTTAGCCGTAGGCTTATATAGGCCCAGGGGCGTCGAGAGCCAACGCGGGCCCGCAGACACAGTCTGGGGGCCCACGGACTGCAGACCCTACTGCCCCTCCTCTCGTCGACTCTGCATGGGCCCATAGGCTCCGAGTCCCCCCTCCTTTCCAATAATTTGAAATAAATTGCAATTTTACATATATTGTAATGTATAAATGTTCATAACATGTGCTTCCTAATAATTTTGGAATTTCTCTACGTTGATGGCTTTAGCCCAGTGGTTTCCAGAAAACGTGTTAAAAAATGTTCTGAAATACGGCACGTTGCGTTGTTCATCATTGAATCAGAACTCGTATGAAACTTTTTTAAATAAATACACTCTATAACAAAAAAATCCACTCACCAAGAAGGAGTTGTCCGATTGTAATGAAATTTCGTATTCAAAGACATTTTGACCGAACATGCAAATGATTAAAATTTGGTGTCCAATGAATGAATAGCGGGAACTCCAGCGCATCGGAACTGCGCATTCAGCAGGTGTATATAAGGAGCGATTCTCAATATGTGGTCAAAATTTCTGTTGCATTTTGACTGCGGATATCTTACGTCGACTGTAACAATGCCTCGCCGAAAGATTCGTGCTCATTACGAGCATATGTCAGAGTTTGAAAGAGGTCGTGCTATCGGATTGAAAGAGGCTGGTTGGACGAATCGAAGAATCGCTGGACATGTGGGTCGAAGCGATGCGGCGATTGGACGGTGCTGGCAAGAGTGGGTCAACAACGGCAGATGTCAGCGTCGGGACGGCAGCGGTCGACCTAGGGCCACAACAGAACGGGAAGACAGAGCGATTGTCAGAGCAGCTGTCACAGCACCGGATTCGTCGTTATCAACTATCCAACGTGTGGCCCGCACACATGTGTCCAACATGACCCTCTGCAGACGACTGAGAGAGCGGAATTTACGCTCGCGCCGACCGTTACGCCGCTTACCTCTCACGCCTTTACACCGTCAAGTCCGATTACAGTGGTGCCGGGCTCGATCAACTTGGAACTGCGCTGACTGGGGACGTATAGTCTTTAGTGACGAGTCCCGTTTCCAACTGTGTCCTGACGACAACCGCAGACGTGTCTGGAGACGTCCAGGGCAGCGTGGGGATCCTGCCCTTACTATCGCACGCCACACATGCCCACAACAGGGCGTTATGGTCTGGGGTGCCATCTCCTTTGATAGCCGGACCCCTTTGGTGGTCATTTCTGGCACACTTACAGCACAGCGGTACGTAGACGACATTCTACGACCGGTTGTGTTACCGTTCCTTTTGCGACACCCTGGACTTACGTTTCAACAAGACAATGCCCGGCCGCACACGGCACGTGTTGCTATGAATTGTCTTCAAGCTTGCCCAACACTTCCTTGGCAAGCTAGGTCTCCTGATCTCTCTCCCATAGAGCACATTTGGGACGCTATGGGAAGGCGATTGCAACCATCCCGGAATGTTGACGATTTAGCCCGACAGTTGGAGACAATTTGGCAAGAAATTCCGCAGGACACCATCCGGGATCTTTATCAGTCTATGCCACGCCGGGTGACAGCTTGCATCCAGGCCAGAGGTGGACCAACGCCTTATTGACTTCCTCCCTTTGTAACGGTCAAACTCTGCAATAAATCATTCAATTGTTCTGAAATTTTAATCCTTTCTTTTTCTATGTATGTTCTTCACATCCACCAATTTTTATCGCAATCGGACAACTCCTTCTTGGTGCGTCGATTTTTTTTTGTTATAGAGTATATATAGGTTTATAGACAGGACTAGTTCTACGTGCGTGTATTCAATGTGACGCAGTTAAAAAGACTGTGAAAAAAAATATATAGTCGCGGTTTCAATGTCTTCTTCGGGGAAAGGCACTTAATAATATCTTTCTCTTCACCCCTCCAAAATTTCAAATTTTGTGAAATTTCAGCAGCTAATGGCCGCTCGAACGGAAATTGATGGCTTTGAAAGGAAACGCCAAAAAACGCAATTGGAGAAAGTGGAATCGCTCTTGTGTATAGATTTTGACCTTTCAAATATATGGATCAAACAGAAGACGTGACTCTGCAGACGGCGGTCTCGAATCTCTCGCTACTAGAACACGACTATAACACTTCGAAGTTTCGACGATTCTCCTGCATTTTAACGCCATTGCCTTCTCAGCTTTCTGCGCTAAGAGGCGATGTGGTCTCTTCTCCCTTCCTTTTCCACATCAAAGGCAAGGCCTCTTTCCTGTATTGTGTGCTTTGCCGAAGCAAATAACACTCTAAGAACCTATTACCAATGCAGTCTTGAAGTCATACATTATACATGAGCACTGCATATTTATCAAATTCTCCATCTCTCCCCCCCGTTTCAGCCTGGACTCGATTCTTTTGGCCCAAGACGCGGGCTACGACTCAAAGTAACTTTGTAAATTTTAATGTCATGACATCATCAAAGGACAGTTGGTAATTGAATGATGGGGAGATGGGCTCACATTTCCGTACCAAATGCTCTGTTTGGCAAAATAGATGCCAATTGCCGCGTCAGAACTTTAGTCTCCTTTCCCGTCATTCCTTGTTCCCACTCCGAGTTCACCAGTTGAATTTTAAATATGATGTTGGTATCATCCATTTAATTTCTGCACGTTGCTTGTAGAAAGTTACCACCGTTCTGGCAGATAACCTGTGTCACCAGCAAACTATCTCTTAAGTCTTATTTACTCACTCCTACGAAATCGACCATTTCATCAAAAATTTTCATGTTTCCGTTATATTCAGTGCGCACCTGATGTTAATTTTGAAACACGTCCATTTCTAAATCTCTCGTGTCGGTTTCACGTCAGTTACCGCTAACGAATTTCTGTTAGGAAGGTCATGCTGCCAGCCTTAATTTTCGTCATATCGTGAAGCAATTACACCAACAAATGGGCTCAACAGACGTCTCAGGTTCTGGAAATTAATTGAACACCACTTATTTTACCCATATTATCCGAATTGAGAAGTGCAATTTCGTGTTCATCAAATGTCTTCCCTATCAGGTTTGAGGAAAACCGAATATCACGTATAAAAACCGCCCCCCACCCTCTCTCTTTCAGCTGCTGCCTTTTCATTTACATACCGTTTTGAGTGTATTATAATTAGATCTGAAAGTAAAGGTAGCTCTCCCCTCCTCAATAATCAAGTCTTCTAATGGCGGCTATTACGGCGCCGCCAACAGGTAATGCCCAAGGCGAACAGAGAACGACAAAGTGGCTGGCCTTCATATCTCATCTTCTGCGTCCGATGACCCTCTAGTATGAACGACTGACGCCAGATGGCGATGGTTTCTAATCGTCAGAAAATCTAGAGATATTTTCTTTTTTTTTTCTCAGAAAGATATAAAATTGTGTTTGATTGTTAAACATCTCCTCCATTTCAAATTGAGTCGGTAATAATTACCCTGAGATCTCGAATATCATAGGTCGTTTCGGTTTTGTGGTTTTGCCCCGCGAAAATATCAAAATTTTCGATGTCAGTCTTTCTCACCTCTTCCCCACCGTCGTCATTTAAATTAAAATATTTGCGAGCTCCCCATAAACAAATATAAACCAGAGCCTCACAGCTTCTCGTTCAAAAACCGCATAAAGGCCAGACGATACCTATATAAAGGGACTTCTTTTAAACTGTCACCGAAGAACGCTCAACTTCTTATGAAGGAAAATAACCCACGCGGTCTGCTTCTTTCATTCCAGTTGTGCTTGCCCACCGAAAATCGAAACCAATCTTCGCCAAGGATTTTTTCCCCCCGGCCGAATTTCAGTTCACTAAATCTGAGCCGTTTAATTTGGAGGGGAGACTCCAGAACATTTAAAAAAAAAAGGTGTTCAACTTCATTTTCGAAATCAGATACCCTTTTCGCCAAATTCAATCAACTTTTAAAGTAGCGAGTGAACTTAACAGGGCAGACGATTTTTTAATCAACATATCGTCTCTCGTATCAAGGTAGCCTTCCTTCCTGGCTAACACCACAGGCTCAAAACGTGTAATAAAAACCTCGAGAATTTCTTTCGCCCCCAAATCGACCTCCGTGTTTTTTTGGTGTTATTGTTCTTTTTATTTCGCTCTAGAGAAAAACCCGACCCCGTTCAGAGTAATTGTTCTCCTTCTCGACAGATATTAGAACACCAGGAAATTAAATTAAAAAGTTTGGCGATAACTGGAGACGTGTCATATTGTCGTCGTTCGCTATTTTGAACTGGGGAAGTCCCGAGCTCGTTATCTCAGATAGAAGTACTTGTTATTATTTTTTTTTTTTTTAATTTGTTATTATTTTCCTCCGGTTTTCGTTCCATAAAATCACCTAAAAGCAAAAATTGATTTTTTCTCTTTTTGGGTCTGAAAGAGATCACCGGATAACGGTATGTTCGAGGCAAAAATGCAGCGCCTGGAAGATGACTTCCTTTTCGATAGTTTTCGCTCGTCAGTTTCGAAAGAAAATAACTTTATGCTTACATTGTTAGTAGAGATGTAAAAGCTACGAAAATATTCAAAAAAGTCCTTTTCTGCTTCAAAAGAATGTTCCTGCGATATAAAATAGCCTTGATTTCCATCGCTTCCACAAAATAATAGTATTTTTATATTATATTTTATAATTCATAACGATTATTATAAATCATAAATTACACAAGTTCTGTCTTGTGTTTTCACATATACTTGCATGTGCTGATCTACCGTTAACTCAATTAATTTTTTATTATTTTTAATTACATATATGCTCTCGATTAATTAATTTTAATTACACTGATCTTCACGTTTTAAACTGTAACAAAAGAGCGATTTGGCCGTAATGTTGTAAATTAGGGTCTACAAAGATAGTAATTAAGTTATTACTTTTAAGAATGACCGAAAATACTTACATATATATAGTTAAGCTTTTTTTTCTCCTATATTTATTGTTTTTTCTTACTTAGCAATGCTTTACGAGAAAATCACAAATAGCATCTTCGAAAGGCATCAACGAATGTTTCAAAACGTCCTCAAAAATGTTTAAATAACTTATATAAAATACGTTAATGTTTTGTTTTCTCTCCAAATAACCTTAAATTCACCGTTTTTTTTAAAGTGAAAATTCGTTATATAATCAAGGAAATTTGCTTTAGCACCCACGATTTGGGCTCACACTGAAGCTCTGGACTCGTGTAGAGTCGAGCCCGTGTAAGTCCACACCACATAGTTGCATAAACCGCATGAGTGCACGTATTTTTTAACCTAAGCTCGTGTTTTATTAAGAAATTTCAACCTGATAAGTGCACAAAGAAACGTCCAAACAATCATACTTGTATTTCTGCGGAAGTGTCGCGGCGCAGCCATAGGTTCTTTCGTGTGCGTCGTATTTTCACACGATCCCATTCATTTGTAAGAAGTTTTTGACCAGGAAACATCCTTGCTTCTTAAGTATTTTTAAGTTCATGCCCACAACGAATTCACTTTAGTTATGGCAAGCATAGCCGACGAGAAGGGGGCAGCAGCCCCTGCTGCCCGGGGGCCCTGAGAAAGTCTAGGGGCCCCAGAGGTTTATCCAGGATTCATAAACTGGGGGGTGTTCAAGATTTTTAAGGAGATGAATTAGATTTTGTGTGCGTTTAGATTTCATTAAGGGGGGGTGTATCAAAAAGTCTGGGGGATGTTGGGGGTGTGTATAAATCTCTGAGGGGACCGCGCTGGCAATGGCCTATGCTGTGGGGGGTCTCGGCCCAAGGAAGTGATCATGAGGTTGATCAGGGTTTAAGCTGGCTCAAAACATGCTGTCACAAAAATTTCTAAATGGGAAAAAAACGTTGTAGCAAAATGCTAAAAAATACCAGTCGCTTTCGTTGTTCGAAAAATCTTATCAATGAAATTATTTATATCAACGATGCTTAACAAGTACTGTTAGTGCTGTATGTTTACAACTATAATGTAAATAATGTGCGTAGTTTATATAAATAATGATATGTAATTTAAGAACATAAGCAAAAAAATCCTAAAAATTTAGCCGAAAAATGCGCTACATGTAGCTTTTTTAAAACGTCAGCTTAAGTGTGCAGACCGCTCAACTGCACGAAGTTTCATTACCGCATCGCTATGAAGTTAAGCGGTTTCGTATTATAAAGTTGGATAGGATTGTCCCCCACATGGCATCATATAAAAGCATAATTCTATGACATTTAAAAGTTAAAAAGAGTTAGTACTTGAAAACTTCATAATGTGATCAAAATCACAAATCTTTGCGATTATTTACAAATTTCAAAACAAGTTCGAGTGTACATTAATCGCCCTTTTACACTTATTTATAATTATAATTAAATGTAACGTTGATCTGACTTCATTCTGATCTCACTCGATTTGTATCCTCCTCCACGATTGCCGACAAAAGCCCCTCCTTAAGGAACTGAACATGTAGCCTATCCTTGGACCATTTCTACCAAACGAAGCAACTGTCAACTAGATTTTTGAAGCCTATTAACTTTTCACCAACCCAGTCACCCAGCGGTAAATTATTTTCCGTCCGAAACCACCCCTTTGTGACAGAAACATCTAATCTAGGTGACACGATCTAATTTTAGTTAATGTCTTCTGGGTCTGGTATCATTATCAGACATGGCGAAAGATTCACCACCAAGTCTTTTCTTATCTTAAATGTCTGGGATCGTATTTCTCCTCGCGTCTTTTCTTTTAACTGAAAGAGTGGAGGGCATTCTTGAAACCTTCCCTTGTATTCAATGTAATTCCATGATCAATTTCACTGCTCTCTACCGAGTTTGCTCTACTGTCTCTATAATTTTATCCGTGAACAGAGTTTGCGATCAAATCGTATACCATAAACGAAGCCTCATTAATGCCTCATCAGTAGAGGAAAAAACTGTCCGTGCTCTATACCGTCACATTTCGGTGTACTTCTGATTTCCCTGTACCCATCCAGCACAATGATTTTTCTTATTCCTGGTGTACTAATTCGAAATACGCAATCTTACATTTATGCAGAATGACCCGTTACCAACTGATTAAATGGAAAGAATAGGAACTTAGGCTCGTTTTACCGAAGAAAATCCCACCGTACTCATCGTCGAAAATACTCTAGTTTCCAAATGGCTACACTTTTCATTTGTTATCGCTTGAATGTCATACTCTCACCGTTAATTGCGATTGTATCGGAAACTATTACGGATATTGCTTTTTTTTTCCTAAAGCCGCAATGATGGCTTCGTTCGTTTGTACCACACAATGACCAATTTAAGAGTGTAAGTGTAATAAAAAAAATCAAATCCTTAAAAAAATTAAAAAGTGGCTGTTATTTTCATTTTTTAGTCCTAGCTCAAGTAGTTTTCCCTATTAAGGATGCATTGTTTCGGATATAAGAAAACTACTTAAAATGCTTTTATAAAATTGTGAAGTTTTCGTACTTCTTCTACCTCTTTTATTTTTGGTTTTATTAATTATTAACACACAAAAATGATACATTTGTAAATGAACTGAACCATTTTCTAGTTTTCATTCAGTAATAAGATGTATTTGACGTCGCATCCTATTTTTATTTATCTATTACATATCTAAAACGATACAACTTTAAATAAATAAATTAAAAAAAAAATTATCCGAGCTTCAAAGCATAACGGTTTCCATGAATACTACTACTTTAAAAAAAACAAATCAAACGTAAAAGATAAAAATATGTAAACCTAACCTTTACCAATTTGTAAAATGTTTTACGTAGTTTTGAATTTTTTTTTTTAAAAATCTATCCTCATAATAGGAGAACTTTTAGCACTAAGACTGTATGTAAGTGAAAATCACAATCACAAGGGGAACCCACAGTGAGTGTCCCACCGACTTTTTTTTATATATATATATATAAAAGTAGAATCAAAATAAGGAAATACGTGTCTCGGCATTCCTGCGAATGCGGCTTATTTTCTGAGATATGAATTTTTAAAGATTTTGCATACTATATATATATGAGCTTAAAATATGACATCTTCTGCAAGCCAACCGGTAGCTTGGGCGGTAAGTTGTCGGCTCTTCACGCCGTGTTCTTGTGTTAGATGTCCGGGGAAATTGGGATCACTTTTTTATGTATCCTTTTTTCATATTTATTTATGTGTATTTTTATTAGTAAAAATACTTTGCTTACAATCGGATTTTGTTCATAAACTTACTTTAATAAAATTCGTATTTATGTAGTTATATGTTAATTGTATGCTTATTGGCAGTGATAATTTTTACTCAAATTTTAATTGTTGATTATTAAAAAGTTGAAAAGTAGAAAAAGTTTTGGTGTAGCCATCCAGCCTGTTATGTAGTTAAGTAGATCCAGCACACTTTAATAATGTTTTTACAAATGACGACGGCACCTCTTCTTCTACTGTTGAAGTAATTCCACCTCATTGTACCCCATACTGTCAACCTCGTGATGTGTACTTCTTCCGTCAAGTAAAAAATTTCATTAAAAGGTTACAAAATTGTGTTGAAAGCTTACAAAAAAATAGTCATTTAAACACGCGAGCAGATAGATGCTTTGAAGATCCATTCACTTATTCACAATCAACTTTCGGCGCCGAATTTTAAGAATATGTTACAGTACTCTTGGTTTGTTGCAAAGTTAACAAACGAAAGAAGCGTTTTTGAAAATGTAGATGGTATTTGTTTTCCAGATGATATTAGACAAAGAAAATCAGTTGTTCGAACAATTCATTTATAAAATGCTCACGTTGTAGAATTTTTTTATGTTTTTATTGTTTTTATGATAATTATCATCCAAAATTGTGTACCAGTAAACAATTCCGACACCTCCGATAGTGATACACAAAAAATATGTTCACATCAGTCAGTTTTAAAATAAAATTGATTGCATTTTATAAAATAAAATGTTTCTATATAAATAAAATGCACATAAATGAGATGCGCGTAAAATGTTTACATGTTATAAAATAAAATGATGTTTATATGTTATAAAATAAAATATTACATACTAAAAATACATTTTTCAATAGATAAATATATTTTAAAAAAATATTAGGCATAATAGATACTAATAGTGGATGACTGCAAAGGCTAATAATGACAAAATAAGACGAATTAACGCAGTTTTCTTTTTTATTTAATGGAATTGTTAAAAGTTTTCAGAAAAAATCTTTCAATCCTTAAATAAAACAAAACTGTGTTATTGGTGTAATTTCATCCCTTCACAGGTTGACAATGAGTACGCAAATTTTATAAAAGTTATATTCACATAAAAACTTACAGCTAACTCCTAAACTTTTTGTACCTTTACAACTCTTCAATTAAAAATTAAAATTCGTGTAAAAATTATAACTGCGAAAAATAGTATCACAGAATTAAATATGTAAATATGAATTTTATTAAAGTAAGTTTATGAACAAAATCCGATTGTAAGCAAAATATTTTTACTAATAAAAATATATAAATAAATATGTAAAAAGGATACATAAAAAAAAAGTGTAATCGATGTCCCGGGGCATCGAATACAAAAACACGGCGCGAAGAGCCGACAACTTACCGCCCAAGCTACCGATTGGCTTGCAGAGGGCGTTGTGTTTTAAGCTCATATATCGGATGCAAAATCTTTAAAAATCCATGTCTCTGGAAATAAGCCGCATTGGCACGAATGCCGAGACACGTATTTCCTTATTTTGGCTCTACTTTCATCAAAATCGGTGGGACACTCACCGTTGCTTCCCCATGTCAGTATTTTGTTTTGTTTTTAAGAGTTTGAAATTTTTATTACACTTATACTCGCAAACCGTATCTTAAAAAAAAAATAAAGCCATCATTGCAGCCTTGGGGGAAAAAATTGACTTATGTCAGAATCTGAGGCAGACCCAATTAGCGGTCAGAGTACGACACTGAAAACATGACAGATGGAAAGTATCACCATTTGGAAACGAAACATTTTCGACCATTGAGGTTTTTCTTTAATAAATGAAGCCGTAGTTTCAACTCTTTTCGTTTGATCAGTTGTAACGGGGCGCCTTGTACTGTGGCGGATTTATAAAATTGCCGCCCTTAGGCACAGCCTG
>QLNU02015360.1:295598906-295647022 GCA_006491805.2 Dysdera silvatica | reverse complement strand
TATTTACCAAAATGGTCGGGAGAGATATATTTCATTCATTCGATATGTGATACTAATCCAAAAACATATATATTGAGAGATGATAAAAATACTATATTACAAGGAAAATTTTACGCTGATGAAATACAACAAGTGAAAAAGACATCGACAGACTTTTGGGGGATAGAAAAAATTATAAAAAGTCGTGGAAGCGGAGATCAGAAAGAGTATTTCGTGAAGTGGTCAGGCTATAACAAGTCTCACAACTCATGGATTAAAGCTTCATCATTAGTGTAATGGCTATAAGCAAAACGAAAACCGATTTTTTCGTTACTCTTCTGAGTAATTCTAGTTCTTCTTATTTTCCTGAAAACACTCAATCTAAATTTATAACTAAGTTATCAAAACCTCTCTATTTATCGGCAGACTGGAATGTTGGTTTAGTTGAAGCGATAATTCCTCGATCATGGTTTAATATCACTGAAGGAAATAACTCGTATCAACGAGTTTATCAAGAAGCTATTTTGAACAAGACCGAACGTGAATATTTCATTCCTCTTTTATCCTATGACGGTGTGAACGTTCAGAATATTTTCGAAAACATTAATAAAAATATTTTATTTTATACTAAAACTAATCGTATAAAATTCGAGTTAACTTCCGACAATGAGGTTGCCTTACATTTAATCAATGACTTTGAAATTCACATAAACCCTCTTAATGCAACTAAATTTTTATTTTTGTTGAGTTTACAACAGAAAGATCATATTATCACACAGTCCAAAACCTTCAAATATCGTCCTACTACATCAAATTTAAAACAAGAATATTTTACCATCATAGATAAAAGAAAGATAACCATGCCAGAGATTTTGATTCCTTGCACAAACATTAAAAGAGATGATATCAAATTTCCACTTTTTCAGACAATTAATAGAAATATTTTTCTTCTAACATCTCGTCAAACAGCAGAGTTTTCGCATAAGGAAGCAGACGATAAAGTTATAGTATCTGTTAGAAATAATTACATGATACGAATGATTAAAAAGAATGCTCCACTACTGTTTCGAATTTTGAATATTTCGGACGAAGACGAAGAAATTTATATAAAAGGAACGAGAGAATTCGAATATTCAGAAATTGAAGGTGATATTCGTGGAAATAACTTTTTTATTTCAGAAGATTTCAGCAGAGATGATTTCATTAACGTTGAGAAAAATTCGGAAATTAAAATACCAACAGGTCTTTACACATCACCTAATGATTTGTTTAAAGCAATAGTTCATTTCCATCTTGAAGTTTTACCTAATAAAAAAATGATCATAAAAATACCTTCTAAAAACAAAATAACGTTTTCTGAAGGACTCAGAGACCTGTTAGGATTTAAAAATAGTACATTTGAGGAAGGAACTCATATTAGCGAATATGATATCGAATTAGATGCTGGTGTTAATGAAATATTAATATATTGTGATATAATCGAATCCACACATGTTGGTGATGTCTCAGCTCCGATTTTGAGAATTTTACCTGTGATGAATGAATCGAACGAGCAAATCGTAAGAACCTATTCCACACCTCTTTATTTCCCAGTTCACAAAAACTATATAGACACCATCTTAGTAGAGTTGAGAAGCAGTAACGGTTCGTTAATTACTTTCACAGGAGGAAAAACAATATTAGTATTATCGTTCAAGAATACGAAAAACGTATAAAATAATCAACAAATTTAGTACGAAACTCATTAAAAGTTTAGGTGTTTATACAGCAGCATGCTACATCTACATCCTGAAGACTGTACACAATATTATTGCTCACAAGCAGGAGGAGGTATTTCACATTTCCAAGGATTGTCTCATCAGAGGTTATGGTTTCTTCTCCGATATTTTTAGATATGTTAAACCTATTCTTTCACGTGCTGGAAAATATCTAGGTAAACAAATTTTACACACAGGTTCAAAAGTAGCATCAGATGTTATAGCAGGTAAACCGTTTAAAAATGTTGCAACACAACATCTAAAGGAGACTGGAAAAAGAATTGCTGATGATGTTCTTCATGAATTTCAACGTGGGAGCGGGTATAAAAGAAAGAAGTATCCTAAAAAGATTTCAAAACACAAGAAAACTAAGACCAAAGCGAAACAAAAGCGAACACGAAAACTGAAAGACATATTCGATTGAAATTATGGATAATCGATCCTGTCACTGTGTAAAAAGCGAACTTGATCTTTGGACAACCTCTCCTACCCAACTATCTATTGATAAATCATCTTTCGTTGAAATACATCCTCTAGCTGCTGTGTCAGAGAAAACTCCTCTAGAATTTTTCATTTCTGGTTCAGGTGATCAATACTTGGATTTAACACATACCCTTCTCCATTTGAAAGCGAAGATCGTTAAAAACGATGAATCACATACTGTTGAAGCGGATAAAGTAGCCCCTGTAAATTATGTGCTGAACACTTGTTTCTCTCAATGCAACGTTTACTTAAACGATAAGCAAGTTTCATCGCAAGCGAATTATGCTTACAGATGTATTTTAGAAAGTTTGTTGTTTTATCCCCGTCCTAGCCAAGAGACACTATTAACCTCAGGTCTTTTTTATAAAGACACCTCAAATTATTACGACGAAGTAACTGCAGAAAATAATGAAGGTTTTAAGAAAAGATATGAAAAAACAAAACTTAGCAAGTCTATTGATTTAATAGGAAGTTTACATTTCGATGTTGCTCGACAACCGAAATTATTAATAAATGGAGTTGATTTACGAATAAAATTGCAACGAGCAGACGATACATTCGTTCTTATGTCGAACAATAATAATTACAAGCTTAAAATTCTAAATGCATCGTTATTCGTAAGGAAGGTAGACGTCACACCATCTATCGTTTTGGCACATGAAAAAGCATTAGAAAAAAATGTTATTAAAATGCCAATTCGACGTGTTGACGTAAAAACGTTTACACTATCGTCAGGATTACAATCGACTACTCTCTCGAATGCATTCATAGGACAAACCCCGACTTTAATCATATTAACTCTGGTTTCTAATAGTAGTTTTAATGGCGAGATAGGGAAAAATCCATTTCATTTTAAAAATTATAAAGCCTCATATGTATGTGTTATTAAGGAAAATCAAATGATTCCTGCTGTACCATACACTCCGAATTTCACTGATAACAGATACGCGAGAAATTTCTTAGATCTATTCATTCATCTAGGTCGTTTTCATCAAGACCAAGATATTAACATTTCATATGATGAATATCAAGATGGTCTGACATTTTACGCATTTGATTTGAGTCCAGATTTACAGAACTTTGCAAGTCACACCTCTGTGAAAGTAAACTCGAATTTGTCAATTGATTTAAAATTTAGCGAAGCTCTACCTGAAACAGTTAACGTAATAGTTTATGCAGAGTTTCGAAATACGATCGAAATCGATAAATCAAGAAGTGTCTACACAGATTATTAATGGAAATGGATACGATCACTTTATCAACACTCGTTTTATCTGATCCTATCTTAAAACACCAATATGGAGGAACTTTTGCGAGTGATGAATTACCTGAGCTAAGAAATGGTTTCTCAGCATTCATTATAAATTTGGATGAAAGCGCTTTACCAGGTAGTCATTGGATAGCTTTATATTTTAAAAACAATGTCTGTTATTATTTTTGTAGTTACGGGAAAACACCTAAACATCCAAACATCTTGAAATTTATGAAAAAGAACTCTTCTACATTAGAATGGAATGAAAAGATTTATCAAAGTATATTCTCTAAATCATGTGGACTGTTTTGTTTATACTTTTTATATCATATATGTCGTGGACGTAAACTTCTAAAATTAACAGCCGACAAAAATAAAAATGAAAGAATAATTCAATCGTTTGTTTTGCAATATTTACACTTACCTTGTTTTCGTTTATGTGGAAAAGCACTGCAAAAATGTAAAAAGCTATATTCATATTCATAAACGTTAAAAATATTTTTATGTATATGTATGTGTTATGTATGTATTGATTTTTTCTCAATGTTTTGTTATATAAATATATATTATTAGCAACTAACCAATCAAAATCATCACAGCGGACTGTATATAAACGCTTGCTGGTTATTATTTTCGATTAGTTTTCTCTTTTCTAACCTCCACGATGACGGAAAAATATGGTTTCATGTACTTATATAAAACGAATATATGCGAATCATTTCAACCCTACTCTTGCTGTCCGGCTCTTTATGAGTCAATGCTAACATGTGTCCAAGCTGCAATTAATTTTAAAATGGATGTGGTTGATCACGGAGACTTTAGTTATAAAATAGCCTACTTTAGAGTTTTAACAAACAGCGAACTAGTGAAAGAATTACATGTTCCATCAGGGAGAAAGCTAGAAGAGAATGATACATGTTAACAATATATATTTTCTATGAAAGGATTCATCCTTTGTTGTGTATGCTTTTTTAATAATGAAATAAAATGGTGGCGAAAGGAGCTGGTGTAGGGGATGGTTGGAGCCAGCTAAAAAATTATAACCATATGAATCTTTTCAATAATGTATATATTATTAACAATAATTTAAAGAAAAATGTTAGTATGTAAAAAAATAGATTTCTTAGAAAATAGAAATTCTTACTTCACAGATTTAGATGGGAAAGAGATGAGGTAACATCTATAATGAAGCAAGTTATGAAAACCATTTCTGCCAATACGCTCATAAGCTCACAAAAAGACTTGTGAAAACTTATGCGCATACTAGTGAAAATAATTCATTTTTTCTCTTCTTTTCTTCTTCTTTTAAACCTCTGTACTCGAGCACCGTCATTTTTCTTCTTCATCTTCAGCCTCGTCTTCACCATCAGAAGAAAAGTTTTCGTCTTCACCATCAGAAGAAAAACTAATGCAATCATGTTTTAAATATACAATGAAATGCAATAGTCTTCAGCTGATAGTTTTTTTTTTCACCATGTTCTCTTTCTAAGAATACATACAGATAACATACTTGAAGATAACATAATAGCATATAATAAAAAAAGTCTATACAATTCAATATCTCTATAGCTATTATAATCGTTTATTATCAAATATTCTTAAGAGTTTTCCAATCTGTAATGTCCAAAAGACGTTAAAGAAATTCCATCGTCATATTTTTTATCATAGAAACTCGATAAAGATATTTTATTCTGACAAACAGTTTCAATATTATGTTTCTTGCTTCTTATGAAAAATTGTTCATGTTTTAAAAAATTTTCCTCGTATAAAACATTCTTATAATCCTCGTGACATAAATTATGAATCACAGTTTTTTTCACTCCTTTCGCAGTCTTCTTATTAAATCCATCATACAATAGACTATATGATTTTGGTTTTAAAAAAAATCGCTTCCTGCACCACTCTTCCTTGACATTCATCTTTAAAATATCCTAATTTACCTTCAGATCTTTTACTATACAATTTGTGATCTGTTGGGTAATTACTAAAATCAAAAAACTTAAATTTCGTCTTCAAATCCTCATACACATCGTTAGTATAAATTTCTAAATACAACGAATCAGTATCTGTATAAAGCAAATTAACATTACAACCATACACTTTTTTAAAGGAGTTATAATATGCACTATACATAACTAATTTCGATAATTCTAACACACAAAAACCAGTATAAATAGCCTTATCTAAGAGAAGACTTGTTTTCTTCATTTTAAATAAACTCAAAGATTCATTTATACTTTCAAAAAATTCTAAAGCAGGACTTGATAAATATTTTTTACATTGTGCAGGACTTAAACCTGCTTTTATGTTGATTCTATTTCTCACATTCTGACAAGTTTTACCAAAGAAGGCATTGTTTAATAATTTGAAAAAGGTTTTATCAAATTCGTTTTTAGCGTTTTTTCGTTTATCGTTATTAAACGATATATAATCTTTCAACCAAGGTTGTTGTTTGAATGCAAGTACCCTATGAACTTTCTTTAAAAGCATACCATGTTTCAAATAAAAATTGAGATTTCTATAATGTACAATATAATGTGTTTTGTCAAAGAGATTTGGAATAAGTTTTTTAGCATTTTGGTTCTTTAAACCGAATTTTTCCATCAAATTTTTTTGATATTTGGACAACATCTCATTATTTACAATCATGTGTTCTACAGCCAAAGGAAAACTTTCATGTGAGTCGTGTAACGATCTGGGATAAGACAAGTCCACATCGAGAATATAACCAATAGGCGAATGGTCAGGAACGTTTAATTTTTTTATTTCCTTTTCACTTAACCACTGAAAACCTCCAACGGGTAAAAAGTCTCTCATAACGTGACCGTATAAATTATTAGCGTCTATAGCTAAGATATATTTTGTACGTTTTAAAGGATCATACATATCTTTCAAATAAGGATTGTTTGCCCGTGAGATTTTTTTACTCAGAAAACAAATTCCACCTCTAAGAGAGGATTCTAAAAAAAGATACATATTTACATCTGTAAATAATTCTAAATTGATGTTTGTGAATTTTAATCCTGCATTCCATGTTAAATCAGCGATACTAACAAAATGTACAGGATCAAGCTGATAAAAATTTAAAGTTAATTTTCTGAAATTTGTAAATACATCAGCTAACAAAAGAACATCAGCTATATTATATAGCTTTAAATAATCATAAAATGTTTTACATCGAAATGTTTTCCACACATTTTTAGCATGTTCGTATTCGTCATCGGTTATATGACTCTCTTTAATTTGATTATAAAAAAAACATTTATCCGGTAGACGAGATTCACGGAGAATTGATTTACTACTAAAATAAGAATATGGGAAATATCCTTTCTGTCTCAATAGATAAGAGTTTTCATCATTTTCAAAATATTCATGAAATATCGGAAAACTATGAGCTGCTCTATTTAAATTATCCACTAATGATTCTAAAGACGTATTGAGAAACTGGTAGCTATCAATAAACTTTAAATTATCAATGGAAAAACTAGTATATCTTTCAGAATTTATCGGGATTATACGCATGCTTTTAACTAATTTAGACGATATATTTTTTATAATGAAATGGCTATCATAGCCAGATAAATTATGCATGACCACAGGTAAAAAATATGTATTTTTATAATTAATATTACAAGATTGATGAGCATATCCTCTAAATAAACCTGTATAATGACAGTGATCTCTCACTCTAATTTCATTTTTATGAAAAGATTTATTACAGAGAAAGCAATAATTTGAATTTTTATTCATCAAAGATACGTTCGTCAAAGGAACGTTTTTTTTTACTTCTTTCATAGCACATACATAGACCTTTTCTAATGTGTGTATAAAATCTTTTACGGGATTTTCCCCGCAAAAATATCGTTTATAAACGATATGTTCCTTTTTATCTACAACAACTAATGCATATGCTATCGGTTCATGCTTTTCGATAGGAACTGCATACGATTTAGTTTTACAAGGAAGAACTGTTTGCACTTTTCGCGTTATACATTCGAAATCTGCATATGCACAAAAAGTATGTTCATGCATTTTATAATATGAATTAAAATTTAAAATATTTTTATTTTTTGAGGGCATTATAATTTTTTGGTGTTTGTTGTTCTCACATAAATTCTTATGAATCATTAATGTGGATTGTCTCTGGAAACCACATAAGCAATTCATACAATATTTATGAATACCATTACGATCATTCATTAGTCGATTAAAATTTTTAATTAAAAAATAATGTTTTTTATATAAAAGCAAATTGATAATTTTCAGAGAGTTTTCTTTTCCTATATAAAGAGGATAAACATTACGGTTTTCATAACCAAAAACGTTAATTTTTAAATGATTTAGTTTTTCAAATATTTTGATATCGTCAATTTTCATTGGAAATTCAAAATTTTTAATAGTCAATTTTTTCAAATGTTTTTTATATACACTCTCCAAATTTTTGTTGTTAATATTTGGATAAAGAGCTCCGAGGATAGCATACAAAAAGCATAAATTGTCTTTTGTTTTAATATGCAATATAGCTTTTTTTTTTTTTAATTCAGAGGGTAAGGACACATCCGCACAACCACCTTCACTTTGATTATAATGTCCTATGTTAATATCAATGTATTTTATATCAAAAATTATCCATCCGCTTCCGAAACGGATAAATACATCAATTGTATTCAAAATTTTTTCGAAAGCTTTTCGAATTTTGTCTCTAATATCATATCTAGACAAGACGCGTTGTGCAGAACTACAGAAATAAAATTCCTGATATTCAGGAACATCATTTCTGTATTTTACGAATGTTACACAAATGCAAATGATGAATCTTAATCGCATGGCTATTTCATTTGCATTTGCTAAAACGTTATAAATAGGATTACGATAATCAGAAAATAAAATAATTGGATCGGAATAATTATCCAAATTTGCTCTTAAAGAGCGAATATATCCTCGGAACGAGGATGCACGATTAAAAAACATTTTTAGAAAAACGAGTTATGAAAAGCTTATTATCACTTATACAAAAGCACAAAAAGGATTTAGTTAGATGCACGATTTAAAACCATTTTTAGAAAAAAACGAGTTATGAAAAGCTTATTATCACTTTTATACAAAAACACAAAAAGAATTTAGTTAAGACTGTTAACATGTTTAACTAAAGCATCTACCGCTTTTTTCAAAAATGAGAGCATTGATAGCGGTAAGTTGAACCGTTTAATTGCTGTAGTGTCCCCTCCTTCTTTGTTCAAACAAATATAATAATTTTTACGAAATTCTTTCAACTCTATTGCAAACCCACTTCCCATATAAACATTATAATAAGGAATTACATTGTTTGTATTTGAAAAATCCTCTGAGAGAACTAAAGAGTACTTGCTTGAACCTGCTGCATCTCTTGAAGAAGTAGATGTGGATTTCTTGTCCATTCGAATTTTTTTCTTTTCTGAAGAGTTGATCTCGGACTGTCTTTTTGCTCTATATATCTTCTTATTCTTTTGGGATAAATGATCTTGTAAGTCTTCTTCATCGGATGTAGACAGAAGTTTATTCGGTGGAAGATCATCAATCATCTCCAAATCTATGAGTATAAAGACCAATAAATATAAAATTTTAGAATATTTTTCTCAAAATCTCCATATCTTTTTAACTTCACTTAAAATATTAATATACTATTATTAATATCACTTAAATTTTAAATTCATTTACTTTTAAATTAACTCACTTTTAAATTCACTTAAATAACATTATAAAAATAATGTTATGTTATTTACGTATAAATCTTTTATCTTTGAATTTTAAAGATAAGTAAAATATCAGAACTGTAAAATTATAAACCAATCTGAAACAACAGAAAAATACACTTTGAAATTAAATTAAAATTAAAGGAAATTTATAAAAGCGAATGAGTTATTTAAAAAAGTATATATTATAGTCATATTTCATGCTAGAAAAAAAAAAGCTTACAGAAAAATCGGAGAAAATCTATAAAAGCAAATGAATTATTTAAAAAGTATATATTAAAATCATATTTCATACTGCAAAAAAAAAAAAAAAGCTTACCTTTGAAAGAGGACATAGTGAAAATCTATCAAAAAAGAGAAACGAAAAAAAATCCTATCATGCAATTATTAACATTCTTAAATAAAAGTATATGAATATATAAGAAAATCTATATCAAAAATATTTAAAAACATACCTAAATTGGAGAGGAAACTTTTAAACAGTCTTTAGAGAGACTGAAATGTGCAACTTTCTGGGAGATTTTTAATGTATATATATAGGAAGATATACAAAGATTCTTTGTATGATTTTGAAGAAAAGATAAAAAGTTAATACGCAGCATTTTTTATATCTTGCTATATCTACGAAAGTGTTTTCAAAAAATGAGGTCATAACTTTGACTTCATAGTAAA
Source organism: Dysdera silvatica (assembly GCA_006491805.2). Lineage (NCBI taxonomy): Eukaryota > Metazoa > Arthropoda > Arachnida > Araneae > Dysderidae > Dysdera > Dysdera silvatica. Next base: position 295,637,147 of record QLNU02015360.1, on the reverse strand, counting down.
CAAAATTATCACAAAATATCTTTTGATATTAGAAGCGAGAGAGAAATCAGTAAATAAAAATTCTCACACGGACATTTAAAGGATACACAATCAAAAAATATGTTTAATGTTTACGAGAACGGAATAAAGAGTCCTTGTATTCATGTAAAAACAAATTCTGAAATGTATATATTGATAAGCGATAAATAAGAGACTTACTATATTTTCCAATGTAACTTATTTTCTAGAAGTAAAGCTATCATAGGTGAGAAAAAAATGATAACATAACTTGAAGGAAAAGAGGTAAACATTTCATCTCATAAACAACTCTTTCCATGAACTGTTTCTATCAAAAAATCATCTTAAACTTACGATAGAAAACTAGAAAGATACTTTTTAAAAAACAAGAGCTTACCAGATACAGTGACTTCTTTTTAATATGATATTCTCAAAAGACCTTCCCAGCTATCGTTATCCATCATCCAAGTTCGTAACTTTCGAAAAGTAAAATTTATCACATTTTGATATAAAGATTGTCTATCGATAGAAAAACGTGCTAAAACACATCTCAAGAAGGCGAAAAACGTTATTATACGAGATGAAGTTATACTATCCTGAAATAAAATATTTCCAACTCCGTCGACAATGTCTATCACATTTTCCATTTCATCACACATTAAGAGTAATTCTGAAAAATATCGTGAAGAGAATTCTTCGATAACTTTCTTCACATCTTTTAGACAATGTAGCGTTGAGTAAGATGTTTCGAATAACAAATCATGAATAATAATCGGTGTTTCATCCATGTTCATTCATCAAAATTAAAATATAACAAATCCTTTTTTGTTTTTAACAAAAAAAATCGAACCATTTCTAGAAGGAAGGCGAGTGAACAGCGACTCAAACTGAATAATGCGTCTTTTAAAACGCATACGATCAACGACTAACTGCTGCCAAGGATCTTTCCTATCATAATCATCAGCGCTTATAACGATGACATTATCGTTAAAACAAACCTTCTTCTTCTTCTTATCCATCAAAAGTTTTTTTAGTTTCGTGCACTGATTTTCTTAAAGAATACTGCTCCAACAACGATCACTAACTGAAAAAATTAAAACAGTCAACAAATCTTATACACTTTTCATAACATCCAATCAGCAGTTTCATTCGATTTCAACGTCATACGAACCATACACATCATAAACTCATACGACTTATAGGTTTGTAAGGTATGAAAATAATCCAGTTATGATCAGCCTATACTACTCATACAGTCAGTAAAATCTATTTTGACCAATCACTTAGCCTTGAAAATTTTTAACTTGTTTGAGCACATTAAATGTTTTCTCATCTGAAGCCACTGCAAGGGTTAGAAAAATCCACAATGCAAGAATTATACTGGGGAACCTTTTTTTTTTTTTTAAGGCAAAATTTGAGGCCCTCCGATAAAGCTAGGCTCGAGCCAAATGGCCCCGCTGCCCCACCTCTCGGAGGCCCTGCGTAAGTTCACCCTTCGATATCCGACGTTGGCGTGAAAGTGGGATCAAAAAGCATATTTTTACCTACATTTTTAAATGGAAATAAGGGTGAGTATGTTTTTCAGATTTATATCCAATTTTTATACACGCGTCATGGGGCCCCAAGATTCAAGTGGGGCCTCTGCTCCATTATAAACATGTAACCTCCCTTTATAAACTTTCCACGTACGCCTGTTATGCTGACGTCATCCTACGGCGCATTCGTCATTGCATTTGGAAACCGGGCTTTAGAGCCAGCGTTGTAAAGTCAACATCGGCTACAAAACCACTGATTTATGTTGTCAAGATTTGTATACAATACTACGGTTTTCATCGATAATTTAAAAACAAGTTTAAATACCAAATACGAATTTTAAAAATTATGTTAAAACTGACGGATTTGAATGTAAGATACGCTATAAAACTAACGGCCTATTGTATTTTTCAATCACAATACCCGCCTTTCCTCCCCCCCTTACCCTCTGCAAACACATTCCACCTTTTGGGTAGACTATAGGCCGTCACATTTTAGTTATCTGCTTCATTCATTTCTTTTCTCTGTAGGCGAGTATACACAAAAACAAATGCGAAAGTTTAGGCCGAAAACATGGACAGAATATCATAATTAAACGAAACGAAGAAAAGTTTCCAATATACAATTTGAAGCAATTGCAGCAGGCCGGCAGCATTTCGGTAAAGCGAGTTTTACTGTATTAAAAATTGAAGAACGGTAACCTAGAAGTTTTACTAAGATTATTTGTAGTTGCTCCCTATGGATAAATTGAAAAGGCATCGTGTAACCCAAAAGTGGCGTCTGGACGCCAGTTTTGTTTTGGCCATATCCGGTGGAATATACAGTTGTTTATCTTAATGAATTACAAACTGCGCAGATAATGACATGGCTGTAGTAAAAATGCACATGCCAGAGATTTCTGTTATCTGAATCGATCGGAACGGAATCTTCGTTGGATAGTCGGAAAAGCATCAATTGAGAGAGATTCGGTACCAGTTACAGCCATGGGCGCCTATATGGGGTGGAGGGCTCCCCTAGCTGTTCAAAAATTTGATTTGCCTGATTCTGCTATGCATTTATTTAAAAAAAATTACAGTCACATTTCAAAATAAGCTACCTTTGAACTCGTTACTAATTGTCAAGCAACATCAATTATTTTTGTATGTTTTGGCATTCTGTACATTTACTTAAATTGTCGACCTCTTTTGAGGAGGGGAGGTAATTTCAGCCCCATCCAGAAGTGTAGTTCCTAATGTTTCTCAGCCCCCCCAGAAGTACTCATATAGGCGCCCATGGTTACAGCAGTGGAGTAGGTAAGGCGAAGGGCTCAAGGTCCACTCCGTTAGATATCAACACACATTTTTCTCTTTAACGCGGCGAATCGCATTAACTTTTTTAAAGCTACTGGACTTCTGAGTTTTGAACTGCTACGTACACGAGAAGCACGAGGAGGGGGCAATACAACTTGATTGTGGGGCCTGCAAACCTTGCCCCTGGATTATAGTATTAGAGTATTTTTTATAATGAGTATAGTTATAAAACAAGAAACATGCCATTTCAAAAATACACTTTCCTCAATTTTATCTGGAGAAATTATTTACCAAAGTTTAAGCTGGCTTAAAACTTGCTGTCGCTAAAATGGGAAAAAAAGTTGCACCAAAATGCTAGGAAATATTAATTGCTTTCGTTGCTCGAAAATCTTACCAATGAAATTATTTATATCAACGACGCGTAGCCTGACCATACGTCCCGTTTTTAGGTAGCCGATCCCGTTGTCCCCAAGCATAGCTTCGGGGCCCCAAAATGTCCCGTTTTTAGAATGAGAACACCACCAGTAGCGCGGCGATGATGGGGCATGCCCAACACGTCTCACACACATATATAAGTCGATCAAAAAGAAGCCTGCGTTTTTGCACGTCTTTTTTGAGGATTGATTGTTTTTCTATCGACGTGTGTTATTGTAGTTAATTTAATTTTTTTACGTGACTTCTTTATTTTAAGAATGCCTAAACGCAACTGCACTTTTAATCGCGGGGGAGGGGGGGACCCATTCCCCCCAATGTTGGTGTTAGGGTTCCAAATCCCCATTCAATTTCAAACAAAATGCCTTCTACTGGCATATTGTCCCCCCAATAATTTTAGGCCATCGGCGCCAATGCTTTTAATGTTAACTTACAAAGTACCCTTTTAGAAAGCAAAGAAGTCCTCCATCGGCCATCGGGTTTGAAAAGTGTCGTACAGAATTTAACATGGCCCATGGAGGTTCCAGCGATTTTAACCAACATTTAAATCAGAAAAACATAAAATTTCCGATCTTGCTACTGCTTCGAATTCTTCAATGCTTAATTTTTTTAAGAAAAAGGATTCACGAACTTCGTAAGATCTGCAAGTTGCTGTGATGGAAGACACCTGGGCTTATCACACGGTGCAAGAGAACCACAGTTTTCTCTCAAATGATTGTGCTTCTAAGTTAATTCAAGCATGTTTTGAACAGAAAGTTAGATGTTCTCGTATGGAAACAGAAGCTAATATTGTAAATGTGTTAACGCCAATAGGTGAATTAAAAGACCGCCTCAGCTAATGTAACTGTGTTATTGTATTAACTCGTGCTTTAAACCACGGGTCCATGAAAATATTCCCTGCTTTAGTTCGCTTCTTCTTACCATACACAAGTCAAAACTTTTAGAATTTCAAAACCAACCGGGAGAAACATCAGACGTTATTGTCAATTATCTAATGAATTTATTCTACAGAAAAATATAAGACCACATAAATTATTTATTTTCACACGTTCATTCCAGTTCTTTTCATGAATAAACAAAAACTATAAAGAAATATGCGTTTTCTTGAATAACATACTATTACCGAAAAATTAGTAGATGTCCCATTTATTTTTTTCCCTCAAAACGGGACATACGCCGTATGTCCCGTTTTGAGGAAAAAAATAAACGGTCACGTTAACGATGCGTAACGGATGCTGTTAAGAATTTTGCAGAGCAAACGAAAAGGAGCAAGAAACGATCGCTGAAGTGCAAAACGGATATTTTGGAATCGGGGAATCCTGTTTTCAGAGAATAAACTGTGGTTAAAAATGCCTATCGTATTTTCGTGATGGGAAATAATTTTTTTTTTCGCATTTTCCAGCAACTCGTCGCATTTTGCGAAAAAAATTGCGACTGCAACTTGAACCCTATTATTTACTCAAAACGTCTCACAAAAATTTGAAATGAAGTTTCGTTTTATGCAATATGGATTATCTTTACAGTTTTGTCGCGGAGTTTCTTTACCAGCATTATTGCTATTCAATCGCTTTTTTTTTTTTTCCCTTCTGAGACTCTAGCCATGTAAGGTCAATTCGTTTGTTTGTGGTTTTACGGCTCAAAGACTACAATGGTCATGCTGCGCCGGGACCTACTGTTTTCCGAGGAATCCGAACCTCTCTGAATCCGAACCTCTTAAGGCCTAGGGAACCAAACCCCGGACTACAGTGAGCAGTGCGATCTTTATGAGATCTCTGAGTAAGCGTTCTTTTTGCACTGCTGGGAGTCGAACCCGGATTAGCCGCGCAATAGGAGAACGCGTTACCACACTGCGCCACCGCAGGGCATGTCAAGGCCGAAGAAAACAAACACTACGAAAACGAACGTCAGTTAACGAAGTTCCAGATAAAAGAGTGGGGTGATAGAGGTTCTATTTTAATCTATGTTGGATATGGTTTTTCCTTAAAAAAATAGCGCTTCAGGTGATAAAGGTTCTGGTTTCAATCAAAGTTTCAGGCTTAAAAAAAACAATCCTTTAAGTCTACGCTATTTGTACAAGTTAAAAGAAATAAGCCCTAACCATTGAAAGAGCTTTAAATTTCATGAAAATTTGTCTCTCTGTGACCAATACACCTAAAAATGTTAACACTCCTATAAAATAATACGGTAAAATCTGTCTCTGAAGATGCCTATTACAGGAAAGGGAAAAGGTATAATCACAAACAAGGTTAATACATTCTACACCTGTCGGAATTGAGGGGAGTTGGGGGGCGGAGAGCGTTATAAACAGATTTTCCTTATAGATAGATTTCACCGCATTTGCTAACGTCGTTTGAATATTTGTTTTTATTTCACTTGACCATGAACATTGAAACATTTTCTACTTCACTCTTTCAATGAGAGTCCAGGGAACATCTAAGTTCAATTTGTGTCTGACCTCTCTAAGACATTTCTCCAACGGACGCGAAATTTCGGAGATGTGCAGTGTTAATTGCTTTAGTGATTTGTTCCAAATGGTCACAGTCACTGAAATGATTCGTTCTTCTAACCCAGTCCCTTGGAACACAGCGCGGACTTCGGCAACCACCCTTCTCAATGAACTTTTTGTAAAAACTTGCTACTTTTTGATCCAATCACTCGTTCACTTCAAAAATACATTAAATCATTGTTTTTCCTCCACCACCATAAAATTATATGTTGGCCCTTTCTTCGAAATATTTTTAAGGAAACGCATGATACAATAACCAACTGCTTATTTTTCATTATACATTCAAACTTCATTAATGTGGACGCTCACTGTGACAAAACAGAGAAGAAAAAAAGTTATGTTAAAAGTAGTTTGAGTTAGACGGAAAGGATAGACAGGATCGTATATTTACTACTGTACAATTTGACTGGGATTCAAGGAACAGTTCGTGTTACAAGCAATTGGCCTTAAGCATGTTCTATGTTCGCATTAAGGAAGTTTAACTGTATTATACAGTGTGCCACAAAAAGGGTCCCTGATTTCAAGTAGCTATAAAATAAAAAGTTATTTTAACATTACAAAAATTAAACATTTTCTTTTTCCAAAAAAAGTTCTTACATTCCTGTAACAATTGCAAAGTGATGTTTTTGAAGATGGTGTTCACCCCACAACAATGCAGCTGGTGAGTTCTAGAATTTGCTAAAACAGAACGTGTTGTGACTGTTCAGCGTGCTTGCAAACGCAAATTTAATGTGCATCTGCCTGCTAATAAGTCGATTTTGAAGTGGTACGCAAACTTTAGAGGTAAGAGACGTATCTGTGATCAGAGAAAGGGACATTCTGGCCGACCATCCGCCTCTGAGGAAGTTGTTGATCTCGTAAAGGAAGTCTTTTTGCATAGCCCATAAAAGCCTACGGACACAGCTGGCCGAGAGTTACAGATCCCGAAAGCACAGTAAGCAAGATCTTACGAAAATGCTTGCGGTTTCACCCTTACAAGCTACAACTAGTCCGAAAGTTATACCCGCAGGCCTATGACAATCGATTTGCATTTTGTGTTTATCTTCGGACGTTAATGAAAAATGATGGTACCCTCCTGTTAAAGATCATTTCCACTTAAATGGAAAGGTCAACCGGCAAAATGCACGAATATGGGGAAGTGAGAATTCATATCGTACACTGGAGGTTGAACGAGACTCCTAAAATTAATGTGTTTTGTGCAGTATCAAAACTATGTACGATCCATTTTCCTCCCACAGAGGAACTCTGAAGAATGTTACCTGGACATACTAATCATTTGGTTGATGCCACAACTAGCTGCTGAGAGGGGGGACTATCCCTTTCAGCAAGGTGGAGCATCACCACACAGACATCTCGACGTCGGTGAATTTCTGAACGATCACCTGCCAAACAGATGGAATCGCCGCGCTGATACAGATATGTTTTATAAGTAGCCCTAAGATCCCCTGACTTAAGTATTTGTGAGTTTTTCCTTTGGGGGTATGTAAAAGGCAGAGTGCATCTATCTCCACTACCCTGGATGCTCTGCAGGAACGCATTACCTCGGCTATAAACAGATTGTTGTAGACAGTATAAAACAAGCTGGATTATCGCACTGATGTTTGCCGAGTTACGGGAGGACACACAGTGTTTGTAACGTAGACTAAAATGTAAAAACGTTTTATTTTTGTGTATCTGTTGCCACTAAAATTTTTATAATATTAAAATATCTTTTTATTTTGTAACTATTTGAAATCAAGGATCTCTTTTGTGGGCACCCTGTATTTTCTTTTATTTACTTAACTGGCATAAACTGTACTCTTGGTTTTTCGCGAAACTTTAAACTTTTTTCCATATCTTTGGAAAACTTAACAATTCAATATTTAATTGTTAGACTTATCGGTAGGAAATACCATTTTATAATGCTTTGGTTAAAGCAATAATTTCATCTCTGCTCTGGCACCAGTAACTGTAAAATTTCCATTTCTATAATTCCTTACTTTTCCTTAAACATTCTTAAGTTCCTAGCACCTCCATAAGTTGATTCCACAATCTTAGTTTAGTCCTCTATACTCAATGCTGTTACCTCCATCAGTTACTTTCTGATACACCCTCAATTTTAATTTTGGACAAGCATAACGACCAGTAATTTTTTAACCCATTTCCATTGACTTTTCCCTAATTTTGATTACCTTTACCCGCAGAATTTCACCATTCTCTCTTGCATTCCAATTAACGTACAGTGTTCATAAACTTATATGCACCGACAACGTTCTATAATACACTCTATAACAAAAAAATCGATGCACCAAGAGTTGTCTGATTGTAATGAAATTTCGTATACAAAACATTTTGACCGAATATGCCGGATATATGAAATCCGCTAAAATTGGTAAAACTGCTGCCAGTTTATGTGAGCTTCCCTCTAGCCCACGCTCGTGGCACAGTCCACCTTATCGCCTTTTCACTTCCTGTATCCACGATACCTTGTGCAGCATCTTTCCGTTGTATAGTCCGTTCGCGGAAAACTGGCGGCTAGGTACCGTTACAATTGATGGAAGCTGACGTCACAGACAGGTTGTTTCATTGCAGTAGATGGTACAGCGTCTTTCATAACTCGTTTTTCGCGTGCGAAAAACGAGTTATGGAAGAAAGCTATGTAAGACTCTCTATCCTTTACTGCATTGAAACAACCTGTCTGTGACGTCAGCTCCCTAAAATTGTAACGGTACCTGGCCGCTAATTTTTCGCGAACGAACTATAGATGGCAAGCACAGGCGTAGAGTTATATGGGACCGAGTAGTGGGTTAGCTAGATATTTTGCCGCCCCAATGAAGTAACAAAACAAAACAAATAAATTTTGTTTAAAAGCGAATTGCCACCCGCCGACCTTAGCTACGCTACTGAGCTCGACCCCCTCCCTAATCTGAAATAAATTGCGATTTTACATATACTTAGGGCCGTTTCTACCATTAGGCCAGAGTAGGCGACTGCCTAGGGCGGCAAAATGGCGTAAAAATTTTAATTTTAAGTCAAACGAATAAAAAATTGAGCAAATGAGGAGAAAAAATGAAAAAGAGGAAAAATTAAAACATATAATTGTTTTCAAAAGCATACGGGACAATTACTTAAAAAGTCTTTATTTTGACGAATATAAAAATTTCTGATGTGTTTCATTTTCTTTTTTTTTTTAATTTTGCACACAAGTTCTTTTATATTTAATACATTTAAGCCTTCTAGCTCTGATAATACAACGTTGTGTTTTGAAATATTACTCCTTTAATATTTCAGTTTTCAAAAATATAAAATGTTGAAATTAAACAATTATAACATGTAGCAATTGTTTTACTATTCACAATATTCTAATATTACAAAATAACTAATATAAGTTTAAAATATAAATATAATTAACGGGTTTAATGATTAAAAGCATAATAGAACATTTACGTTGTTGAACCGCTGGATGTTGGTTGTGGTAGAGAGGGAGATACATGCGAAAGAGTAATGGTAGTAAAAGTATGAGGGCGGCATTTTTCAATTCTCGCCTATTGCTGCAAAATACATAGAAACGGCTCTGCATATACTGTAATGTATAAACGTACATAAAATGCGCTTGCCTCCCCCCTCCCCAATAATTTTGAGAACTCTATGTTGATGATGGTAAGTAAAGAAGTTCTCTGTATGTGTGTATATTTAGGCTTTGTTTCCAAAATTTTAATAACCGCATGCATGGGCGCCCATATGAGTACTTTTAGGGGGGGGCTGAGAAAAATTATTACCTCCTTCTTAAGGCTGTCAAACATTTTAGTGAATGTACAAGATACTAAAATGCTACAAAAATAATTGATACTGCTTGACAATTAGTAATGAGCTAAAAAGTATCTTACTTTAAAATGTGAAATCTTTTGAAAGTAAATGCATGGCAGAATCGGGCAAATAAAATTTTTGAACGGCTGGGGGGCTCAAGCCCCTCATATATATATGACCACGTGCCAATGATAATCCCTTTTCATAACGAATGCGAAAGCGTGTAGTGGATTTAAAATAAGTTCATAAAATTGAAGCAGTCTTCAATTTTGATTTACCGTTAAAGGTGAATAAGTCATTAGTCAATCCACCCAAAAGAAGAAATTTTGCTATTTATCTATCATAGTAATTAAGAGTCCTTATGTAGGGAAAGTGATCTCTTAATTTTTTATTTTTGTAACGATGTTTTGTACACTCATCCTATTGGCGTAAGCAGGGGGGGAGGGGTTGTTGATGGGAGATTGTAACTCCTACGTTGCAATGAAAGAAATTTTGTATATTTAACATAGGAATATGTGAGTTGTAGCTCTGTAATCCTCTTTACGAACTTTCTGCCGCCTATGCCTCAGCCTGAGGACATAAGGTAATCGACGAGGTCCAGTAACTGTTCGTTTATAACTTTTCAACTATAATAAAGTTTCGTTACCTTGCTTTGTATATTTAATGTTCAGCAAAAATATATGAAACCTCCACCATTCCAATGCCATCTCATATTTTGTTAAGACGGTTCAGATTTCCCATTCATGTGCAATCGATGCTAATTCCGTTATTGAAGCATTTACACTTTAATGTACCGAAGGGCTATACAGAAAATTAAAGACGATATTGTGGTTAAAAGAATAATATAAATCAGAGGTGTACAATAAACGGCCTGTGAGCCGAATCCGGCCCAAAGGTCAGTTGCTTTTATACGGCCTACGCTTATCTCACCTCCACTAAAACTGGACTAAAGAATATTAGTTTAATTTTAATTAATAAATGGGCGATTAAATTTTCTAAATAGTAAATAGAATATCGGTGAAACGAAGAAAGGATAAAAAAAAAAATAGTTAAATTTTAAGAAGATACAGAAAAAGAATTATACACATTATACAGGCCCGAGCACAGATCTGTAAAAGTAAAGTTTCCGTGGGACTGAGGGCCACTGTTTCTAGGAAAATTTAATAATTATATAAAAAAAAATTCCCACTAAAAACTAATTATTTTGTCAATTCCCCTTCCCCACTCAACTCCCTTAACATCAAACTAATAATTGTGGCCTATAGCATTTGTGAAATTGCGTACTACTGATGTAAACGATCATTCAGACTAAAATCACTACTTTTAAAGGCAGATAAATAGTGTGCATAACATTAGAAAAAGTGAATAAGTAGAATTACTTGTTTTTGTGATGTGCAAAATGACGAGAATATGTTTGAGTGCGCCTCATTGGTCAACTGGCTATCACCTTCGCTTTCGAGCCCGTTAAGCTGGGGCCAATTCTCAGTAAGATAGATTATGTTTCGTTTGTGTTTGAGGTGAAAATTATGCTACACCATGACTTGAAGTTTCTCAAGGAGTTCATACCTCGTTTGCTAGGGAATCAAACCCCAAACAATGAATCTGTAGAAAATCGTTTACTAAAATCAAATCTGGATAATTTGCATGGTAGACAAAAGAAGGTGTAAAATACGTGAAAACGCACGAAGGGGGAAAGCCATTCATCAATTTTAAAGATTACATGATTTTACGTAAGGAAAATTACACAAATATATTTTGAAACATAGCAGACATTTCTGGTTCTTTGTTTTTACGATTTTACTCTCAGGATGTGCTTTTAATATATTTATGTATCTATTGTATTGACAATACGCAGAAGCCAAGCTACATTAAAAGAAATATTTAATCATCCTGATGATTTTACACATAAACTTGTTCTCAATGTTTACAGCTCAAAGAAAATATCATGTGTTCATTCGAATCTGTTTGTCAAAAGGGAGAACACAGTTACATTTGAAATGCAGAGATACACTGAGTATTATAACAATACTAAATATCCTGTTATGTAACACATTTGTCTATGGTGCTGTTAACCTGGGTTTGATTCCTAATGACATTGTGGATTTTTTGTTTAGTTTTATGGCAGAAGGACCCAGGTGCAGATTTAGGGGGTGATGGGGCGATCGCTCCCCTTGAATGAAAATTTAACATTGAAAAGATACAAGGTAAAGGTCCAATGAGGTATCATTTCCAAAAATCAAGTCATTAATCGCCACCCTTGAATGACCTCTAAATCCGCTCCTGCAAGCACCTATAGTTTTCCAAGGAATCTGAACTGTTTAAGGCCTAAGGAACCAACCCCTGACTATGGAGTGGAATCGTTTTAGCATAATACTGTTATGTAGAATTATTATGATATAATATGAATCTTTTACTCAGGTAGGTGGAAAAACATGTGGATGAACCAATACTTAGTAACGAAGATTATCTTACTCGTGATAAAAATCATTTAGAAATTGTAAGCAATTTTCGAGTACAGAACTGTGTGATAAAATTAATAATCAGTTTGAATATTTAAACTTATTTAATAATTTTATCACACAGTTCTGAACTCAAAAATTGTTTACGATTTAAAATGCACTGTGAGAGACTTTGTGAAACCATATGATCTAGTAATATAGAAACATGAAAATATAAAGCACAATAATCAAGACTTTCAAAAATTTATTTTCTTTCATACAATATGCACAGCATCAGCACTCTTTGCAATGACCTAATACATATAGTAACGATAAGCTTAAAAAAGTACAAGCAAAATTTTGAGGTGCACTCTTTTTTCATATAAAATTTAGAAATTTATGAACTTTCCTTATTAAAGCCCAAGAGCACACCCCTAATTTTTATCACATGATGTACGACAAACACAACAAACTTCAAAACATCTCATGTACAATGAAAAAAAGGAACATAAATAATTCTCTTCAAAACTCCTACAACGCAATCACTCACAATTAATAGCCACAAGCCATAAACATTTACTAATAAATAATTAGTAAATTTAGTTTTTTTAACTTAAAAATAATCACAGTTCGTTTATATACAAAAAAGTACTTTTAAATATTCTGGGATATTATGTGTGTGTTTTTAATGCATGTATATATTGGTTCCCTCCCCCCCCTTTTCTTACCCAGCTGATAAATTATAGGAAATGACTCTTCACTTTCATGTAATACTTCTTGCTATAATAATGGGAATATTTCGATTAGGGGCAATGTATTTTCAAATACAAAAAAGAAAAGTTAAACAGTCATTAAAAAAAATGTCTCCATTTAAACTAAAATATTAAAAAATTACAGAAATGGTAAAAGAATGGCATATTTATGTAATTCTTGCAATATATAAATCTCTCTACTAAGTTTATGTATTTTTCAATTGAAGTTAGTACTTAGTAAATATACAGTATTGCATATTCAAACCCAGCATTTGGTAGAAATAAAAGCATCACATTACAAATGTATTGAAAGAAGTTTTACGAACATACACAATTAGAAAAGAACCAACATCACACTTCTGACGAGAAAAAAGACAGTAAACTTTGAAATTGGACAAACAGCGAACTACAACATTTAATACTAAATGAAACAAGATTATTATGATTGCCTATGTGCATATATATATATATATATATATACATACATACGCATATAATATTGTTTCTATTAAAATGAGAATTGTAGCTATTGGGACGTTTTGATATTTGAATATGAGAAGTGTATAAAATCCTCTCACACAATTGAAAATGGCACAAATTAAATACTTGTAAAATGTCAAAATTGTGTGATAGTTCTAGCATTAAGTACTGCTTTTTAAAATTGAGCCCCATTAAAATAACTTGGCACAACCCTTATAGAAATTGTTCATTAACTTCCATTCTCTTAGTAAAATAAAAAATTAAAAGGATTTTACAAAATTGTGTATTTTATTACTATAAAATTGACTTTTTAAATTGAAATATCGCCTACAATCTTGTTAAATTACTACTACCATTAGATTAATGAAAGGTTGTTCAAGACGTTTTGGTAATATAATATTTGCTATATGTTTTATTGAAAATATATAGTTATATGTGTACAGGGTTAACACTAAATGGTAAAGAGCAGTATGGTTTATTCGATAAAAAGCTAAGAGACTATTTTTAAATTATTTTATTTACTTATGGCTGGTTAGTCATAGACTACTGATAGTTCTTAATATATTCTAAGCAGAATTTTTTTCCAAATTACTGAAATTATTCAGAAGCCTTAGTACTGACAAATTATAATATAAAAAAGTAAATGATAGAATGGAGGAAAATTACAGCTTAACCTTGACTCCCAGGCTTTATTTCGCTGGTGTCTGGCTATATACCAGGCTGTGCGGCAGAAAACATGCAAAAATGATTTACGATATTATTATAATATGTATAATCTATTACATATCACACTTATACATAAAACTCGGGAATTTATTTTAATGATTTGTGATATTCATTAAAATGACTTCTGTTGCAAAGTCCTGGAAAATCTTCACAACCAGAACACATTAGCAGAGTACCTTTCCTAACATGTTTAGTTGTACAAATATGGCATTGTTTTCAGGGCTGTTTCTTTTGATCTGTGTAGAGAATCTGAACAAGTTGATAGAGATTTTTAGTTTCGCCTCCTTTAGTACTACCACCAGAAAACATTTGTTCATATCTATCATTGTACTTTACAAGTATTTCTTCGGAACACTTTATAATAAAATCTTCGAACCTAACATATTACCCTCCAGCATTTCTATGAATGACAAGACAATACAAAAGCATTCTAGAAGCCATGTGAATACCAAACTTTTTAAATCATGTGTACGATTTGCAAGCTGGATTATATGGTTTCAGTAATTGATCGACATGGTCAACAGGTCCCATCATGAAGTTGTACTTTTCAATACATAATGTTTTGTAGAGAAATTCTTGCTTTCCACCACAAGAATGGAATACTATTTTACACAGTCAAGTGAACAACATATGGGGTGCATGTCCTGGTTGCTGATTACTGAAATGAGAGGATGTGTACTGTGTATGTTCTGGGAGTTAAGGGGTTAAACTGTGATTAAAGGTAATTCCGGAAAGAAAGAAACTTATAAAAATTACAAAAACTAAAGAATACATACTATAATTGTTTCCTGTGTAATAGATAATATTTAATATTTTCTGGTAGTTACAATGACCAGATTTTGAAATAAGGATTTAGTTATAGGTCAAAAAAATTTAGATTTCAATTCCAATATATATGGAGAGAGGGGGCAGAGAGAGTCTATCCCTCAAAATGATAGATAATGAAAAGAGCATAAAAAATCACACTGTATAAATATTTTTAAAATTCTTGATTTTTACGATATTGATTCAACACTGGAATATGAATGTACTGTGGAATATGACTAACTGGAATATGAGGTGTTTTTGAAAATAAAGCAAATTTGAAATAGCTGGTAAAAAAATGTTAAACTTTGCTATAACACATTGCCCCAAAAGATAAAGAATTTTGGAATAAAATGGCTCAGTTATAAAAGTTATCGCACAAATACCTAATTTTTTCATTCTCACATCCGTAGAAGTACAACACATAGAGATGGCTGGAATTTCGGTACAGATGCAAGTTGTTCTTTACGATGGCTTGTGCAAAACAAATAACCCAAACAGAAGCTCTCAAGGTATTGTTACTGAAAGCAAAAGGCTTATCAGTGAAAGAAATTGGGAAGAGAATGAACATATCTATTTCTGTAATGTACAGTGTGTTAAGAAAAGTTTCAGAACTGAAACATAAGAAAAGTACAGTTCATCTAAATTGAACATAGAATAGAGCCGATCAAACTTTTGTGAAACTGGCTACTGAACAATCCATATCAGTCTGGCAACTTATCTGTAATTCTAGCATCTCAGCTTCCAAGTCGACTGTTTACAGAAAACTTCAAGTACAAGAGTTCGTTAAATGGTGTAAAATATTAAAAAAAAAAAAAAACCTCCCTTTAATGCCACTGCATGAAGAAGCCAGATAGAATTGGGCAAAAAGGCATATGGCATGGTATGATGAATGGATTTATATGCTTGTTTCTGATGAAACAAGATTTAATTTAAATGGACCCAATGGTCTAAAGCAGGGGTCGGTAACCTTTTAAAGGTGTTATGCCACAGTAATGCTGCAATCTCCATTTGCATAAACAGTTACACTCATTTAATTGTGAGAATTTAGTTTACTATCTAATTATTAATGAAAACTAATAGATTAATTAAGAGAATAAAATTAATAGATTAACTAAGCAATAAAAATTAATAAAATAAATTAATAACATATAAATATTAATTTAGGAAGATGCAAATTAATAATTTAAGAAGATACAATTTTTTTTATTTATTTTGGCAGGCATCACACAGTAAAACATAGAACAGTCTATAATAAATTAAATATTACCTAGTTTATAAGTACATAAATATGCAATAAATCAAGAAAACTAGAGATCTACTATATGAAAATAGTTAAATATTGACATCCTTCTACAGCAGTGAAGGGAAAAGACTGTTAAGGTTGACAAAGCCCCAGCTTCCCCTGAAGTGCCAACACAAGTGCCATTTAACAGTGAATATAACAACATAATATTCAACATAAACCATTATTGTAGTTACTTTACATACCAGTTCAGAAATCATAAGACAATGACTTAAACTGTGTTATTGTCTATAACTAAGTAACCTGTCAATTCCCCTCATTCCAAATTCTGGAGAAATATTTCCTAGTGAGTTAGAACACGATTGCTCAATCATTCGAAAAAATTGGTTTTGAAGAATTATCAATCTATTTAAACTGGTCTTGTTGCCGTGTTCCAGACAGGAAAAAAATAATTACTATTAGAAAAAAAATGAATAATACAGATTAATAAGAATATTAGTTGGTAGGAGTTTATGCATACTTTGTATAATACCTAAATTATGAGTAACTTTAAATGAAACTGCCTGAATCTGTGACTTCCAGTTTAAACAGGGTGTCTACTCACATTCTGTTTCAAACTTCTCTGACGTTTCCAGACCAAATCTTAATCGATTTCCAGTCGCTAATTACAGTAAACAACACACAATGCATTAAAATTTGTGTAATCAGAACAAGTTTAAAGACCATAAAATTTACTAATGCAAACCCCAAAGCCATTTATAACTCAATTGCAGTGAATTTACAAATACAAAACTGTATTTCTTTACACTAAAAACTTGCATTAATTAAATATTTACAGCAACATTTCCATTTGGCCCTTTTCAAGTTCATTATAAAAGAGTTTAACTATATAATCGCAAAGCTGATGCTTCATCTTTTATTCTATTTAAAATGTGTATGAATATATATAAAGGAAAAGAGATTGGTATAATAAAAATTCCTTACAGATTGGATAATTTAGCTAAAAACTTTTTTTTTCAAGTTTTAGTTATATATTTGGCAAACATTTTCTCCTGAGAAATATATGGGCTTAATAATTTTATATAAATTATATTAGTTTTGGTGCAAAATGGTAACTTTTGGAAGAAGTTTAGTCAAAAGTACAAGTTTTTCAAAATTTTCAGTATGCAATGTGGTATGAAAAGCACAGTTCAGGAAAATTATTTTAATAAGTTATTTATTATAACAATGAATTTCAAATTTCCCTGACTCAGGCCTTTGTATTTCAAATTTCCCTGACTTTCCAGATGAGTAGACACCCTGTTTAAATTAGACTGAATAATTATACCTAAAAATTTAGTTTCTAATGAAAATAAAATATTTTGATTACCAACAATCATAGAATATAAATTAATATTACGCCTTAAAGTAAAGAGAGGACACTTTGTTTTATTTGTATTTGTTTTATTATGTTGTAATTATTAATTTAAGAAGATAAATTTAATAATTAATCAATTTAGAGAATAAAAAAACTCGATAAGTCAGGGAGGGAATTCTTTACAATGAGTTTTATTTTAAAATTACCCCACATGCCATCCAAAAATAGTTCATGTGCCAAGTATGGCATGCGTGCCATAGGTTGCTGACCACCGGCCTAAAGTATTATTGGCATGATTTTTTGGGAGAAACTAAGACTTTAGTTGACAACAAGCAGATAGATGGGTGGCAGTTTGAGCTTGTTTTGGCATCAATGAAAGGTCCAAACTAGCATATTTCTGAATCAAACATTGTTCTGGACTATCAGTCTTTACTAGAGCAGTATTTAAATCAATATTTAAGCACACTTGGTGGACCTGATTGCGTATTTCAGCAAAACAATGCCACTATCCACACCGCACATTCTACGAAATGGTGGTTTTCTTCCAGTAATATAAAAGTTAAGGAATAGCCAGCTAGAGGCCAGATCTCAATTTGATTGAGAACATTTGGGGTGCACTAGCAAGGATGGTATATGCAGGAGAAAAAGAGGAAAAATATTATCAAACATTGTGAAACTGAAAAAAAAATTACAAATGTTGGTATAAATTGCCACAAGAACTTTTCCAACATCTACGTGCTATAATGCCAGATCGTGTTTTTGAGGTTATAAAACTCAATTGTAAGACAACCAAATATTATTTTTCAAAAGTGCATTTGTTTTCTAATGATTATCTATAGTCTTGGGATATATGTAGAACAATTTTCTTTTTTCTTTTCCCCTGACTATACATAACTTTACAGCAAAGTGAAGTGTTTTTTCTTCAGTGCTTAAAGGCATATATAGAGACCCTCAAAATTTGCGACTCGCAAAATGCGAAATTAATAAAATTCAGATAATGATGGGAAACACGTTTTTAAGTCAAATAAAACATATTTACGTGGATTTTGGCTCGCGAATTTTTGCAAATTTGTCTACATAACCGAATTTTTACTTCTACTCGAGAAATTTAAGAGTATCTGCCACCAAAAATCATAAATTTACACCATCTTATGCCTTTCTTGTTTTTTTTTTCGCGAAAAAAAAATATTGTCAAGAAATTACACCATGGTCGTGAAATAGGAAATATCTATCAACTGCCAAGCGGTATCTGGCGCAGTTACAGGAAGTTGGAATGCAACCTTGAAGAGCCCTATCTAAGATGGGGGCAAGAGAGGGCTAAGCCCCCCTGGGAAATATTTTTTTCTCAAAATAGATTTTAATTGAATTTTATTTTAAATTTTATACTTTGCATAAATTTTATAAGACATGACAATTGTATATGACAATTATAACGTATACATGACAATTGAAATTGTTCTTTGGTGTTAAAAATGTGCTCAAAGTAGCTTTCCATGGTAGACCTTGCGTATATGATGTTTTTTACAGAGGTTTGTCCCCATCTACTTTATAATAAGGATAAGGGAAATTATTTGCAGACATATTAAAATCTATAAGTTTTCAATGCAAAATTTACGTTAAGAAATTTATTCATTAATGTTAAATACAGTAGCACCACTATTAAAGCCATGGTTAGAGAGGTTGGAAACCAATTCCAAACCAATTGCCGCAGACGTCTACCCAAAGCTGAGTAATTTGAAGAAGAGTCTACAAGTGCTTACAAGGAGATACTTGAACAACAAAGTGGGGGAGAGGTTGAATATCCTGGCAGGCAATCCGAGGGACATTACACACAAGGAAATAAAGAAAACAGTGAGTCATATGCATATGAAGCTAGAATCACTTAAGGAAGGGGATCCTACTTGTACGTTTCTGGAGCCTGTGGCTGATCTTTTCTATAGACAGAACGTGATCTCACAGGTAGCAATAAGAGAAAAGCTAAAGTTTCTCCTCACCAAAATACCACTATTGAAGGACATTGCTGGTGACGAACGAGAACATGCCTACAGAGAACCGAAAGAAACCCTGAAGAACAACCTAGGTGTCCTGGTAGAAGACCCTCTTGAGGCACTTCGTGAAGACCATCAATATTTCGGTAATGGTGCACTAAGGACACCATAGGTTCCAGTTTCAAATGTAAACCGTGAAGAGTTTTTCTTCAAATTTTCCCGTGTCTTACGTGACTGCAAGACAAATCTCAGCTTCACAAACGTGGAACTTATTGCAATATATAATTATGAAAATCAAAAATGGAATTTTATATAGCTTAGGGAGCTAAATTTAATTGCATTCGGATATTAATTATAATTAATAAATCCATAGTATTGTGCCTATATAAGTTATATATGATTTTTTTTGTGTATTATATTGTTTTGTGTGTAAAGTGTCAATACATAGAAAATTCAAATTGTCAATACAAGAATATTTCTTTTACACTCAAGAATTTTTACCTCTGTTACACAAGAAATTAAGGGTATTTTATTCAAGAATTTTGAGGGTCTCCAGGCATATATAAGCATTGTAAAAACAAGGAAAAACTTTTGTAAATTAATAAAAAACAAATTTATACGCTTTTTGCACTTTATATAACATTTTAAGGTAGTGTTTTGTTGAAGAAAGAAGTTTAACATAGACAAAAATACATAAATTAATAATCTAAAATGAATTTTCTTAAATCTGCATTTATTGGAGGTAATGGAAAAAAGATTTCTACAAAACATGGGTCATACAATTTAATGAAGTTTCAATTTTAAATTTCAGTTTAAAAAATTAAGGCAGCTGCATCAAAGTGTTTAAATAGATGATTAACCTCAATTACAGTGATCATATCTGAGAACCACACATTCAAAAATTGAGTGTGGATATATATTGTGTGTGTCTCTCCTCTTTTTATTTATATTTCATTCACTTTAAATCAATAAATAATTTATAAACATTTTTTCAAATTAAAAACACAACAAAATAATGTTGACTGTATATATATATTACACACATTCATAATTCCATAAGATTTCTAATTTTAAAGCTTTTAACCTTACCATTTCTTTTTTATATTAATTAACTAGGCAGCAATTTTGTATTCAGTCACATTTAACTTACAAATTTGAAAACAATATCTTATAGAACAATTGATCATTTTTCAACATATAAACACACACATAGCGAATTCCTAAAAAAAAACAAAAAAACTTTGTGTTTTGAGAATAGGAAGTTTAAAATTGTGGTATAAACTAAATTGGTATCTGCAGTAATGAAAAGGATTTATATTTTGTATGCAAGTACTTAGTCAAGCATTTGCTCAAAATAGTTCAGTGGCTTGCTGATTAGTTTTATGTTGTCAAGATGGAAAAAAATACACACATTGCAAAGTTTTTGTTCAAGAATTGTCCATGGTTGCTTGGTTGTATTTTTATGGTGCAAAGATAGCAAGGGTCATTCTGCACCAAGCAAGGTGAGACCGTACATACAATAAGAATTGTCCATTTTTTTTTATTATAAACATTAAAATTTACTTAAGAAGAATACTTCCAATTTTAAGAAGCTTTTGCATTATTGTTTTCAGGACGAGAATGCAAATTGAATATTGTACTAAATTAGCACAACACTTAGTTTATTTGTGCTTTACTTTTCTTTGCATCAGTCGTGCTTTTCTGACTTTACGTATTATTGAATTATGGCAGGGCTCCCACTCACATTGATAAAAAAATTCACTCTATATTCCAGTAATTTTCCCTGACTTTTCTGGTTTTTCTGACTAATATCTTTAACTTCTCTCTGTGGATTCAACAGAATGTTGGTTTTAGGGAAAATGGCTTTAAGTTCATGAGAGATTTAGCTATTCAGTAAAGAAGTTAGGCATGTTTTCTCTTTCTGACATTTCCAGGTTTGACCAAAATACTTCATATTTCCCTGAATTTTAGGGACCACTTTAAATTCCACAACAATTCCAGCTATGTGGAAACCCTGTTACGGGGTGCAATAAATTAGATTTCTTGTAAAAAAATAAAATTTAAAGACAAAAGGAAAGAAAATACACAATAAACTTTTAAGTGAAAGCAATTCATAAAATTTGAATTCCATCACATGCAAAATGCGAAAATAAATTAAGGATGTGTGAAAAAAAGATTAGAAATCCAGATTTGAAGTTTTTAATATATAATTTAAAGGTAACAGAATAATAAGTGCAAGGTTTAAAGTGGGAGGAGATAAACCACGACTAGCAGCACTCTGGAATAAAAGGTAGAAATAATACTAGTAAATTAAAATTCTGTCCAGTTTTTATATAGCTGAGAATGAAGGCAATGTCTAACATCATATTAGCTCAATTTGTGTTATATTAAATGCCTTTTCTAGCATAGAAGCCATTATCATTAGAAAATAAATAAGCAGAAATTTTCGTTTTTACTTCAAACACTTTATTTTGCATGTTTAACTCAAAGCCATTTAATAAAATTTTAACATTACTTTTGCTTGTGTACAGTCTAGTGGTGGCCCGCAGCTAGATTTAAGTAAAGCAATGTGAAGCTAATTCACCAAAACACATTAATTTGTTGTTTATACTCGCCAAGAAACTGGTTTTTACCTCATTCAGTAAATAAGAAAGAAATTTACAGTAACCTTGGATTTTTGTGAATTGGCTTCACGCAGCTTCACTTAAATCTCACAATGGACCACCACTGGTACAGTCACAACTTCTCACTGAAGTAACTTTTAACATATATATAATTAAAAAAGAACAAAAGAAAAAAGCAGTGTGGTATATCATAAAAATAATTGATTAATTTATAATTCTAGTTGGAAACAGAATAAATTTTTAGTTCGTAATAAATTTCAACAGATGCCGTTTGAAAACACATCTTGATGAGCATAAGCAGTGGAGTATTCGCACCAGACTAATAGATTCGGCAAAAGACTAGGCCCCACAAGACTAGCTGCGCATTTACAGATAAACAGCAGGTGTATGGTCCTTTTCAGCAATATCATCACAAGAAAATTTATATACAGAAAAAACAGACACACACTGGCGCATGTAGAAGTTATCAATTTACAGATACTATGTACATAATAAGAATTCATCAGCAGTAAGTACTAAGATTGTACCTTGGACATTCTGGTTGCACTCTGCTAACAACTTTTTCACCATCCAAAACAGCCATTACTACTGGATTGTCAGTAGGACACCTTAATAGGTCAGGAAGATTCCATTCTTGTTCACTACTTATTGTGTTGGGTGCATCTTGCTCTTGTTCAATTGTTGTTTCTGCTACAACATGATCAGGTGGAGCAGGTTCAGGAATATCCACAGCTACTTTATCACTAGAAGAACGTCTATGTCCTCTATGTCGCCTACGATGTTGTTTATCAGGAGAATGACGCCATGATGTACCATAATCCCCATGTCCAGGATGACGAGGAAGAATTAATAATGGCCTTTGATCATACCCATAACTTGAAGATGAGTGCTGACTTAAATCCGAACGATAGCCATATTCACCAACACCGCCAGCTACTGAACGAGTATTTCCTGTATAACCATAATCACCATCAACACTCTCATAGATGTGCTCACTGAAAGGGCCATATAAATCACCAGTTCCTAGATACTGGCGGTCAAGTCGTCTTTGCCATTCATATGGCAACCATACTTTGCAAGGAGATTCTTGATGATTCGGAGCACTAACAATTTCATTGCTGCGATGATAGAGTTCCACACCTTTCTGAAGAGGTCCATACAACTCACTTCCAACATTTGGAACTTCAGTTTGGTTTACCTCAATCTGGTTGTTGGTTGATGTAGTATATAGGGGACCTAATAATTATATTGATTTTTAGTAAATATAAACTTGACTAACATTTTAATCAATAAGCAAAATTTATTCTCAAAATGCTATCACTGAGATATTATATGATCTATATATGGTCATTACAAACTATGCCTCCTCATTTACTAGAATTAAAGATATGGTGGCCAATACGACTGAGTGATATCAGTATTTTTACATAACAATATATAGTTAGATAAAAATCATGACATTGGGATATTGTTATTGCCATTACTATCATGAAGATAATTTGATGCATAACCAGTGTTTAAGCTGGCTCAAAATATGTTGTTGCAAAAGTGCTAAAATGGGGCAAAAAAGTTGTAGCAAAATGCTAAAAAATATTAGGTGCTTTCGTTGCTAGAAAAATCGTATTAATGGAAATATTTATACCAACGATGCATAAGAGTTTCGGTTAAGAATTTTGAAGAGGAAACGAAAAGGAACAAAAAAAGATCGCTGAAGTGCAAAACGGATATTCTGGAATCGGGAAATCCTGTTTTCAGAGAATAAACTGTGGTTAAAAATGCCTGTCGCATTTTCGCGATGGGCAATAATTTTTTCTTCGCATTTTCGAGCAACTCGTCGCATTTTGCGAAAAATGCGGCTGCAGCTTAAATCCTGTGTGTTACACTTTTAAATCACATATATATAGGTTACATATTTGCATGTGGCATAATTGTTAATTCTTTATACTTTTTACTGACGTTTGATTAAGTTTAGACTTGTAAAACATTTTTAATATAAATGTTCCAAATTTGGTATAAAATTTTTGTTGCACATAATAGGAAAAAATTCAAAGAAATTATGTAATGCTAAATATTTAAATAATATTTGATTTTATGCAAGAAAGATGCATTTCTTAACTTTTTGGTAATAGTGATGCTCGGTATTTAGATTCTGAATACCACATGCATGTGCAATGTGAAATTGGTGGTATCTTCCAAAACCTACGTGGATTGAAACCCATACGTATGCATGATGTCAAACTGATATCTTCCAAAATATGTCTTCCAACATTCATGCTGAATGTGATACACATGCCGTATGTTTTTAAAACTGAGTGAATTGCAAACCTGCAAATGTGATGTCAATGTCGATACTTTCCATTCCGATGTTGATCATCCATTCTGCACATGAACCATATTAGAAATTGGGCAATTTTTCTTATGGTGAAATTAAGTTGATTGCAGTGATCTCTCTCAAAATTGATATACATTTTCTGATTGCAGGGTTCCCACTTACATTGGGGAAAAAATTCCCTGACTTTCTGAGCAATATTCGCTGGCCAATCACATGTAACTCCCAACTAAACTATGGTTGCAGAGAAAATTGTTTCACATTCATGGGGCATTTAGCTATTCAAAACAGAAGTGAAGATAGTTTTCCCCTAAATTTTCCAGATTTGACTAAAAAATCCCATGTTTCTCTGCCCTTTAAAGATAATTCCAAATTCCCTGACAACTCCAGGTTGTGTGGGAACCATGGTCTTGTTCATTTTAAATAGGATGGTCAATTATTATAAATTAACAATATATACAACTAAAGTAATATTTTTTAAAACCATTGCTTTAGTTCGCTATCGTCACAAATATCTTCAATTATGCATGAGTATGGTTTAATTTTACTAAAAAACGTTTTATAGTTTTGCAATCCATTTGTCTTCAACTGGAATTTTTTTTCGACATACTTCATAAGAAACTTCTTTTTTTTGTGGGTTATTTTTTAATTAAGTTAACACATATTTCAGGAATAGTATTAAAAAATAATTCATATGCACTTAGAAATTATACAGTATGTTATGTTTTTTTCATACAAATTTTTTAAATACAAGGAAATAATTACTTACCAATTTCGTTTATATCTATGTATATATTGATTTTTAATGAGAATTGAAAAACTTGTATGAAAAAAAATTTAACACACTGTGTAATTTCTAAGTGTGCACATGCATTATTTTTTAATGCTAGTCTTGAAATATGTTTTGACTTCATTAAAAAATAACTTAAAAAAAAGTTCTTTATAAAATATGGAGTAATTAGAAAAATCCCATATGGATGCAAATGGATTGCAAAGCTAGAAAGCATTTTTTAGTAAAATTAAACCGTATTCATATAGAATTGTTGATATTTGTGATGTTAAGCCAACAAAAGAAATGTTTTTAAAAAATATTGTTTTAGTTGCATATATTGTTAATAGTTAATAACTGACCTTCCTAGTCAAAATCAACAAGATGTGAGAATTCTTCCTAGGAAGAAACAATGAATATATAGTATCGGGACTTAATCTAATCAGAAAATGCATTATCGATTTCGAGAAATATAACAGTGATCAATTTGATTTCACCATAAAAAAAATTGTCCAATTTCTAATGTGGTATGTGTACAGAATGGATGATCAACATCTGAATGTAAAGTATTGACATCGATATTGCGCATTGCAGATTTACAATCCGCATCATTTGAAAGATAGTGGTTTGACATTGGGTGTGTATATCACATTAAATCCACATCGATTTCAGAAGATATCGGTCTGACATCATGCATGATTATGGGATTCAATCAATATCACAATAAATAGCAAAACTGAAAAATGGAAAATTGGTATCATGATGTATACTTTATACTGATATTTCATAATACACTAATACATCGCCTAGTCCTAGTGGCCAACAATGGTTCGTAACCATGTGTGGAAGTAATTTAGTACAAGAAAATTAGTTCAAATTCTCATCTAAACAGGAACTGTCAAATCGAATGTATGCAAATTCCATTTATTTGCAAAGAATATTTTTTATATGTTCTTCAATATTATGTAATTTCAAAATTATGGAAAGGTAGCATCTGAATATGCCGGTGTGTACCTAAAGCAAAATACCCCCATGTGTCCCCACAAATAAATAAAACCAGTATGTATGACATTCAGTAACAAGTGCTCAATTACTTTAAATTTTCATTAAGCTCTGCAACTATGGCTACCTAATCTTAAGTATTATTATGGTAGAACTCCAAATTAAAAATCATGATGGTGAATGAAAGATTTAACATTACTTATAAAGATCAAAATTTAAATAATATTTCATTTATGGAATTTTTTAATATTTTCACTATACTTTAAGTTTTTCAGTTTTCTCTTCACTAGGCAACTAGTTGCCTCCCTAAAAATGTACTATTTTTTATGTACTAAAGCCATTTACTATGCATATTAAGAATGGTTTGTGAGAAATCGTTGGCCATTGTTTTTTCAAGGGTATATGCGTTCGAAGCACGATCGTTGTTCAAAGTGAGCAGGTGGTGAACACGGAGTGAACAGAGGATAACATATTGAGTCTGATGCAGGTTTATAAATTATTTTCATTGTTATGGAATCTATTGGACATGGATTATTATAATAAATCATAAATTACAACTAAATTATTTTAAGAAAGAAAA
Organism: Dysdera silvatica; assembly: GCA_006491805.2. NCBI lineage: Eukaryota > Metazoa > Arthropoda > Arachnida > Araneae > Dysderidae > Dysdera > Dysdera silvatica. Next base: position 295,610,509 of record QLNU02015360.1, on the reverse strand, counting down.
TGGATACATAGAGGGATATAGTAATGAATTTAAGAAAAATGGAGAAAAACTGCAAGAAAAAAAAAATTAGTTTGGTGTTGGAGGGAAAAGTCAAGGGATAGTTGTACAGTCAGGAGGAGTTGATAGGGTTTATAACTTCCATTCAGTTTCGATTGCTGGAAACTACAATATCGTATATATAATTGCAGTCCATTACCCCTTTCCCCATATAAAATTTCTGAGTAAACTGTGGCCAAGAGAGAAGAAAGCAGTAAGATTTTATTTAATTTCTTTAGCTTTGATTTCATTAAAATATTTACAAAAATGACACGTTTAAAAGGTTGAATGACCCAAGGAAAAGAAATGCAAACTAATAGCATTTACTGATATTATTATTATTATTAATGTATGTTTTGTATTAAGAATTAAAATGAAATAAAACCTATCTTATTTGATTTTTACAATACTAATACTTAATTACTTTAAATTCATTTATGACTTAAACAATAAAAAATTGAACACAAAATATAAATGATTATACAGTCAAACTTGGTTAATACGAGGAGGTAAGAATATGTAAAATTCCTCGTATTAGCTATTACTCATAAAACCTGTGAAAGGAATAAAAATTTTAAAATACGCAAAACTTTTAAACCAGCAAGCCATGAGTTTTAAACCAGCACAACAAAGCTTTGTTAATGTCTTCTTTTTTGAACTTTTTAATTTTTTAATGTTCATAAGATTTTTTCAAAAGCAGATAGAATGGCTTGTCTATTTTTCCAAACTCTCGATACTGTGAACGAGGACGTATTTTTTGCATACTGCAGAATTTTTCTCTCTACACTGCAACTCATTAGCAATGACTACTTTTGCACTAACTGTTAATGTTTTTCTTTTTATATTTGTCATAAATTTAAAAAAAAAAAAAATTAATTTATAAATTTTCCGAAAGGTTTTTTTTTTTTTGCAGTCAGGTACTAAAGAACTGAAACCAAAGCTTCTAAAGAACTGATCCAACTGATTCTGCCTCGACTCTTTGATGGCTGCTTGCACGAGCTGTACCTCTTACAATGCATTCGCTTTGTGGGGTGAGGGGTTTTATGACTTCGCACGCGGGTGGGCATTCTTGTCGGGCAATGTGGCAGCAACAATTGCAAGTTTGATATTCTTTCTTTTTTTTTCCTCTGTTTTCATCAGAAAAGAGAAAAATCGCATTAAAGTTGGACAGATATTTTTCTCGTATTTGTCGAGATTCTGCTTTTGTGTTCGTAAAAAGCGTGAAATTCTTAATATAGTTAAATAGTGAACTAAACTTAACCTGCAGATTGCTCAATTTTGCCGTGCTCATATTAAATGAATTCGACTGTATATCGCTATTTTAATTAACTTAAACAACTTTTTATAATAAATTTTTGTGCTTATTTTTGTAGGCACTTCAGGTGTATACATAAGCCTTATAGAAAGTATCAAGGCCATTCACAAGAGGGTGTTAACCCCTATGTGTGTGGCCACCTTTTTGGAATCCTGTGCATGGGCCTGAAAAGTAAACACACAATTGAGGTGCTATTAAGATTCAGATGGTTTGTAGCATGTGAAGCACATACTTGAGAAACACACACACACAAAAAGAAAAAGTCAATCTGTGTATTCTTATCAGAAACGCTCCATGTTGCATTACTGTCACACTGGACCTGTGTATTTACGGCTTAATGTTCCAGGAGGAAGGGAAAATAATAATATAAAGTAAATTATAGTGAAATCCGTCTAATGGGAGAAATGATATCATTATAAGGTTGAACATGATAACACTATATCTAAGGGGGATTACAGGGAAAACATCTTTGCAGACAGTATCATAATTTGAAATAGCAAAATGTGAAATTCATTTTATGTGGCCATAGTAGTGGTTCATGTATATCATATTATCACTCAAGTTACTGACCACATCAAACAGACAAAAAGATATTATAGTATAAATAAATCAATTACCTAGTGTTGTGGAAGTGAGGTTGACAGAGCAATTTCCTTGTTTGGAGGGGCTTGTTGCTTCCTGGCATTCGACCTGTAAACGAAAATTCATATTTAGTATTTTTTGTTAAACAATGTAATTAAATGCTGAAATGGTTATTCAAAATTATATGAAATTATTATAAAAATATTATGAAGAAATATCTCAAACTTAAAAAATCGAAAAGTTTAACTTCTACAAAATTTCAGCATTTCCTAATATAAATAAAACTAATTCAAAAAGAATGTATTAGTTGGCTATATTAAAATGCATATATATTTATTAAACCTTCCATATTTTATATTCAAATAGATTTTTAATGCAAAAATGCCTACTTTTAAAACTGAAATTTTGTAAAAATACTGATATTTTTATGTTAATGCTTCAATTTTTATTGAAATTAAATTATCAATACTAAGGCATATTTTTCATTAATCAAATTGGCATTCTATAGTATTTTTAACTGCATATAAAAATAAAAGGTAAACGATCTAATAGCAGAATTCAACATTTTACATGTTTTTCATTTGCTGTTAAAAGTGTTTACGATTATAATGAATTGAAAGCAGAGCACTTAGAAAATCTGGAATTTCCTAAACATGCAGGAATAGGCTATAGAAGAAGATTTTCCAAGAACATCCTGTTAGGCGATGGGGGGGAGGGGGATTCCATACAAGATTTTATATCATAGAATGCATACGTATCTTAAATGAAATTGATGAAAACATCATATAGGAAACATGAAAACAGTTCAAACTAAAACTGCACAAGCTGGAGTTTACTGAAAATGAATAGTTTAGGGCTGGTTAATGAGATATTACCATGGAAGTACTGTGCATTCAATGAACTGGGAAATGCATAAAACAAAAATATGTATCAGAAGCAAACACATGACAAAATAAAAAGGTTTGGGTATTTAAAAATGCAGATAATCAGATAATTTGTTCTGCAACCTAATAAAAAAGCCATTCTTCATCATTTCATACAACTGCTGAAAGATCAGAACTCAACAAAGAAAAGGACATTAAAAAAACAAGCACGAGAAAGGATTAGCATGAGCATGTTAGAGATACCAATTGCAATGTAGATATATGATAAATTTCTAATATTTTTACATAAAATATTGGAAATTTCTGAAGTTATGGGGTTTCTAAAATTCAACATGTTATTTAAAAAAAAAAAAGAAGAGAAAATCGTCTTTTTGACTAATGCATAACAAAAATATATAATTGCAAAGTTATTATACACAGTAGTAAAGGAATTAGAATATATATCCAATTAAATATAAATGGCAATATAAAACACAATTATCAATTAAATTTTCAATGGATAAGAATATTTTTGTGATAAAAATTGGCATCTCTAGTACAGGTATGCAATAACATGCAACGGAAAGGTTCTCGCATACACACACATGCTGTGTCTAGGGTGCAGGGGAAAATACCTGAAGGACTATGAGTGCAAACAGAGAGGGGAGGGCAGGGATTACCCACACTGTGTTGGCCCGGAGAGCCTGGGGTCAAGGCAGCTGGCGGTGGAAGACTGCCCTTGGATCTCTGAAGTGGGCCAGGTAACCAGCACTCTGTAAGCCTTTCTAACTGAGGTTGAATCTGAAATAAAATGATAAAAAAATTATTTATGTGTGTGAATACATATATAAAGTTGAAAGAAGAGAGATTTACACTTTAACAGGTTTTACTTCATACTAAAATGTAACACAAGTTAAATAACAAGTAATTTCTTTCCATGATCATGATTAATAGTAGTCATTCAAAGTCCTAAATTTATAATCAGAAATTAAATAGATACAAATAAAACAGCCAATCATTGATAGTTCCTTTTCTATATTAGACACTTAGTGGCCAAAATATTGCACTCGTTCTGATTTTGACAAGTCCATTAATGACGTATGGTGACATAAGAACAAGGGGTTGCACATAAAAGTCACACTTGACATCACAAGAACTAGTTAGCATTACAGTTAGCCTGCACATGGGTAAGGCACAGAATGAGACTTTAAACAAGGCATGATCGAGGGGATAAGAAATAAAAGGTCAAACATTTCTGAAACTCTCTGCTAATATTCTCAGCTTTTCTCATGCAAAAATATCTCAGGTGTTTAGAGAATGGTGGTTGAGGCAAAAAATTTAAAACAATAAGAAGAACCATGGTAAGAAAATGATTTTGAATGAAAGAAGTACCATGTGACTGACATAAATTGTAAACAGCAATCGAAAGGCAGCATCGCAATAAATTGCAGCTCAGTACAACAGGGTTCCCACTCTCTTTTTCCAAAATAAAAAATAAGGAGTTTCTAAGGACCTAAATAATCTTTTCTAAGGACCAACTGCGGTATGCTAAAAACCATACTGCACCTTCACTGCATCACTATCGACTAAGTCAGTAGTTCTTAAACTCTTTTATGCCCTCTTTACACCTACATGAGGATGTAGCAACCCCACCCCCTTTTTAAACTTACACGCAGACATCATATTTCCCCTTCCTATTCAACCTAGTATATAAATAAAATTATTTTTATTTGCTTAGTGTATGTATTTATGCATATATGAAAATGCACATTTAATCATAAAAAATGAAAATATCATTCAAAAATTAGAACAATTTTATTTAAATAAATTTGATATATAATTCAACACAAAATATTTTAGCTTTTAAACGTTACTATTTTCTTTTTTGGAAAAGGAACAACTTCATCTTCTTGTGCTCCACAAAAAAAGTCTTCATCATCAGCATTTATATCCTGACTGTAGAGAACAATCTCCCAGACTATCATATGACAATAGTCTTTTGCCTTTATGTATTGAAGTTTATTTTAACTTGTCTGTGTGTGATATGTCTTCATGTTTATATGAATATGCAATCACCTAAACATCCGCATGTAAGGTAGAAAATCATAATTGAATCATCTTATCAATAGGGTTCAGATTTCATGAAAAATAAGGAGTTTAAAGGACTGTGGATGAAAACTAAATACTTTTAAGGGCCCTTAAAATGATAACTAAAAATAAGGAGTTCTGAAGGACTTCTAAGGACTCATGGGAACATTGTGCAACGAAGACACATCATAAAGAACATATGAATCCACAACACAACAGATCTTGCCATGGATTGGTATTCACAGCAGGAGACCATCATGGGTGCCTTTGCTATCATGTGAAATACAGGGTACCTGGTCCCTTACACATTCATGGAAACCTAATCACAAGGTTCCCACTTACCTTGGAGAAAAAAATTTCCAGGCTTTTCCAAATGTTTCTGACTTTTTAGATAAAATTCCCTGATTAATCGCAAACAAAACTTCGGTTTCAGGGAAAGTAGCTTGATGTTCACCTAAAATTTAGCTATTCAGAACAGACTAGGAAGATATTTTCCTGACTTTTCCAGGTATAACCAACAAATTTCAATTCCCCCCCCTGACTTTTAGCAATGATTTCAAATTCCCTGACAATTCTAGAGTCTCCAGGTTGAGTGGGAACCCTGCAGTCAGTACTTCTCTATCATATTTGAAGTTATCAAAGCAGATTACAAATTAAAAACCTTAAAAAGAGAAAAATATGGTATTTTGAAGAGATACATAAGTTATTTAAGTAAGTAATTAAGTTAATAAGCATGTTGGCTAATTGAGTTGAAAGGTTGAGATTTTAGCAGAGTATATTGCACATCAAGGAAATGGCCACAAATTTGCTTTTCGCATAACTTCTAGATGCAGTGCTTTCATTTATTTTTAACTAATATTGAAGCAGTACATTGAAAAAGATCAGGAACACTGAAGTAGAGAAATTTATTAATTTTTAATAATATTTAATGGCATTATTCTAATATTGCACTCTCCATGATGTAAATTGTGTGAACTTTTTTTTCATGTTTAATAACAGTAGCCTCCATTATTAACATATAAAATTGTGTTTAGGTTTAATAATGACATACATCCACAGGAAAAATTCTATATATGACAAAAAAAAAATGTTTAACAAACTTAAAACTAAATCCTTGCATACTTAGTTGAGTAAAGGGCATAAGTTAAACCTTGTCTATGTGAATAAAGCTGATAGTCTAAGAAAACAATACACAATCACTATCTATTTCAACTCGTCTATTTATCCAAATATATTTGGCCAGCAATATTGCATAAATGTAATAAATTTAATTAGATTAAGGTAATACCACTGACGAGAGCATTAACAATCTAGATCAGGGGTGGAGAATATTTTTATGTTGGAAGGCCACATTAAGTTAATTATAGTCGAAGAAGGCCGCGCATTCAAGAAATTTCAATGAGATACAGGGGTGTAGTAATTCAAAATTGTTGAAGGTTTTTATTAGTTTTTAACGGACCACGTGGTTTGGCATTAAAAGGAACAAGGTATTTTGCTACACTATGGGGGACTTGAGCCCCTTTCCTATGCTACTGATTAGATATATAGCAGAATCTCGATTATTCGAACTTCGTTTAACCGAAATGGTCAACTGTACTTATTATTATTATTTTAGTAGCTATTTGTTCACTGCTTTTGGCAAAAATATTCATATTCGCTTTTGAATGTATTTTGCAAGAGAGAAACCACAATACAAATGGTAGATATTGGGCATATAAAAATAGCCCTTTTGGTTTCTAATGCTTTAACTATGACAGTCGATTTGGAAGGATTATTTCATTGATACTTCTTTTGTATTTTGCATTTTAAGTACATTCATTTAAGATAATAATAAAATAACATGAACAAAATTATATTAATAAAAATAAAAGGATTTTGTTTGCAAAATTTGGAATCATCCAAAAGGCCACACTTAAGGGCTCAAAAGGCACATGCAGCCTTAAGGTCCCAGGTTCCCAACTTCTAATCTAGATACTTCATTATTCAAGATACAACATTAGCCTTTACAATCCATGACTAAGTATAAATTCTACATGGTGGGACTAAAAGCATAGCATTATTTCTGTGCCATAACTAGTTTTCCCCTTTAGGAATTAAATCTTCAATTATGACAAAGAAAGATAGTGTTTTCCACATTATGTTATCAAGTCCGCCATTTAAGGCATTTGATAAAAAATGGTAAAATGGTGACATATTACACAAAACCCATTAGTTTTCCCCAAAATTGTTTAGTTTTATTAAGGTGCATCAATATCTTTTTTACCAGTAACATATATACAGGGTGTTTGGAAAATATCTGGCAAAACTTTAAGGGGTGGTAGGGAACACCAAATAAGGCATGTTTGACCATATCCCCGTGTCCGCAAAGAGGACCCGTTTGGTTATAGACACAACCTGTTGTGCTTCATTTGCTACGTAGCCAATTGCATGAATTAAATGCAATTTTTGATACATAATTTAAGTGAATGAGCTAATAATACAGTAGAGACAAAGAAATCCGGAATTCTGTTTTCTGATTTTGATCTGTGTTACTATGTAGTGAAAATAAGCCTAAAAATGCCTTTTTTAACACACTGGAAAAGAGTTGGGAACTGCCAAGTATGTGTAACAGGTGAAAAACATCAAAATAAACGTTTTTTGTTCAGTGAATTTTTATCCAAACATTAGCCGTTCGGGCACTACAGTGAATTTAGTATTTGCATCCACCACATTCAAGGTTTTCACAAATGGCTACAATGCACCATTTTAAAAATTTTTCAAATTATTTAGCGTCAACAGACGTCGGGCTCTCTCCGACGATTTTTTAAAATCAGTTAAATTCACCGGAATTGTATGTGTAGAATTCATACAATCGCACCTGAAGCGGCGAATTCTACACATACAATTCCGGTGAATTTATCTGATTATAAAAAATCGCCGGGGGGGAGCCTGACATCCGTTGACATTAAATAATTTTAAAACTTTGTGAAATGGCGCATTGTAGCCATTTGTGAAAACCTTAAATGGGGTGGATGCAAACACTAAATTCACTGTAGTGCCCGAATGGTTAATTTTTGGAAAAAAATTCACTGAACAAAAAATGTTTGAGAGGTTGTTCACCTGTTACACATACTTGGCAGTTCTCAATTCTTTTCCAGTGTGTTAAAAAAGGCATTTTTAGGCTTATTTTCACTAAACAGTAACACAGATCAAAATCAGAAAACGGAATTCCAGATTTCTTTGTATCCGTTGTATTACTAGCTCATTCACTTCAACTATGTATCAAAAATTGCATTTAATTCGTGCAATTGGCTACGTAGCAACGTGGTGGACGTAAACAGTGGTTACGCTCTACAGCCAAACCGGACCCTTTGCGGACACGGGGATATGGACAAACATGCCTTATTTGGTGTCCCCTATCACCCCTTAAAGTTTTACCAGATATTTTCAAAACACCCTGTACATATAAAACAAACTGATTCACTGAATAGTGTAAAAAATTGAATGCAATAATAACACGGTTATTTTATACATTATAGAAATAGTGAATAGGTATTAAAATTTAACTTATCAAAAGTATACAAGTAGAAGTTTATGATTACCTTCTCATCTGTGATACAATAGAAAATCAATATAAAAAGACCCTGTGCCGAGTTGAACACTGTAAATACATATGCAAGAGACATAGTCTCCTGATGTAAATAGAGTAACCCTGTAGTCCATGTGATTCCTAAAACACACATAAGCAGAACTGCTCTCCTAATATTTGACCTGGAAAAAAGGAAAAGAAAAAGACATTTTAAAATTTCATATGAAAAAAAATCAAAATATTGAGTGAATAGAAGAACATTAAAATTTTCAGTAATGTTACATAAATGGGCAGGAATATAATAATGATTTGTGTGAATTATCACAGATTTAGACATCGTTGAAAAGCAGAAAAAAAAATAAGGGTTAACCGAGGTAGAATTGATTTCTGATCACTTAAGATGGATGATATTTAAACTTTGATTTTTTACGATCCATGAAAAACTCCATTAGATTGAAACTGAATTTTAAATAACTAATATAGTGGTAAATTGCATTCTTTTGCAAACAACAATGATATATTTTATACATACAAAAATGATCGACTTGATATCAGAACTCCTTCTGTGTGAGAATGAAATGTTGAAATATCTCTAAATGTGTCAATAACATCAGATGACAAACTGCTTGCAAAGAAAAGAATGGTTTCACGGTATCTGGTGGAAAACAAACCCACAACCTTTTGATATCCATACAAGGGTTCTTCCAACTGAACTACAGACAACTGATCAACCTCCCCTTTGCAAGCGTATATAAAGCTTCATGAAGGATGAGTTTTTATATTGATGATAGACGAGTGTTAATAACATATCTAAATGAGCAAGTTTATTAAGTAAAATGAGCTTGCTCACAAAACAAGTTTTAACTCCAGTATAAACTTTTGGGTTCAAGTTCAAAATTTTTATGCCGCACACTTTATGTGCAAGCTGATGTTTAAATACATTGACCATGACCAAATCATAAAATACAGCATTTCAGAAAATGAATAACATAGATACATTATGACTAAAAATATGCAATATAAATTAAAATTTTAAAAATGTTTTAACACTGAACGGACGGGTCACGTAAATTTACGTTTTTCCATTCTGACTTCCTAGGATGGGTCACGTAGAGTTGTTAGACATGTAAATAAAGAACTTTGTAAAATTTTATCAAAAATAGTGTTGATTTAATAAAATTGTAACGCTTTAAAACCATACACGTTTATTTAATTCTCTTAAAAAATGCCCAGAAACCGAAAAAGAAAGAAAAAACAAACCGTCTGTTAAGTGTTAATACACATAATAGACATTGTATAACTAATAAAATAAATAATTATAAGTAAGATAAATATGAATGAAGTTTTTTGTTATGTAACTTGGAAAATATATTTAACAGAAATAATAATTGCAAAATTAGCAGAATGATTTTATTACAGGCAAAATGATTTTATTACAGGCAAAATGAATTTAATAAAATACACTAAATCAGAAATGGGAAAAGTTATCTCACACTGAAGACAAAGGCCTTAGTATCATGGCACTCATACTAAAATTAGAATATTTATAGAAAAATCCACCTACCTTGCAACATCACTTCCATGAACTATATCTTAGTAAGTTAGCACATATAAAGTAATAAAAGGCAACATGCTGCCCAAATGCTGAACATAGTATACAAAAATTATGACTTACATTGGCTTAGACCCCATTAGTCAAATATATATAATATTAGGATTATTTATAAACTAGAAACAAATGTCAGTACATTGAAATTAAAAAGAAAATCTTTTTTATAACTATAAATTAATTGAGGTACATTTTTATTAAGGGATATTTTGATGTAGTATGCTATGTTATTTAATAAAAAGTTATTTATTAAAACTATTTTGAAGTTCCAGTCAAGAACCACATTGTAGTAAATATGAAATTGAGATAATTTGATTCTTTAAACTTAAAATTTTGCATAATATTTATGAATAAGCCCAGCTCTTTTTTTTTTTTTTCCAAATGCAGAAATCAGCCATCAAACCCTCTTTAGGTAGATATTAAACTGAACATACAAAACTTTTAAATAAAATAATTTACAATGTCTATCGTTTTTAAATATCAGTTTATACAATACAAATTTTTCTAATTTGAATAACGTATATATCTCTCCAAACGGGGTTACAAGATTATAAGGAAGAAAAGGAATTACTTGATTTTGGTGAGTTTGGCTTCCTCTTTCCCTTTGATTGTTGTTGTAAGGCTGGAGTGGTGATAAAGAATACAACTAGCCACGCACAAGAACACCATTCCACCCTGAAATCCAATTTTATATTAGATCAATTAATTAATGAATTTTGATTAAAAAATAAAATATATTTAGAACTCTAAACAAAGTTCTCTTAAAATATTTTCTAATAAAAAATGGATTGATAATGGGAAAGAATGTTGGAGTCCAACAAAATAAATATTGCCATTTGTAAAATTTGTATGCTACTAGCTTTTATGGACAATTAGAAGATCTAAATTCTTATAAATGCAAGAATTACACACAACAAAAAAGAGGATTGTACTTCTATCTTCATGCAAACTGTACATAGGAATTTTTGAAGATGATACTACAATAATTAAACTGACATGTTTTACTAGCAGCACTTTGAAGCTGTAGCTTTTCTAATATTGTTTAAAGCTTTTTTTGCGATTAGATTTGTATGAGTTTTGAAAATATGCAAATCACTGATGGGAATAAATTTACTGTTCAAAAATCTTTGTAGTGATATAAAACTTTAATTTCCTTTTCACCAGAAATAGTACAGAATAAAGATTTCACACTGGTAACAAAATTATTTCTTGTGCGAAAATTTAAACTATTGAACATAAATGGCTTAAAATTTACTTTTCTGATTAGTTAAATGAGCAAAATTCAGACATAGGTGGAAGAAATTTGGAAATGCCTTCATCTAATAGTGTATAAAAAATAGTTTAGTATAATAATAAGGAATAATGTTTTATATATAAGTATAACTATTTTCCATTTACAAGTTTATTTGTAATATATGTATAACTAATAATATTTACTGACCTTTTCATACGTCCTAGTTTAGGCTGTAACTTTGCAAATGAGAAAGATTTTTTCCCCAAAACGTGAGAAAATGAAAAATAACATACTTACAGAAAGAATAG
>QLNU02015360.1:295583581-295598806 GCA_006491805.2 Dysdera silvatica | reverse complement strand
TTTATCCAAAATCTCAATTTTTACATCATTATTTTTGAATAAAAATTATAAATAATTATTAACAATGTTAATGTAATAGGCTATGAGAGAAAGCAAAAGCAAAGTGAGTTATAGTAGAAGTAAACCTTTAGAAAAAAAAAAAATGGAGAAATTATGATTGCTTTGGATGGATGATATAACTAAAAAAAATAATATATATGTTCCACTCGACTTGAATTACTATCAGGGGTAAGGTGGAGTAAAAGAAGGTATCTTTACCCTTTACAGGGTTAACACAATTGCAAAAAATATGTCATGGAGACTTTATATGTTGACCATTATTTGGCAATTGCGTTATCCCTGAGAAGGGTAATAATATTTTACAACTTTATATGCGGAGAAAGAGAGCGTTGTTTCTGTGCCTATATGGTCTAGCAGTTAAGGCACTCCAGATCTAATGGAGGGTCCTTAGTTCTACTCAAGGCCAGGGTGTTGCCCCTTTTTTTCTCCTATATTTTAAAAGCCCTAGCTTGAGCTCAAGCATGGGTGTCATAGATTTTTACCTAAAAGACTATAGCAAAACATTAGTCCTAGCAAGCAAGGATTGATTTATGTGAATTAAATCTCACACCCAGTATTACAGTATAAAAATAAGTGATGAAGGCACCAATTAGCCTTTAAAAAACAAAATTTATTTGTTTTGTTTTTTTACTCCATTATTGGGTTTTTATAATTTTTTCTCACTTGCACCTTAAGTTCAGGGGGAGGCAAAGCACGCAAAGAGCTTTTACTGTTTAACTTTTTCATTATTCAGGAAAAGTTATTTGTGTCACGAGATAGAGCTCAAAAGCTTCTGCAGTGACGACATTATTTACTCCAGGGCTTTTCAAACTTTTCTACTTGGAGGCACCTTTTACCTGAGCAAATATTTTTGCAACCCTAGCTATAGAGGTATATAAAGTAGAAATACAAATTATATGTGGAACATTTTTTGATAATAAAGCATAAAAAATTTATTCAAAAACAATTCTTTGGTATATATGAATATAATTTTATCATGTATTAAAGACAAATATTGGCATTCATACTAATGAGTGGGTATGCTTGTTCTCTTTTACATAAAAGTTTTGCTAAAATTTCTACGATTCCCAAATTTAGTTATGCGACTTCAGATAGGGCTGCAACCCATACTTTGAGAAGCCGTGATTTACTCAACTTGACGATGTAATATGAACACTTGCACAACTAAGTTATTCTTCCCCTGGAAGAATTGATTCATGTATTGATGATGGTCTAATACTTATTGGCATCCAAAAGTTCGAATTTATAGCTCTCTTATATTCCTTATCAGTATTACTCCCGACTGCTGACAGAATTCAGAAATGTTTTCAGGCTAAAACTCTGTCTTTCACTTAGGCTATTATTCACTTGAGAACTTTAATTGATAAAATTAAAATTTGGAAAAAAAATTTGGAAAGCTGAAGGCATGTGCCTGAAGGAATGGGGTGTTTCAGTGCACAGATAGGTGAAAAAGAAACGCTCCATATTAGGTGAAAATGCATTTGATGTAGGATTGAGTGAACAAGAAGAGATGCGGCGATGCCTTAGGCAAATTTTAAATAAAATTGGGATTGAAATCGAAGATTAGTTTTCACAATTGCGAGAACTGCAGAACCGTTTTGATTTTCTCTGTGCTACTGAACTGTTTGTTAACCAGTTGAACTATGAAACTGATGAGCAGCTTGTCAAGCTTCATAAGATGGGTTGATCTTGCATTATTTTATCCAAATGACTTGAACGGATCTGCACTGTATAAAGATTATAAAGAAGACATAATTTCATTTTTAAAAAGAGAAAAACGATTAGGAGAAGAATTGTACTACTCTCCACAGGGTCGTCTCATATACAATCCTTCAATGTGATTGGAAGCCTATAAAACATTGGCCATAGCACTTCAAATTTTATTGACATTGCCTATTTCAGTTGCATCATGTGAATGCTCCTTTAACAACATATAGCTCATTAAAAAATAAAAGGTTTTGTAAACAATAAATCAAGAAGAGCTATGTTTTGATCGTAAGTATTTGTACATTGGTAAAGATTCTCATTATATTATTTTTGTAGTGGACAATTCCAGAGAAAACCTGAAATGTATTTAATAATTATCTCATTCCCTAGCAAAAGCAGAGTGCATTTGAAAATGGAATTTAGTGTGTGTGTGTGGGGCGACAACGTTAGTCACACGCCCCAGACAGCAAAATATCTAGCTATGCCACTGAGTGCACCTATAAAACATAATTAAGAAAATGTATAATGCTTTTATTTTTTTAAATTACAATAAAATTAATTTTTGCATAGCTAAAATACTTCTAATTGTTGTGCTCAATTACAATGATCAGCATTTTAAAACTAAATGTTATTTAATATTATACAATAGCAACAAATATGTAAAACAAAAAGTAAGTTGATAAATTCTGTGAAACTGAAATTTATATGAAATGAAAACGAACCTGACATCGAAATCCCAAAATACACAAATTGGATTTGTCATATTTTCTTCCTAAATTAATAAAATTAACATTTGCAATTAATTAATGCACAGAACAGTACTATAGAAAAAAAAGAAAAGATGTTACATTAGCAAAACCTGTTGATTTTAGTTTTAATATGTATTACACTTTTGCCACTCACTAAGCAAGAAAATCTAAAGCAAACATATTTTTAATTATAACTATCTGAAAAATATCCATGCATTATTAGAAAATTATAAATTCTTACTTGCAAATGTCTAAATGTTATGACTACAGGTTGAGAGAGGCGCATCATTCCAGGTTTTCCCACAGATGCAGCAATAACTCTTGAATTTACCACCCAGCTGTAATTTCTTTTATCAGAGGAATGGTAAGAGTGATATGGATGTGGTTTAAATTCTGCTTCTGGCTTTAAAATGTCGCCTACATTGCTATAAACCACGAAGACAACTTTTGCAAGTCCTAAAGGATATAAAATATAATTTTACTTTTTTTAATAAAAGTAGTTATAAAAATACAAATTAATCTGTTAGAATATTTAAAATTATCCAAAAATACATAAATTGGAAAAGAAATGATAGTCTTTTGGGCATTTATATTATATATAAGTTTTGCAAAATTAAACACAAAAGTTTAATATTTAATATGTTGCATGTGTTGAACGATAAAATTCTAAAAGTATAAGCACCTTCAAAAATAAAGAGATTAATAAATCAGAGGTTAAAAACATTAAATTCATAAACATAACCATATTACCATGTTTAGAAATATCTTGTAAAGCTTGAGGTGGTAAAACTAAAGTATCTTCCATTCTGATCCAAGCAGTTTCAGAAGTGTCACCTCGGAAATCGTCTGGCATAGGAAATTGTACAGCAGTTGATGTACGTGCACTCAGAACTTGTAGAGAAAGCACTGTAAGAAAAATTAGCCCAAATAAAAATTATTAAATTGAAAAAGTATATAATATTTATATAAGTTCATAAAAACATACATACAAATAAAAATTGTAATTACTGATAAAAATGATCATTTGTTTTAATATGGCTAACGGTTAGGAAAATATTTCCCTTGAAGCAATAAGTTTCTCATACTAAATTATTTTAAAGAAATACAAATAAAACTATACTTACAGACATTTGCTTGAGCTAGAGTGAAGGAATCATCCTTTCCAGATGACTGAGCTAACAGCATGGCACTCTCTTCCAAGCCATCAAGTAATGATGAAGCAACTCGACGTTTGTCATCAACAGAAAGATCTTTCCATGCAGTTTGATCTTGCTTAAGGAGATTGCTAATTGTTTCCAACAATGACTATTAAAAATAATAAAAGAATATAAGTTCAATCTTAACTCACAAATAACAATATGTAAGAAGTGCAGAATATTTTGGTTTCTTGCTGGAATGTGTGTATGTAGTATATTTTATCCTTATATGTATCATAAAAATAAATGTTTAAAGTTCTTAGGCTTACCTGCAAAAGTTCTCGCAAGACATGATAGCGCTGCCAAAGATCATGAAAGGTCTCCATTCCATTGATAGCTCGAGATAATGTTTGCTGAATCACCTCAGCAATATCTTTTATATCATCGGCATAGAGTGATTTAATATATGTCATCAAGGACAGTTCTGAGGCTACACCATTGATAGACTCACCTGCTTCAATCTAAACACAAAATGTAGCATATAAGATCGAATTATAAAATTTATATTTTCGCAAGGTGAGATGACAGTTGATTTACTTAATTCAATAGGGAAGAAAACTTTGTATAGGATGTTTTAATAACAAAAATAAGTATCAAAACTGGCAGTGATGATAAAAAATGTGAAGAAGTTTATAGAGGTGCTTAGAAACAAAACTGTAAATGTACCCTCTTTTTCAGATTGATAACCCAACCTGATCTGCATTCCCTAAGATCGGGATGTGATGTCAACCACCGTACTGGATCAGACCCACATTGCCATCGAGCCAAACCTAATATGGAAAGTTAACATATTGTTTAAACAAGAAATGAATTTTTAATCACAATAATATTCTGTATTAGCTAGTAGATAAACAAATTAACTGATATAATAGCAAAGCATTAATTACAAAAACAATGCGAAATCATATATTTTTGTATCCCTTGTATTAATTTTTAATCTTTTTAATAAATGTATTAATACCTGTAGCACCACCAGGGCAACGATGAATGGCTTCAGTACCAGCTCTTGTCCAGTTCCAGCGTATGTCATTAACAACCATTGGTGGACAATGATTAGGGGGTATTTTTGGGGTAGTAGACGATGCGTAAGTTGTAGGGTGAACAGCTGAAATAAATTCAGTTATTAAGTATATAAAATAATATTTTAACAATGATACATTTTCTACAACCGCAACAAATGTGTTGTATAAAAATGTATAAAAACAGTGGTGTAATTCTACAAAAATGAGTGATTTAAAACTTTCACATAGTGTTTTTTTATTCCAGTTTTTGAAACTGAAAAGTAGCTAGCCCTTCCTCCAGCTAACCTACAATATTCATTTAGTTCATTTCAAATTAAATTTTGATGCAATCAGATTCTATAATCATTTTCTTTAAAAACTCATATATCATAATAAATTTAAAACTATAAATAATAAGCGCCTCATAGCATTAACCACCTAGACTACAGAGTCGTATATATATATATATAAGTTTTGGTATACTACTTTTCTTGTTTTAGGCCAACCAACTGATATATCATTTTATTCATAAATGCCTTTTATTGCTCAGCTTAAAGCCAATTATAGCATATTTGAGAATTCATTGAATAATATAACTTCAAAAACAAACACGCATGTGACTATTTTTCTTATCCAATCCTTTGATTGTGCAATTTTTACTGATTTAAGCTTGGTAAAGATCACAAATATTACACCAAAAATCCAGTTTTTCTTAGCAACTTTGGTTTGTGCGCAGAACAACCCATTTTTTTAAAACTCAATCGAACACTCAAGTTTTTGTTATGCATTAAATTTGGGAGTGTGATTTATTTCATTGGTCTGTAAATAGGTTTCCAAGAAATAGTAAGAGAAGTTCCCTTTTTTTAGTTACATTAGGAGAAATGGGAAGAAATGGATGGAGGCCAGGTGGTTAATTGGTTGAGTTAGACTTTGACTCTACCACTGCACATAAATATCTCACTTACTTGCTTTAGGAACTAAGGTTGTAGAATGAGTAGTTTGGGGATGATGATTTTGTAACATAGTAGTAGCTGATGAAGGACTGCTGCTACTAGTGCTAACAGTTGGGGAAGTTGCAGCAGGAGTAGTAACTTCTCCAACATTTAATGTTTCTGCAATGTTCATTGTTGTCTCAATTGCAGCTTCAACATCTGAAGTGGAAGAAGTATTAACTAGAACAGTAGATTTTCTGGTAGTGCTAGTGAAGAAGGATGCTAAAAAGTAAATAAATGTAGCTTTTAGGTTCAGAGTATTTTTCCCCCTAAATAAAAAATATATTAAAGAGGGAAAATAATTACATATGCATAATGAGCATTAATTTAGGAATGTTTAAAATAATTGAAAATACAATGTAATACAAATTAAGCAATTAACATTTTCTTTTGATGATCTTAAAAGGTCTTAGTACTTACGTGAAACACACTGATACTGAACTTCTAAATATTTTAGAGTTCCAGGACACGGATCGCCAAAAATAGTACTTGATACTCCAACACCACAACTCTGTTTTTGACTACACCTAAAGTACAAAATGTGCAATAACTATATGTAGCTTATAAGGATTAGGTGAATATTGTGATGGAAATATATAAAATAAATATATCAAAAATAGGAGTCTGCAATTCAGTCCTAGCTTACTAACGAGACAAAAATTCAAGAATGGACGTTTATAGCACATGCCTTTCTGCAAAAATATTTTCACATCTATTCACTATCTGATCATAATTCAATATTAAAGATTATTTATAAAATGACATTATGAAATTAGAGTTACATTTCCCCGCATCGTCCTGATTATCTACATTCAAAAACACTTTCAATAATAGATGGCACTAACTTAAAAATCTGTTAAAGCAGATTTGCCTCTTTTTTTACAACTTCAGCTTTTGCTATATAATGTATACACATTTGGAACAATAGAGAGTAATTTGTCGAAATTTTGGTGTCTGCTCAGTATTTCTACTAATATTTTTGGACTACTTGTAAAGTGAATTCAATTATATATGTTAGTTGTGCTATCCATTACTATGAATAATCAAGAGTTTACTATATTTCATGTTATATAAATTAAAGCACACTTCATTCAGATGGATACAATTATTTATATGAAGTGATAATGATTTACCATTTCATAGTCAAGTTGATCTGCTTGGGCAGAAAAGGATAAAGATTGTGGGGTCTGATAAAGCTTGTGCTGCTTAGAATTGGATATAATTAGTGGAAGTAATAAATAAAATAAGAGAGAGAGAGAGAGAGACAGCTATAGGTGGATTAACATAGGTGTAACAAAGTGTAAATTATGGAAGAAGTGATAATATGATTATCTCCAACAGATGTCTAGGAAGAAGTCTTTCAAATTGGGCAAACGAATTAATAGTTTTAAGTGTGTTAGGAAGAAGATTTCACATCCTAGGGCCAAAGCAACCGATACATACAACTTTAAGTTTCATCCATGAGTAATCTGAAATTAGATCATTACATTTTTGGGATAATAGATATAGTCAAGGAAGTACAATGAAAATAAATCAGAATAAGTGTCTTTCCATATGGTGTTAAACATGAAGATGGACATTTTGTGGGTAAATAATTTTTTGATTAATAACATCTGATGATTGTAAGTCATTTTAGTGGTTCTGGGAGAATAGGTTTGATAATTTAGGAGCAGAGGTGTCTTTCTTTTAAGTGGTAAGTCTGATTAGAGTAGACTTGGAAGTGCTTCCCCCAGATTACAGGGTAACTGAAAAGAACAGACATATTCATAGAGTAATCAATTCAAGAAGAACTGAAGCTAGTAAGTAGCATATGGTGTTTTGAATCAATCCAATATTTCTACTAATTTATTCTAGATACTGTTAATGTCAATATCCCATTTTAGATTAGACTGAAGAGTTACACGAAAAAAGTTTGTGTTTCATGAGAATGAAATCATTGCATTATTTATAATGATTTTAAAATGGTTAGGGTCGCTTTTATTCCATAAAAAGAAGGCGTTTAGTCTTTGAGGTATTAAGTGTTAGGTAGTTAATTATAAAGAAATAAAGTATTCAATGATAGTATTAATCAAAGAAATCAGTGTGTTAACTTCAGTGTTCTTTAAGAAGATACTAGTACAGTCAGCAAAAGAGAGGTTTATAAAGAGTTAGTCGACAGAATATATTATCAATGTGAAAGTTGAATAATATGACCCAGAAGATAGATTCTTGCAGAACACCACAGACATATGATATAGTGTGGAGCAGCAAACATCTATATACCAAAATTGTTTTTTTATTTGTTAAGTAGTTTCGGAGAAAGGCATTGGGGAGGTCATGGACACCAGTCAATTCAAATTTGAAAAGAAGTCTGTTATAAATATTGGTATCAAAAGCTCTTAATAAATCAATTATCAAACTACAGTGAGAAAGGACAGCGTACCACACTTTTTTTCAATTATTAATTGTTACAAGGTATGCATGGCGAATAGAAGCAAAAATAAATAATATTTTAGTGGGTAATATTTAGTAAGATATAATGATCGTTTGGCATTACACCTTCCTTGAAATTCACTGGAACAAAAACAATGAGAAGAAACTGTTTTTAAATATCACATATGTTGAATAAGTTTACACTGTTGTGCACATTGATATAGTATGCAAAGGCCTTGTGAAGTTATTGAAAAGCAGATTACATTTTGGCAACGATAAACATTATTAGGCTAACTATTATTACATAACAATTAATTTATTATTCTTTACCCTATAAAATTACTTACTACTAAATCATTCATGCTCTTTTAAATTTTAATAATGAATACAAGCGTAGGTTTCGAAATCTGGGGAATTCGGATAGAAGCTGAGGAAAAGGGGAAATTTAAGGCAAGTAGTTAGAACTCTAGTGAATCTGCAATAGTACTCATAAAAATTTTACTGTAAAGGGGCTGGTCAAGTATTACATAAGCATCTTTGGGGGAGAGAGGGTTTGAGATTTGCTTATTTTTTCTGACTGGAGAAGAAGGAGGGGGTCTGAATTATACTTACATAAAGACACAGAAATAATAAACTAGCACATATTCACAAAGTGAAAACCACCCTGTGAGTAGAAGATATAAAATACATATAATCACAGTTCACCAGTGGCTCTCAAACTTTTTTAACTCGGGGGCCCCTTCTAGGCTCCCCCATGCGCCCCTGGTACCTTTAAATTATATAATGAATGTATTATTTTTAATAAATATATTTTATCAAATCCATTTCTTATTACACACTATTTGCTTGCAATGTAAGAAATATTAACAATAAAAATGCAACAAAATACTTTCTTGTGCCAACAAAATAGCAATTAACAGCGTGTTAAAACTTTTTAAATGCGATAATTTGTTGTGATTACTCTCTATTTATTAATAAGCATTTAATATTATAGCGAACTTATAAATAAATGCTCAATATTACAATAAAAATGTAAATAAGTATTATAATTTGAATCATACCTTGCACTCTTATTTCAAAAACTTATATCAAAAAATTAGAGAATCGAAAGCTTCATAAGCATGAAAAGGGGGGGGGGATTTACCTAGGAGGGGGAGTATAAAATGGTCAGAACTGTGCTTACCTAATACTTGAACAGACACAAAACAGGAATATTTTACCTGTAAACAATGATGCTAAATGTTCCAGTCTTTCATTTTCAGATAGTTTCTAACATTAAAACAAATCTCACAGGATATATTGGCATCCAAGTGCATTTTTCAGGAAGTATGGGGCAAATTGCTTCTAAAACAAAATAATTTTCTCATAAAAATCAATCTAAAAAAATGCAAATATTGCAGAGTAATAAGGAAGGCTGGATTCCCTTCCCCACATCATCTATCTATGGATACCCATAACAGGATTATATGCAGCATTTAATTAGTTTATGAATATGGAGGCACAAGACTTTGACTCATTACCTGATCAGTGCTTCCTTTATTTCACTCATCTGGTGCAGGGCTTACCGGGTTTCCCTATTCTGCCCCTTGGGCATTGGCATACACAGTAAATTCATAAGGAGAGAGGGTTACAGACTTTTAAGGGAGGGGTTATAGAGCTACAATTCCATATATTTATATCGGTATATATATAAAAAATTTTCCTCGCCCATTCTTGGCGGAAACAGGCTTTGGGACGGGCAGAGGGAGCCATGTCTAGAAACTTCCTGACAATGTGACACGTGTTTAGGATTGTGGCTTTTTGTATTTCAATGTAGGTGTTTGGGTCAATGTTGAGTATCTCCAAATTCGTCGCAAGCGTTTTTGGTACTATCCCTGTTGCTGAGATGACTAACGGGATGATGAGGATCTTTTCCATACCCCATATATCTCGTACTTCATGTCTGAGATCTTGGTACTTGGTGATTTTCGTTGTGTAGGTTGTCTGTATGTTATTGGTGTTGGGTACTGCTATGTCGATTAAGTACGTGGTCTTATTCGATTTATCGACGAGGGTTATGTCAGGACGGTTATGTGGGACTGTCTTGTCTGTTATGATTGCTCTATCCCAGTAAAGCTTGTGTGTTTCGTTCTCATGCACGGTCTCTGGCTCATATTTGTAGTACGGGCATTTTTCTGTCAGAAAGCCAGCATTCGCTGCCAATTTCTGGTGGACTATTTTCGCTACTTGATCGTGTCTATGTTTGTAGTCTGACTGCGCAAGGATCTTGCATCCTGCCATCACGTGTTGGATTGTCTCCGATGCCGCATGACAGTGTCTGCATTTGTCGCTTTCTATGTCTTTTCTCTGGATGAATTTCTGATTGTTCCTTGTTGCGATCACTTGGTCTTGGATGGCTAGCATGAATCCTTCTGTCTCTGGCTGGAGAGTGCCTTTGGCCAGCCAAGAATTTGATGCCTTTTTGTCAACGTGTGGTTGTTGCAGGTCATTGTAGTGCCTGCCATGTAATGGTTTTCCGGCCCAAGTTCTCAGTTTCTGTTCGTTGGCTGTTTCGAGGACACGCTCTTCGGTACTACACAGGTTTAGTGGCGTGTAATTTGCATCTGCTTGTATTATGGCTTGGATGAGTGGCGATCGGGGACTCTTCAACTGGAAGTATTGCCTCATGCTCTGGATCTGCTTGTCATGTAAGTCTTTGAGGTCCGCTTGTCCGCGTCCTCCTTCTTCCCGGGGTAGTGTTTGCCGTTCAATTGCCGTTGCAGGGTGTAGTTGTCCGGCTCTTCTCTGGATGGTTCTCATTTTCCGCTGGAGTTGTTCTAGTTCAGTGTTGGACCATTTGATGATCCCGAAGGAGTAGGTGAGCACTGGTACCGCATATGCGTTAATTGCTTGCGTGGTGTTCTTCCCGCTCAGTTTCGTCTTCACAATGCTTCTAAGTCTTTCTTGGAATGCTTGCGTGAGCTGGGGACGATCTTTAGAAATTTTCCCGTCTTCAAATTTTAAGTTGCTATTCTTCCATATTTTACTTGCTCGAGGCCGAATTCCATTCCTATGTCCTTGGAGAATGTCTCTGTTATACTGATAGGTTGTTTGATTGAGTAATTGCTGGCTCATTGTAAGCTTGATGTCATCTACGTACATGGTGAAATTTTCATATGTAGAGTTTCTCTTGTCTTTCTTCAGCATGTATCCGTATTTACTTGTGTTCAGCATCCTTGACAAGGGGTTTAACGCCAAGCAGAACCACTGGGAGCTTAGTGCGTCTCCTTGAAAGATACCGCGCCGGATGGGGATCTCGGCCGTTTCTATTTTACTGTCTGGCGTGTTTAGCTGTAACCGGGTTCTCCATTGTTTCATGCTGCGCTTTTAAGATAGTTGGTGCTTCAGGGTTTGCCACACTGGTTGAAGTGTTTGCTAGGTCATTGGCGACTTCATCTCTTAACCTTTGTAGTATGGGCTCTGCTAGGAGGTTTCTGGTTATTATGTTCCTGCGTTGGGTTGTTATCCTTTCTATACTGATGTCCAGGTGTGGGTACTGTTGTGCGAATTTGGCGTGAAGTGTGGGTCTGTAATTTGTCATGTCTGTTTCCAGCTTTGTAATCGTATAGTAGGTGCGCATGATGTAGGTGTTCATATCTATTGTCCATGACATGCGCTGGCGTGGTCTTTCAGCCCTAGTGGTTGCACCTATACTAGGCTGCAAAGCACTTTGGGCTGTGTTGGTTCTAGTAGCCGTACAGTTGGAGGCGCCGCTACAACCGCCGACACCTCCAAGGAGAGACTGTTGCATATTTTTCGAACGAGCCCCTCTGCTTAAAACTCGAACGCGGTTCTGATTTAAGAGCGCGACAACCGATGCTCCATTCATATTTTCATTATGGTTCATATCATCAGAGTCTGAGATAGCCGCTGGGGTCCGGGGTGGCATTCCAACGACATTCCGGATGCTGTTGTGGCGTCAGCTGGCTACAAATCTGGGTTTTAGTAGCCCAGTGGTATTTTTCATTGGTTATTAGCATTTTTTCTGATCACTAGATGGAGTCAGAGGTGCATTATTGTTTATTTATTCATTTCTCTTGTTTTTTGAGATTTTAAAATTTTTCAAGTTTCACTAGACAGATGACATTGTGCTTTCCGTTAAGCAGTTTTTTCAGCTCTTTCAATTTTTTTTGCCTGTATCGAACCTACATCCATAGCATATACCTTCTGGTTAGAAGGCAGGCACTTATACCACTGGGCCACTTCATCTCACACACACACACACATATATATATATATATATATACTTCCCACATATATATATATATATGCACACACACTATAAATTTCATTGCAATAAGAGTTCAAAACCTCTATCAAAACCCCCTATGAAAGCCAGTGCACTTGAGTGTTATTGCCTTCGGCTAGAGTTCAATCAGAAATTATATGTATGTATCAACAGATGTACTTCTGAAGAAGGGATACCTTTATTTAAGGGATAAAATGTCCAATCTTGTAGGTGTCCCTTATGGTGAGGTAACACAATATAATAGTGTGTGTATATAAATAAGGTGATATTTTTTATTGGTAATATATAGGCGATACTTGTTAACTCAATTGTGTGTTTTTATTATGTACATAAGCATATCACTATTTTGTATTTAAAATGTGTTGGTATGTTGATTTCCTTATGGGGAGGGGGTGGTACACAGCTCATTCACCTAGGGTGGCAAATTTACTTATGCTGGCCCTGTTATAACGGCATGTATTTAGGGGCAGTACTTTTATAAATCCGTCATTGGTTGCTATAATCAGATTACAGCTTAAAATACAATTTAATTTTTCAACCGATACGCTACCTTAAAATTTAGAATCATGCCAATGGACGTTCACACTTTGTTCAGTTGTTACTTTTATACCAAATTCCTATCCCAATTTATATTGCATAATCATCCAATGTCTTAAATGCAACAATTTTATTAATACAAGTATAAAATAATTATAACTTACTTATCCTGCATGATGAGGAAGGAACGATAAGACATACAATTGACACTCCAATCTACATGTCCATTATCATTGCACATACTAATGCTAAACCTGCCATAATTAGCACGGATTAACCTAATGACTTTACCCTGCTCGCAACCTACATGTAGTTCATTGCCTTCACATGAATATGTTGTCTTAGAATGCAATCGCTCTAAAAAATTCAGAAACATAAAATATTACAAATGACATATAGGGGGACATGCATATATAAATCATGATATTATCATAAAAAAATTATTTCAAATGTCAGTGGTCTACTGAAAACACAGTTCATTAAATATAATCTAAGTCCAAGACACCAACCAAATGATTATTTTAATTTTTATTGAAAGAACAGGTATATTTTTATGCAAACAATCACAGAATTAGTACTACAATTTGTTATAACTTTCTTCGATAAAATTTATGGGCTTAAATGAAGGTGGTCATTTTCAAGAACTTAAAAATAAACAATTTTATAATTTTTTTAAACTTTTGAAAAAAAAAAAAAACCCCTGGCTGGCACACACCATGGCTGGTACCATGCAATGTTGCCTTATTTCCAATGGTTTTTTTTTTCTCTTTTTGCCTGATTTCTGCTGCTTTTCTAATGAGTTCTCACACACTACCCTCATAGGCATAATCTGGCGAGGGCACATGCCCCCCAGTTTTTTCAGAACAAACGTCTTAAAATCTTATTTTTTCCACCTAATTTTAGGATTTTTTGCCTTTTGCCCCCGCCCCCCCGTTTACCCTATATTTAACCCTCAAGTTAAGCCTATGCTCACCCTAATCTCCTCTGTCTGTATCCCTTCCTTATCACTTTGCTTTTTTTCTCCCTTTTCACTTTGCCCCTTAGTTATTATATGTCTTGCGTTTCTGAAGCCGCTTCCATCTTGATGTGACTCAACAGCTCTGTGGTTATTGTTTTTAATCAAAAGCAATAAAAATAATCCCATGAATGTCTGAATATCAGTATCATGTGTAAGTGGCAGAAACGGTACAGGATATCGCTACACGTTCCCGATCAAAGGGGAGGGGCCTCAATAGCTCTGTAGTAATTGTTTTTAATTAAAAACAATAAAAAAACTCATTAATGTCTCGGTATTATGTCTAATTAAGTAACCGAAAGGTATAATACAAACAGATAGTTCATTTGTAAACAATCATGGCGGCTGGAAATAAATCGAACCCGCAAAACGATAAAGCATGATGATGTAGTTGTATCACTAAAAACCTGTAACTTCTTAATTAAAAATAAGACTAGAAATGAATTACAAAATTATTTTCGACATAATTTCGCTGCAATGAAAAAACGAAAGTTTTGAGAAACGTGAAAATGGCGTTAAAAACTCAAAAGGGACGAGCAAGTACGATGTCATAAGCTGATCTACTGTAATTTTTGAAAAATTTTAGGAAGAGAGAGAAACCGTGTGACGAATCATGCAGTTTCACTATGAATGTTTATATTGATCTTTTATAATATAAATGTATAAAAAATTCTTAAAAGATACCATTTTGCAGACCAGGCCGAAAGAAAACAATAGCTGTTTATATGAAATCATTTTTTAAACCAACATATGGCACTTACTTAAGAACGTTGCATTTTTATTTTTCCTCATAAATATTTTCATAATGATTTTAATCTATATTTCTCAATTAATATCACCTATCCTTGTATGTATTTGGCCTCCTTGGACAAAAACAGTTATTTTATTTTTATGGCAGTTATTATTATATTGGGGACTTAAGTACATGAAATATTTTAACGACTTCCTTCAAACTGCTATAAGCAGTTCGACTTGTTGCTTATTATGTCATTTCTTCCTGTTTTTTTTAAAACAAGTGCAAAATACAATATAACAACACTTTTTTAGTAACTTAATTTGGCAGCAATATGAATTTAAAATATATATATATATACATTAACATTACAATTTAATATTAGTTTAAGTTAAATAAGGGACAAAAACATAATTATATTAACATTTATAAAAATATAAATGCATTAGAAATGACTACGAAAATACAAATATATCAAAATTAATCGGCGAAATATAAATACATCAAAATTAATTAGAAAAATATAAATACATTA
>QLNU02015360.1:295565503-295583481 GCA_006491805.2 Dysdera silvatica | reverse complement strand
GCAAGAATTGGACAACAGGAACAAGGAGAGACATCGGTTGGTAAATACGGATATGGGGAAAGGAATGAACGTGGCGATCAACTCATCGAATTTGCAGAAGCTGAAAATCTTAGCATCATGAATTCATTTTTTAAGAAGAAACCGCAAAGAAAATGGACATGGAAACACCCAAATGGGGGAACTAGTGAAATTGACTATATCCTGGCAAACAAGAAATCAATTATTGAAGATTGCAGTGTACTGAACAGATTTAATACTGGAAGTGATCATCGAATGGTGAGATGTAAAGTGCACTTAAATACTAAATTAGAACGACAGAAGCTCATTAGGAAACAAGTAAGTAAGAGGGTGGATTTAAAGAAATTAAAAGAAAATACCGAGGCATTCAAGTTGGAATTAAAAAATCGCTTTTCTGCACTGGAAGGACTTATTGATGAAAGTGATATCTCAGAAGCAAATGAAAACATTGTTAAGACAATAGTTGAAACTGCTGGGGAAATTGGTGGTGTAACCTGTAAAAAGCACAATAGCAAATTATCTGAGAAGACGAAACAGCTCATGAAAAGGCGAAGAGATATGAAGGTGGACAATCGAAATACCAGTTCCAGGATTGAGTACATAGAACTTTGTAAAACTCTGCGCAAAAGCATGAAAGAAGACATAAGAAAATTCAACTGTGAGTTAGTAAGGAAGGCCATTGAAAATAACAAGAGCCTTAGGGTTGTTAAAGGAAGTTTATCTGTTGGGAAGAAACACATCATTGCATTAAAAGGAGAGGATGGCACCGTAACAAGAAATAGGGAAGAAATACTTAGAAGAGTTGAAGAATTCTACAAAAAACTATATGAAAGTAACAGTGGATTAAACGAAGACTCTGAGATAGTCGAAGGAACAGCTCCTAAAATCTTAAAAGAAGAAGTTTCATTTGCAATAAAAAGTATGAAGAAAGGAAGAGCCCCTGGTGATGATGGTATTACATTAGATATCCTAAAAGAAGCTGGAGAATATGTAGAAGACATACTTGCAAAATTCTTTACCAAATGTCCAGAATGACCAATTAACTAATGGATTAAAAAAATAATCAACGCAAATGAACGGTTTTCTACTCAAAAACAAAGCATTAACAGAAATAGAATAATATGTTTGATCAGAGATGGATTTAGGTCAAATGGTCCCCGGTGCAAGCCCAAAATTTGGCACTCCCCCACTGGCTAAATATTAATTATTTTCAAAATAATTTCTCTTTTTGGTGCACCTTTTTTTAATTTCTATGACTTTCCTCAATAGCCTCCTAAATCTTATTGCAAAAATACTAAATATTATCACAAGACCGAAAACTAGGATAGCAATTAAAATTTCCTCATTAAAATCAAAATTTCATCAACAAATAACATGCAACTAAACAACAAGTACTTTTTTTGATGAGACAAAAATTAAAGCTTTACTTAAGTTTTAATAATCTGGAATACAATTTTTACAGTTAAATAAGTTTATCTATTTTGATGCAGTTTTTACTTTTCTAATTTCTTACTTGAAGTCATATTGTCCTTTTGTTAGAAAAAGGCTTCCTCACTGTCTTACATACTAACTTAATAAAACGCACTGTAATGAATAATTTAAGTAAAGATTGCCAATAACGAGTTTAAAAAATTAAATACGGTTTAAAACACTAAGTTTTAAAATTTTTATGAGATAAATTTTTATAAAACTTTTTGTACTTCAGAGTCATTAGGCCATTTTGGTGCCCAGTGAGCTGGCACAGGTTGCACCGCCCTTAATCATTGGTGGTAATGTTGTAATCTGTTAATAGGTCCGATATACCAGATGAATAACGTGTTCTACAGTGCTTATGAAGATAGTCTTCTTTTTTTCATCTACTGTTGACATAGCAATTCGCCCTCACGCATTCGTGCTACGCATGCATGGAAACGAGGATTTGCTGCTTCAAAAATAATGATTTCATAAATATACATGTGGCGTCATCTATGGACACTTTTTTTTAACTAATATATGCTTATTCTAAGTCAGTAGTTCCAAACTAGTGGTCCGCGAGACGGCCATATTATTGAAAAACAAAACCAAAAAACCGCTTATAAAAATGATTATTAAATGTTAAAATTAAAATGAGATCGATATTATAAAATATAATAAATATAATATAAAATATAGAATATATATAAAATGAGATCGATAGTATATTTGTAGTATTTTACAATCTGACGGAACTTCAGAAAACGGTTCGTATTAAAAGTAATTCGTCTTAACGACGTTCAAATGTATTATCATTAGATGTTTTTTTCTGTTTATTATTGCTTTTATTTTACCAAAGAACGATTTTACAAACACATTTTCCCCAAAAAAGACCCAGTTCCCTTTTTTATTAAGGTCTTGAAGCCAACTCGTGAGAATTTTTCAAAGTGGTCCACGACTTAAATTGAGTTGGGAACCACAGTTCTAAGTTCTACTATAGGAGCAATTTTTTAATTTGAAGATGATCATTCAAGGAAATAGAACAAAATCGTTGATAAATAAATTATATATTTTTTTAAGTAAATTACAGGAGATGCTACAGTTCTGCAGATATTATGAAGGAGTCGCTATTGCTTCCATAATTACTCTTAACCAAGATCGTAGACAGGATTTAGTTTCGAGAGGGGGTCCAAAAATTTTCTGTATGGAACGATACAATCACAGCATGCAAATGCTGTAGCCAAGTCCCATTAAAAATTTAGTTTCGAGGGACCGGTCCCTAAGATCCCGCCTCTGGATACGGGCATGCTCTTAATCAACTACCATTAAGCACTGGCGTATGCAGGGGGGAGTGATGGGGGTTGTGATGCCTCTATTGCAATGAAATTTTGTATATTTAACATAGGAATATGTGAGTTGTAGCTCTGTAACCCCCCATTGAGCCTATAACCCCCCCTTTATAAACTTTCTGCTTATGCCTATGACATTCAAGTATATCAGTTGCGAGTGAATGTACAGCTTAGTGATTTTAATGGAGACACAGAGACAGGGTAGTGACGGACTAAGGGCGGTGCAACCGGTGGCGCACCGCCACCTACTGGGTCGCAAGTTAAATGGATTGACAAAATGGTCTAATGACCTGGGGCGTATTTACAGGGGAGCTATAACCCAGGGCAGCAAGTTTGTAAGGGCGGCAAAAAGAAAAAATAAGAGAAGCCAGGAAAAGGAAAACATGCTCTTCAGGTAAACAGTGACGTGACTCGAGACCATGTGATAAAACATAGCTAAATCAAAAAATAAATAATCTTGATTTCAGCACTTTGAAACAAGACACAGGAGGACAGTATCATTACCTTTCCCAATCATTTTTTAAAACTCAATAAGTCAGTGGTCAAGAAGTAAAAACGTCATACTTAATGTGCTTAGAAAGTACAGGAAAACTTTCCTGTGTGCTCTGTCATTTATTTGGTGGGACAATGAGATTGACGAAAGATGGATTTGATGATTGGAAGAACCAACATGATGAAAACCTAAAAAAATATGAGAACTCTTCTGAGCATAAATAATATGTGTTAATTATAAAGGCCAGAGCAAACTCTTTTGAAATAGTCAGTTTACAAATTTTCAGCCAAGTAGAAGTGGAAAAATTCATTGGCGCGACGTTTTAAGGAGAGTCCTTGCAGTGACTCGATCATTAGTGGCTGCTGGCTTATCTTTAAGATGCCACACAGAATATTTTGACTAATCAACCAACAACAGAAATTTCATTATGCATGTGTCTAGAGTTAATATCTCACTTTGATCCATTCTTAGCTGAGCACATGGCTAAGTATAGCAGTCCAGCCCACTGTCATACTTTGTATCAACAACACATGAGCAGTTTGTTAAGTTCATGGTAAAGAAAGTAACAGATGAAATAGTCACTGAAGCAAAGGCTGCTCTGTATTTTTCAGTTATTGTTGATTCAATCCCAGACATGGCTCACATTGACGAGCTATCAGTTTTCATTCGATATGTTACGGAAAATGGAAATCCTGTAGAAAGATTTCTTTGTTTCCTTCTATCAGTCTGCCATGGGTCAGAGGCACTTTTCGAAGCTGTGATTGCTGAGTTGGCAAAATATGATATGGACATTAAGAACTGCATGGGCCAATCGTATGACAATGCTTCTAATGTGTGTGAAGTGTACAGCGGAGCAGTCCCAAGCACAGGCGGCTCCAGGACTGGGCAACGGCCCAGGGCCCCCGTGGTTGCGATGCCCCGCACCGGCCCTTTTATTATCGACGTACTTCTAATGTAAAATATTTGTCACTAAATTGCAGACCCTTATTCATTATAAAACGTAAACGTAATTTATTCGAATTTCAATAACGCTAAAATGATATTTATTGTTCTTACAATTCATTTGTTATACTTTTATCAAATTAAGATTATTGTTATTAACAACGGATCAGAAGAAGACAAAACTATTCTTTTACTTTCTCCCATCAAATAGTCTGTGAACCCGCATGGTTTGTCCCTCCCTCCAGGGGTGTAGCCGAGGCCTAGTGCAGCCTAGTGGCGCAAGGGCAAAGTTTTAGGAAATCATACATTCTACAAACGAAATCCTGTTCAAGTTGTAAATAAAAAATATGCGGCTCTACAATTTTATTAAGAAAATTGCTTTAGAGCAATGACCCTAAAATTTTGAATAAATCAACTAAGAAGCGTGGGAATTTAAAGGAAATTACAGCTTGGAACACGTATCCTAAACAACGTTCTGAAAATAGAAAAAGCCATAATGTGTTGTTTGACACAACGAAGGCGGACTTTTGGCTATCTTTTTCAATTGTTTTCTTTATTTTATTAGCTCACTTCAGAGGTCATTCCTGGTTTAGTTCGGTTTGTGCACATGTGCTTGTATCACATTGTTATTATTATTTTATGCTTATATGACCCGAAGCTATATGCTGTAGGCAGTGTCGGATCCAAAAGGGTATTTGGAGTATGGGGACTGCAATGCATACATAAACGCCAACATACATAAATACACAATGCAATACATAATGACAGACTTGTAGCCAGGATGAAGGGGCAACTGGGGCAAGGCAAAGGGCATATTGGGCACAGGGCACCCGGGGATTGGTCTATTTTTCTAAATAGCGCGATGGGGCACAAGCATAGGACAACTGGGAACATGCCCCTGATGGCCCCGGCTTGGCTACACTCTTGCATAATGATAATTTCTGCTCCTATCAGATAATGAGAAATTGATTGTTTAAGGGGTTCCCTGATCCCCCATGGATCCATCCCTGATTTAGAAGAGGGCTAAGCCACTTTTTGTTTTAGGACTACACCACTGCCTCCCTCCCTTCCTCCCTTTTCTGTCTCATCAGTTATTAACAGGAAAGGCGCACCAGATACCCTTCCGGCTAGAATTTTTTTGATAAACGTAAGTTCACAAGTTTTATCCATGTGTGTATCACAATTTTCTCAAATGAGGCCCACCAAAAGTCCTAAATAAAATTAATACTTCTTATTCATTAATTCGTAAAAACGACGCTCAGTCTGTTCTTAAGTTATTACAAGTTTTCCACGTCCCTCTGCTAAAGATATACAACAACTGAACTCTTTAAAATAAGCATAATTCAGAACCATAAAAATTCTACTTTTTTTTCTTGTTAGGGGTTTTTTCGCCCCTATTGAATACTATTAAAATTTTAACTTCAAAAATATCATTAAACATTGCCACTAATGTAGCAAAGCTGAAAGAATTTTGGATTCTAATTTCATTTTCTGTCAATAGATGTCGGCACCATACGCCAATACTATTGCTTTGACAGTGCCGCCTAGCGTATCTATTGTTAAAAAAATTAGCGTCTCTTTACCTGTATATTTTTTTTCAGTCTTTGTGAAACCATTGATTTTAAAGCTTGGTGCTCTGCGAAATCAGTAAAATTGAAATCGTTCAAGTGGTTGTTGTTTTGTAATTCAGTTTATTTTAACTATTTAATTAACTAATTAACATCTAATTAACAATTAACGAATAATTATTTATAATAACTGTTGGAAATTTGTGGCAATAGATGGCGCCATCAATTTTTTGCAGTCCACGATCTCTCGCCTCTCTCCCTTTCCAAAACGTCAGCACGTCCTTGATTCCATATTATTTAACTTCATATAAGGCTTTAATTTTCACATTAAAACAACTCAATTTTTTGGCAATTTCCATCAGTACTTGAGGTTTAGTTGCATGTTTTTTGTTGTCAAGAAATTTTTTAATTGTTATCATGGCTTTCTGTCTTGTAATAATATTCGGTATTTTTTGCAATAATGGTTGGCTGTATTTTTATGGCGCAAGGACAGCAAGGGTCATTCTGCGGCAAACAAGGTGGGACTGTACATAGGGTTTTTTTGTAATCAGATTCAGTAGTTTATTAAGGAGATCCCTAGAAATAAGAAAAACTTCGACACAAAAGAAATTATCTTGAAAATAATTAATATTTAATGAGGGGAGGGGTGGGGTTGGGCAATAGCGTAACAATTCAAATTCAAGTTCTAGCGGTTTTAAAGAAAATAATGTGTTTTGGTATCTAATGGGGAAATTTGGAAATATATGTCCTAAACACTGGACACACACACACACACACTAAATTTTGGGCTTGCACTGGGCGCCGTATGACGTAAATCCATCTCTGGATAGGGTGACCAACGTTCACTTGTGAATATAAGGGAGGCCACAAATTTCGAAGTTCTATTTTTTTTAGCAGAGCAGTTTCACTCTAGCAAATGTTCATGAAATGGATAGTATTAAACAAAACAATTTAAATTTTATATAATATTGTTCTGTCACATATAATATTGTTGAAAAAACAACAAAAACAAAGTAATAATATAAAGGTCACAGTTTAGAATACAAATTTAAATGTAAATGAAGAAAATAAGTTCAATGTTTTATGCCAGCATAATTTATTTGACAAAAGTCAACGTACGTTTGGGACAGACCTCGGGCGTCCCTTGTCAGGAATATGTATGACGCATACGTATTTCGTATTCCGCCCGAAACGTACATTGATTTTTGTTAAATAAATTAATTATTGGTAAAGCCATGGTATTTTGGGACATGTTTAAAATTAAAAAACACCATGATGTTTTATGCATCCTATTAAAATTAATAAATTACATCATCATAATCTTGCATGTTTTTGCAAAATAAGGTGTATTTAATCAACAATGCTGAATTTGAAAAAAACATTGAAAACTCCGTTACGGAAGGTCATATTTCATGTTTTTTCTGTCCTTCCGTAACGACACGCATTTTTCAAAGTGCATTTTTTTATACCGCAGGAAAATTTTCATACCATTTCAGTTTAATATTTTAAAATTGTAGGAAATATTAACCATGAATGTCGTCCTTTCGTAACATTTTGAATACCATGGTTTTACCCTTATACTACGTCTTATGGGCGTCCATACGAGTATTTCTAGATGGGGGGGGCCCTGAGAAGAAATATTACCTCCTTCTCATAGCTGTCAAGAATTTTAGTGAATGTACAAGATACCAAAACGCTACAAAAATAATTGATACTGCTTGACAATTAGTAATGAGCTAAAAAGTACCTTATTTTAAAATGTGACTGTAAAACTTTTGAAAGTAAATGCATAGCAGGTTCGAGCAAATCAAAAATCAAATTTTTAAACAGCTAGGGGGCTCGAGGCCCCTCTTCCCCCTATGTAGGCACCCTATGCCTAAAATGTTGGACTCTCCCTTTCTTCATTTATTCTGCGCAGTGCTACGTCATAAAATTAGTTGTAAATTTACATGCTTCACAGTTCTAACCTATATATATGCTCACTTATACTGCAGAACTATATATATAAAGTGCCTCTAATACTATATAATATTTAAATTTAGACAAATATATCATACGTAATTTTAATTTAATAATGAATAATTGAAATTTTGTGATTTAGGGGACTAATGATATATACGGGAGAAACATAGTGTTAATATGGGAGCCAGGAGAATCTGAAAAAAATAGCTGACATGAGGGAGAAGTAGGGAAATACGGTGGAGATGGTCACCATATATAGAAAGACTGAAATTAATTGGAAGATCATTGACCCCAGCTGAAACCATCCCAAAATCCAAATAATTCGTGTTCATATTTATAATCAATAAATCATAAAAGTTAAGCAAAAAAACCTTCTACAAAATTATATTTATTTATTAAAAGAAAGACTAAAAACCGTTTAAAGACAAGTTGGTTGAAAGGTGAACACTAGCAACTTAGAAATTTGAACCGTTTAGGGAGAGGGCAGGTATTGCGTAAATTCATACATTACAAAATATGTAAAATTGAAATTTCTTTTAAATTATTGGAGGGTTCGGGCCCGACGGGCCAATAGAGCTTTACGCCCATGGTCCACAGTCCGAAAAGTTAGAAGAGAATTTTTGCATAGTTTTCAACCATTTTTACCCCCCCTTTCTTTAACATTCAATTTTTTTTTCAATAAATAATTTTTTTATTATTTATTTACCAAAGTTTCCCCATAGTTTTGAAACTTAACCATACTGCTCGTTGATTCTGACATCAAAAGTTTACCCTGACTATCGCTAGATGGCGCGACATGGGTTTTGTTGGACGTTTTTCCTTCTCCCAAGTCAGCTAAGAGAACTGAATTTTTAAACTGTGCGTATATGTGAGAGAGAAAATATATTCGCAGTTGTATGTTGATTTTTTTTTAATATGTAGACGTTGCAATGAGATTGTTTTATTTTCTTTTGCGGATTAGTTATTTTTAACAAAATTAAAATTTTACTTTTATTACTCTTTAATTTTTTTAATGTGTTAACATGACTTTATAATATGAAAACTAGTTCAGTTTTTGCAATTACAGTGAGACCTCTCTTAACGGACATAGTGCTTCAAACTCCTGCTTAGCGGACACTCTCAGCTACGGACGCGGACACTGTTTTCATGATTTATTCCATTATATTAGACAAGAACCCCTGCACGGACAAAAAACTAAATAATTTAAATATTACAATATTTTAATAGTGGTAATTCTTCCTTCCGTTTTAATTAATGTCACACATCCAGGGGCGGCTTAAGGGCATGGCGAACCGGGCCGCCGCCCGGATGAGGGGGCGAAACTGAAGTCAGGATTAAGGTACTGAATTGACGAAATAGCAGTGAAAATCTCTTTAAAAAGAGACAAGTTTGGAGAAATTTTTAGAGACAAGTTTAAAGAAATTTTTAGAGACATCTTTAGAGAATTTCTTTCAGAGACTGTTGGCCACTTTTATCGCGTAGGCTATATGGCTCACTGTGCATCTGTGAAAATCTCCTGTTTTCGCCGGAGGGCAGGGGGCGCCAAAAAAGAAATCCGCGCCAAGCTGCCCGGGTTTAAAATCAACCTCGAGCCTCCCCTGCATACATCAGCCCCCCCCCCACCCTTAATTTTAAACATAAATAAATTTTAAAAATATTCTAAATTATAAACTTTACTTTGTAAAAATAAAATAACCATTTATCAATAAATCATTAATTTTTGATTAGAAAATTGCCCCTTAAAAGCATATGTATTTTATTTTTATTATACATATGTATTTGACTACATGTATGTATTATTGAATGTTTTGTCCCTTAAATTCATGATTAAATTTACTACCGTTAGATATTGTTTTAAAAATGGTTTATAAAGTCTAAGGAAACGATTATATCTTGATTGAGTTTCGTACGATTCTACCTAGTTATGGAGCGTCGCTTGTATGCCGACGCTTCGAAATTTCAAATGTAAGCAACTTGTGGCCGAATTATTCACTCGATGTCATCAAGTAAAAAATTACAAGAACCTACGTCACGTTGCCCATTCCTGTTGGACTGCTGCAAGAAACAATGCCACGTGAAATGCTATAAAAAGTCGCAGTGAAAAGCGGTGCTGTCTTTTTGCCGTCTGTTATTTTTTAGTTCCGGTACTGTTTCATAACTACGTTTGATTTTAACGTTAGAGCTCACCGGACTAGTTAAACAGTGTTTATTCTTTTGTGTACACGTTTACACACACACACACCTCTGACAAAAATACTGGCACTTCGGCAGAGCGCTGCTTCGAGGGAGCCGTGCTAGCGGTCACTCCGTAAGAGGGTGACACAACGAGTTCCGCCTTCGCGCAATGACTTCGGCTACAGTGGCTATAAGGGTTAGTGTATCGTTCCCTACCCATAGGAATGAGATAAATATTGGTTCCAAAATTTCATGACACTGCATGAGGGCGCTACCTCTGCGGAGCACGTTAATTTACCATCACTTTGCATTTCGTATTGGTACGTTTTATTTGTTTTCCCATTTTATTCCATTTTTCGTTATATTTTTTTGTAATAAATTTAATTTAAATGTCTTTTTCAAGACCATTAAATCATTAAGATTTAATTTTCTTTAACTATTCAGAATGAATAGTGAAGGAAAACGCCGAAAACAGAGTCACTGTTTTGTGCCTGGATGCACACTTGGTTATAAATCAAATAAAAACAAATTATCTTTGCTTTTGGTTCCTAAGGATCAAGAAATGCTCACAAAGTGGGGAAAGGCCATATCTAAAGCAGATAAACTATTGGACAATACTTATTTTTGTATTTACTACTATTATTTTTATTATTAGTATTGGGTAAAAGCTAATTTTGAAAATGATGCTAATGTTACTTGTTTTCGTTCATGGCTCAATCACTCGAATACAATGACTTATCCAGCCAAAAAAGTAATTGTTAAAGAAGAAGTGGAATTTATGTGCATGGTGAAATTAAAAAATGTGTCATTGTTTACGAAAGTGGTCAAATCTTCTGGTGATTTGCAAGGTATTTTAAACGAACTTAATAGTGTCGATATTTGTGATGGTGTCGGAACTATTAAGGAATTTTATAAAATCAAAATTTAGGATTTTTTGATGAAGAAACTATTCGTTACAAACATTGTAAAGGTAAGTTTTCAAATAGCTCAATGAAATGTGATAGATGCAAATACCAACGAAAGCTGCTATTGAATTGTCGCAGTTATAAAAAATCTGCAACTTTGAAACCAAATTTTCAAAACAGACTTAAGTCTTTGAAAAGAATTTCCAAAAGTCTTGGAAGGAAAATATTAAAATATAAAATGAAAATTAAAGCTATAAAAACTTTACATTAGCACAATTTAAAACAAAACCTAAATAAACAATTGTCTTCATTACCACATAAACAAAGGCTATCTATGTTGGAAGGATTTAAAGCATCTCAGCGTAAAAGTCTGAAAGACATGAAATATGAAAAAGAGTGGCTTTTAGAAAGCATAATCATGACGATGAAAAGTCCAAGACTTTATGAATACTTACGAATTAATCAAATGATGACATTACCGAGTGGAACTTGCATTAAGAAATCTTTGAAAACATATAAGTCTGGATATGGCTTCAATTCTAAAACTTTTGAAGCTCTAAAAGCAAAAACTGCTTCAATGGACCCATTTGAAAAGCATGGTTGTATAACATTTGACGAAATGAAACTTTCTGAAAATTTACAACTCGAAGGAAGTGGAACTATAGTGGGTTTCGTAGATTATGGTGATTCTGAAGAAGGATTATGTGACCATGGGTTAACAATTATGTTTCAGCCATTTACTGGAGACCAGACCCAAATCTTGGAAGTATTTGCTACTAAAACAAATGCTAAAAGTGAAACTCTTTATAAACTTCTTATTGAAGCAGTAATTCTTTGCGAAGATGCAGGTTTATTTGTGGATTGCTTGACAGGAGATGGAGCTACTTGGAATCGATCTATGTGGTCATTATTTGGTATTGGAGTGCAAAATAACAAGGAGCAAATGAATCAGAAACAAACAGGTGGAGAGAATGAAGGAAAAGACACTTGCAGTAAAAAGAAATTAACAGCAGAACGTATTTTGGCCAGAGGTGAAATTAAGTTCGAAGTACCACATCCTGTAGATGATAAAAGGTTTCTACACTTCATATATCTGACTTTCCGCATCTCTTGAAGTGTATCAGGAATTCCTTTTTGCGACATGATTTCAATACACCAGATGGTGCCGTACATAAAGAATTTATCAAAATGGCATGGAACCTAGACCAGAAGTTCATATGTTTAAAAGTTATGCCAAAACTGACAAAATCTCATCTGTTCCCAAATAACTTTGAAAAGATGAGGGTCAACCTTGCATTTCAGCTATTTAGCACTGAAATGTTAAAAGGCATATATATTTACAATAATCCAGTAACCAATCAATATGGAAATACTTAGCCTATTGTTTCGTTTATTGAAAAGATGCAGAAGCTTATTGAGATAATGACCTCAAGGGTTTAAAAAAATGCTTTAAGATATGGAAGTGATGATTGCATGTTTATTAGAGAATTTCTTACATATTTGAATACGTGGGAGTTGCATACTAGAGGTAAAGGAGGATTTTTAAGTGACAGTACAGCCACTGGACTAAAAGTTTCTCTCTCTTCTGTTTTATCTCTTATTGAATATTTGACAAAGGAAAGTACCTTCTTACGTCTCTATTAAGCCAGGACAGAATAGAAAACCTGTTTTGTATTATTCGCCAGTGTAAAGGGTGTAATGATCATCCTAATTCGGCTGAATTTCTCAGTATTGTTGAGTGTTTGAGTTATTATAATCTAGCCTGTTCTCCAGAGGTTGCAATGTCAAAGCAGAAGTCCTTAGTTTTTTTATTAACTTCTGATTTATGTGAACAACAAGTCAAAAAAATAAATAAGCTTATTGACTGTGGAAACTTAATAGATGCTGAAGCTTTGATTAAGACAAGAAATATCGTGAGCGAAGATTTAGACCACAAGCAATTAGTTATTCAGAAAAGTGATGAACGTTTGATCTATTATATTTCAGGCTATGTTGCAAGAAAATTTAAGAACCTTTTAAAATGTGATTTATGTGAAAAAAAATCTCCAAGA
Source organism: Dysdera silvatica (assembly GCA_006491805.2). Classification (NCBI taxonomy): domain Eukaryota; kingdom Metazoa; phylum Arthropoda; class Arachnida; order Araneae; family Dysderidae; genus Dysdera; species Dysdera silvatica. Next base: position 295,570,566 of record QLNU02015360.1, on the reverse strand, counting down.
TGATAAGTTTTATGTATTGGATGCAGATGCAGACTTTACAAAATATTTTGATAAATACGGAATGTTATATCCATCACGTAAGCTACATGGTTTAATTTTTAAACTAGAACATACATTTACGAAATGTTTCAGCTTTAACAAGTTGCATAGAGATAGTATTGTGGACATGGCCGTTACTTTAAATGATTCCAATTTAATTAAAGTAGGGTGCGTTGTACATGAAGTAGTACTAACTAAAAAAATTACAAAGTTTTACATTATAACAAGGCTCCATTTTCACTTGAAAGCATTAAACAAAAATCGAACCTCAAAGCGGGTAAGACAAAAATATTTGAAAATGAGACGAACAAATTAATTACAAGTATAGCATCATCAATGATGAATGTATAGTCGAACTTTCATAAGCGATTTCTGTATGAGTCTGTTATATTCATTTTCATTTCAATTCCTTTCATGGGCAATCGGTCGATGATGGGTACAACTAAACAGCCAAATTATTTTGCAAATATAAAATGTTTATCTATACAGTACAAGAATAATAAAATAGCATGAACAACATCAGAGTTGTATGAATCTTGAATTGGTTATTTTCAAATATTGGTATGTATCAAATGTGTAATTATGAAATCGGACAGAAAATTTTACAAGCAAGGAAAAAAGTTGCAATGGTTGACAATTGCCCTGCTGACCGAAAAGTAAAGACCCTTAGTAAAGAATTAGAAGCAATTAAAGGATTTTTTTTTTACTTCCAAATGCGACATCAAAACTTTAGCCCATGAATCAAGGTATGACAAAAAATTGGAAACACTTCTACAAAAACTGTATTGTTTTGAAACTACCTCTTCTCTAGACGATAAACAGAGTGCACCCAAGGTAACACCTTTAGACTGTGTGCGAAATATTCATTATGCATGGGTAAAGTGTAAAACCCTCAAATATTGTGCATTGCTTCATAAAAGCTGGTTTCAATCATAGAAAAAATTTTGAAGGGTGTAAAATTTCATTAGATACTGATTGTGCTATTTCAACTCAACATGAGTGGAATTGGTTGGCACTGATGTTTGATTTATGTGAACTCAAATTCCAGACGGAACAACTTACGAAAGCTACGTTAATATCAATGCCAATTTGGCAATTACAATGCATTCCATGGATGACGATATTACTGATTGTGTTCCAGGACCCTACTAATAATACAGGACCTGATTAATGATAATGATGACGAGGTATGGATTTCACATAATGTTACTTTTTATGCAATCAGAATATTACGATCCTTTGCTGAATTCCACAAATCAATGTCCAAAACCATTTTTAAGACTATTTTTGATTTAGAGACATGTTCTAAATGAAAATTTTACATCGACACAAGGAAAAGTGACATGTTTTTAATAAAATATAATTTTTAAAGGTATATATATGTGTTAAATTTCCTTTTAATCACAGTTTATAGCAATTACAGTGTTTTGTGTTTTTAAAACGTATTATTGTATTCATGCGTAGTGATAAGTTACTTATTCTGTAACACAAATTTTCTATAACTCGAAATTTTCCCCACTCATGTGGAGATTCGATTTATGGAAGTTCGACTGCATATGGTTAGTATCAGTGGCGCAGCTAGGATTTACTAATGCAGCTTAAATACTGAGTGTGGGGGGACTGGGCACCTAAAGCCTGAGGTTCTATTTTACTAAGGTAAAGGGCCTTAAAAAAGTAACAAATTTACTGCTCGAGAAAAGAGTCTGGAGTGCAGTATTAAAAATAAACCAAAAAAAAAAACTACTACTACATTTCCAGACTCAGCCCCTATAGACCCAGCCTGGCTACGGCTGTGATTGTTAAATGAATCTTATCATTTTCTATTCTTTTATTGCAAATTTAGTTACTGGTTGTTATAGATTTCTAGCTATCACAGATACGAACGCTATTTTTTCCTGACTTTTTTTTTTATAAATCTGGTGGCAATCTTGTGTGTTGGCGAAAATTTAGAATCAGATTTTCGCCAACAGAAAACAATAAACATATAAAATTATTAACTACATTGTGTACCAGGATTTTATTATGATTTGTAATTATTAAATAGGTTCTACCTATTTTGTTGTTAATTTATACACGTTCAATTTGGATACTACACAATTATTTACCGAGAAAAGCACAAAATTAAGATATTGTAAATAAATACGACCTAAATCAAATTTAGATACAATGTTCCTTGTAAATTTATGAATTACACGTATCTTTTTAGTACTTTTAAAAAAATTTTGGGATTTTGAGGTGGAATATGAACGAAAAATTAGCTGTTTTATACAAATACCTCATCGCTTTTAAGTCAATAATAAAAAGGACCCCTAAAAAATATAACCCTCGTGATATTCAATTAATAAATCACTTTTTAAGTTCATTATCTTCAATATTCAGGTTTAGCAGTAATAAAAATTTCTCGGACATATGTAAATAAATAAGATTAAAATAAGGCTCAAACGTTAATAAGACAAGACTCATTCGAGATCCCTGTGGAGTTCCAAAATAAGGCGGAACCTTAGGCCAAGACCTACTTGACCTATACGCAGCACAAAAGAAATCCAGTTCACTTAACCGAACTATGAGTCCGACTTCTTTTATTTGAACGGAACACTGTGATTCGGGCTTTGTCCTGAATCCACGTTGTTCCGATAAATGACTGTCAAGTCGCGTCGTTATATCCGATACTAATTTCCCTACTTAAAATCTACTTAGACTACAAAATCGCAGTCGTTATAGCAGATTTCGTCGTTATATACGATATCGTTATTAGTATGGAGTAGAATAGCAAACCAAACTTCTTGTAAAAATTCCATCATTATATGCGGTTGGTGGTTCTAACCAGCGTCGTTATAAACGTTTTCTACTGTATATATACATACAGTGAAACCCCTCATATACGGTCACCCCGCTTTTATATTCCTTGGGTGAAACTGATTTACAATAATGTATTTCAAACCCTTGCTTAGCGGTCACCCTCAGATAGGGATACGGATACAGTTTTCATGATTCATTCCATTAGACCAGAACCCCTGTACGAACAAAATATGTTTGAACTTAGACCTTCGCGGCGTTTCTCACAACAGGAATTATGGATAAACGGGATAGGGGCTAAAAAGAAATTTCTCTCTCATTAACAAAGAGTGGAAATTGACTCGGACTCGCCGATTAAGATGAATGCGTAACAAAGACTTTGATAATAAATTATAGGAAGGATATATATATATATATATATATATATATATATATATATATTGCACGAAACTAATAAACAATTATCAACACAAAATTATCGCAGTTCAAATTTATTATTATCATGTATTCGTCTGGCACACAAACAAACAAACAATTTTCGTTTATTACATAGGTCCTGTAAGCGTAACGACGGAAAAACAGTGCATTTAATCTGGCAATTAAAAACAGATTTTGAAGGAAGACTGGTAAGTAAAACCCAACAAACAGCTATTAATAAATTTTTTTCCAAGACAAATAAATTTTAATATTTAACGTTTTGTTGTAAATTTACTTGTTATATTCAACAAATGCTTATATTCGTTATCTTAAACTTGTCTTATGTGCTCAAAAATAATTAAATTTCGAAATGAAGTATTTAAGTGATTGAAATGTAATATTTTAGCTATTTCGGAACGATCCTCTTTTTTACGGACACCCCTCTTTTACGGTCAAAATTTTCTGTCCGGCGAGTGACCGCTAATAAGGGGTTTCACTGTACTTTACTGTTGAAACAGTTATCAGCCTATTAAGAAACGTATGTTTTCAGTAGTGCATCCAAAATTTACAAACACACCGATTGGCCCAAACAATAAGCGATTTTATCGATTTATAATTGAGAATTGTATAGACCAGTGGTTCCCAACTCAATTTAAGCCGCGGACCACTTCGAAAAATTCTTACGAATTAATTGCAACACCTTAATAAAAAAGGGAGCTGGGTCTATTGGGGGGGGATATGTGTTTGTAAAATCGTTCTTTGGGAAAAAAAATCTTAGTCATTAGTTCTTAGTTTCTTTCCATATAAAAAAATCAAGAGTTATCATCAGGGCCTGAGCCATGATTTACAGGCCCCTAGGAAGTTTAGAAGCTAGCCCCCCGCCCCAACCATTTTCAAGAGCTAGAAGATAACGGATTGACAAGCTCTTTTGTTTTTAAAAAATATATATCGTCCTTTTGAGCGCGCACGCACACGCACACACTTATACAGCGATCCAATATTTTGATTGAATTTTTAAAATATTCATACACACATACACATCTTACAATATTTATTTCCACACGTTAGCACTTTATATAAAGGTGCTAATATAAATGCAGTCAGACGATGGTGAAGCCAATTTAAACAAGCAGAAATGTAATAATATTAAATTTATCACGTTAATGAAGTTAGCGTTGGGTCTCTGGCTGTTTGTACTCCCTTGCACCCTGTCCCTATATAGTTGTCGTGGTTGGCCTCCATTACGAGCATCGCACCCTTTCGCTATTTCCCCGCCAGGGCTAATGACCAGTCTTCCACAGGACAAATCCAGATTTTTTTTGCGTAAAAATATGCTAGGATAATGACTTTAGCACAAAAGTGAGGATTTTCGTGGCGTCTGCAAAAAACGCCTACCTGTTTAGAATCTTATGCCAAGACTGAACCATGGGCATATGTGTGGAAAAGTGTTGTCTGGTCCGGTGAAATTAATCAGTCACGCGTTGGATGGCATCCTGTCTAAATACATATTTAACCTAAGAAGCGTAAGGTTCGTACACAAGGGTGAATTCAAGTTGCATCCTTGTATAAGAAGTTTGTGCTTGTTCTGTGAGAGGGGGTGTAGGGGTTGTGGTAAAACCAAATTAGCAAAGTTAAAAATAATTTCAACAAGCAATACAACTGACAGCAAATAATAAACTCATAATAGCAAATAATAAAATGATAATAACAAATGATAAAATGATAATAACAAATGATAAAATGATAATAACAAATGATAAAATAAACAAATTAGTTTACAGACACCTTTCCATCCCCCCTAAAGATAAACA
>QLNU02015360.1:295550297-295565403 GCA_006491805.2 Dysdera silvatica | reverse complement strand
GTTTGTGATAAAATACCTAATTGTAAAAATTCTCCTTTTATTCGATGCAGCCAGCCACTGCAGGAAAAATTTGTTTTTCATGCCTTTGTGATTTTCATACAATTGATTGCTAAAAATCGTAATATTCGATAAAAATTGTAATAAATAGATTTCTCCTTTCTTAAATAAAAATGAAGAAAGTTCAATTTCATTTATGTTCCTTCCTTCTAATGATATAAATCTCGATTTTCCTTTATTACTTTAACTCCTTCAACCATCACAATTTTTGTTATTTTTATGTCATTATCATACCATAAGTATACAGGAAAAAGAAATGCAACATATTATATTCGCCAAGCAGCCAACAAGTTGGCGAATTCTTGCGCTGGGCTACTCGTTTCCGAATGCATTTTATAACCCTTTAAAAACATTATTAATAAGTTACTTCCCCCAAAAACCATGAAACGCGTATCCGATGGATTTCTGCAAGGAACATAATGAAGCAAAAAAAAAAATAAATATTCAATACTTTTGAAAATATGATATAAAATCTCTGAAAATAGTCCCATTTTTGCTCCCTCCGGCCCTATAACACCTATATTTATGGCCATTCTGAAAAATGCCCGAATACGTGTCTAATAATTTTTTAAGAGCTTTCAAATGAGCCTAATACCATTAAAATCCGCGTCGTCCACCCTCCGACCTCTCGTGAGTGGGAGAGAGCAGCTGCTTGCTCTCAAAACAAAAACTTGTTCGTGGTAGTGAGGGCGGGATAAAACGCAGATATTCATTTTCTCTCCAATAAATATTTGATGACTAATAGTTGTGGTAACCCCCATCAAATCTCAGATTTGCTGAAATGTTTTTTTCCATAAAAAACGACTAACAGCAGAACACTATAATTTTTTTTTTTTTTGTATAAAATTCATAATTTTCCTTAAGAGGTTTCTACCTTTTTATCAGATTAAATGAAATTTAATGTAGTTTCAAGAATTAAAACTTAAGAATTAATTAGTCTTAAAAACTATTTTTAAAACTAAGATTAATTTTATGTAATTTTTGAATTTAAGTATTTATTAAGGTCTCAAAGATAATAAAATTTATAATTATTTCAATGTTATGGGAAATATTTTTAGAAAAAAATTTCGTTTCTTAAGATGAAAGCCCACTATAAGAAATATAACAAAGCATAATTTTTTCATAAATGTTCCTTGGCTATCACAAGTAAGAATGAAAAATTGAATTTTAAATAGTTTTCAAGTTCTAAACTTATGTTAAAGAAATTATATAAGCGACCGAAATACGATAATCTATAAAATTAAAAATTTTTGAAACGCTTAAAATAGTCCTGATTAATATTTGTGTTCATGTTTATAAATTTTCTAAAAATAAATGTAACTAATACTAGGACGGTAAATTCATAAACTGTATATAACAAGGTCGGCAACCTTTTAAAAGTGTTGTGCCAAAGTAATACTGCAATTTCCTTTCGCGTGCCAGCCTACACTCACCCAAATTGTGAACGTTCAGTTTATAACCTAACTATTAATGAAAATTAATAATGTAATTAATTAAGAGAATAAAACAATACCTAATGCATTAAAGACACATTAATAATTAGTAATTTAAGACAACGTAATAATTAATAATTCTAAGAAGATACCATTTAATACCACAATTTAAGAAGATACAATTTAACAATTAGTAATTTAAGAAGATATAATCTAATAATTAATCAATTTAGAGAATAAAAACTGTTAGTTAGGGAGGGCATTTTGCACAATGAGTTTTATTTTAAAATCACTCCGCCTGCCATCCAAAGGTAGTCCGCGTACCAAATATCGCACGCGTACCTTGGGTTGCCGACCCCTGCTATATATATACGATTTTTTAACAGTGAATGTTTTTAAAATTATGGCATTGCTTTTATAATGCTTCGGCATACAAATATTTTTACATCGGGAGTCAGTCAACGATATTCGGAGTATTTTAGTTTTATAAATAAAGAAGAGAATAAATAAAGAAGAGAAATATTGAAATCCATCAATTATTGATTACATTTCACTTCAAAAATAAACGCAAACATAAACTCTAAAGCCATCCCTGATATAACGGACTCAGCTCACGTACCAATATCATATGAAATAGAACTTGACCACTGCTGTAATAGATCGAGAGAGAGATCAAAGTTACAAACTGGGGAACCTATAAAGAACATGTTAACAACAACCTCCCCCCCCCCCTACTGAAGGCACACACCTGAGATTGCATCCTCAAAAGAAACGCTAAATGAGCAAATTAACAACTTTTCCAACATCATACTAGCAGCATTAGAGCACTCCTCTGAAAAAATCCACCAAAAAACTTCTATCAGCTCCCAGAAGAATTGCTAATCGATCTAATAAAAACTAAATGACTCTACAGAAGGGACTACCAAAGGACCCGAAACCTAAATAGTAAACTCCTTTTCAAAAGAATAAAAATAACTATCGATAACAAGATCAAAGCTCACAAAAATAAAAAATGAAAAGATGCACTCAAAAGTATTAACCCGCAAGATGATAATATTTGGAAAATATAAAATAATAAAACCAAAATTTACAATCACATTGCACCACTTCACGGAGAAAGGGGCTTGGTGTATGAGGAAGAGGAAAAGTTTGAGGCCCTAGCAGATGCTCTGGAACTTCAATTTCAGAGCAATAACCCAATCGAAGAAAGGCAGTTCAGAAAATCAAAAAACAAGTCAACGACTTTTTTCGAAAACCAATAACTCCAACTGACTTTCTTATCACTAACTCTCAAATAGCAAATATAGTTAAAAAAAAACTCGGGAATAAAAAGGCTCCGGGGTGCGATAGCATATCAAATAAGTAAATAAAAAATCTGTCCTCAGAAGCCACTGATTGGCTAAGAACCATTTTCACAGGCGCCTATAAATTACTGTACTTTCCAAAAAACTGGGAAAAGGCCATTATTAAAATAATCTTAAAACCAAATAAAAGTCCTACCTTCCCACAAAATTACCGGCCAATCAGTCTCTTCTTCACGTTGGCAAAAGTGTTTGAAAAAACAATCCACGCAAGACTAGGCAAATATATAAACGACAACAATATTCTCACGGAATGCCAATTAGGGTTCAGCAAGAAACACTCCACCGAACAGCGGCTAATAAGGGTCATTGACTATATAAATTCAAATTCAGTTAACAAGAAATAAACAGTTATGGCCTCCATTGATATCGAACGTGCCTTTGACCGTGTATGGCACTTAGGTCTCATCTTTAAATTACTTAAAATCGGCACCCCGAAGCAACTAATCCACCTAATATTATCTTACTTAGAAAAACGCACGTTCCAAGTTAGAATCAACGACACCTTATCACGCTAAAGGCAAATTGAAGCCTCGGATCCCTAGGGCTCGATCTTGGGGCCCTATCTCTTCTCGATTTATATAAACGACATCCCCAAACCCACATTTAATAACAGTATCCTCGCACTATACGCTGACGATACAGCCATAAGTCCTGCAAATCGATTAATACCACAAGCAATTAACTAATTGCAATCCCACCTAAATAATATTCAAAATTGGGCAAAGAAAAAAAAAAAAAATGGTACATCAAGATCAACTCCTCAAAGACTGAAGCAATTCTTTTCACTAAAAAAATAACAACAAATAGAAAACGCATACTAGAAGTGAATCACCTTAAATGGGCCAATGAGAATATCAACTGAAGCAGCTCCATCAAATATCTTGGAGTAACCATCAATCAACGGCTCTCATGGGCTACCCATACCCAAAACATTATAAATAAAGCCACAATAGCATCGGTATCTCTAAAAGCCCTTTTCCACCAAAAAACAAACTCAGTATGAAATATAAAGTACTCCTCTACAAAACCTGCTTACGCCCAATATTATCGTACGCGGAAGGAGCCTAGGGGAAAATAAACAAAACCACCCTAAAAAAGATAGAAGTATTCGAAAGTATATTCCTTCGTAAAATATCGAACTCCCCCTGATTAATGACAAACGCGTTTATCGCCAACGATCTAGGAATCATGCCCATAAGGGTCATCTTATAAAAGTAAGTAATAAAACTTACGAAAAAATAGATTCCCATCCAAATCCCACCATGGTATCTAGCATATTACCAACTGATAAGTTCCTGTTCCTTAGACCCACTTAAAATCAAACTTCAAACTCCAAAAACTGTAAATCGTAAATAATCCAAATTATGACCAATAAGAAGCTGCGATTACAACTGTTTCGAACACGCACTCAAAGGACCCTCCTCATTGGACGAAAGGGTAAAAAGTACCAAACCTGCCTAGCAACAGTGTTCGGCTTCCAATATTGAACCAAAAAGTAAAGCACGAAGGTAAAAATAACCTTAGAAGTAAAAATTTACTTAGAAAAGCACAGTTGAGCTACTAACCCATTATACGATTTATGAAAGTGGGTTCAAAAACCCTCAAACTTTATCTAGATTTTTAGTTCTTTTCTAACACTCTAAATCTTCTGTATCTTGTATATGTGTAGATGTTTAAAAAACAAAAAAAAACTTTCCTTTCTCTCTTCTAGTAACATTAAATTAAATTATAAAGGTTTTTTTTCCTTCACTAACGAAACTCTATTGAGAAATGATTGTCGCCCAATCAAGGGCAAGAACGGCCTATAAGGCAAAACCAACCCCCAAATACCCACTCACAGGCAGAGGTAAAACAGCTTATCACTGTGTGTACTCATGGAAAAAACTGATATTACAGGAGTTTTATAAATAAACAAGCAAAAAAATAGCACCTTCACCTTTTGACTACGAATTTCATTTTTTTTTTTAAATTCCCAATTTTAAATTTTTTTGATTTATTTTATTTATTTATTTTTTAATTTTCCCAGTAGGAATATATATTTCTTCTATATATTTTTCTTCCCAGTAGGAATTTTAAAAATCTTAGTGGGACATATATGTCCCGTAAGGAGTTAAAGGGTTAAACAGTCGCGTTCATCCAAAACGCAAACATACATATAAACACAATAGAATTTCGGTAAGTTCAATTACAATTTTCGATAATTCGAAATTTTTTTACTCCTTTCGATTTCGACTTATCGAAGTTCAACAGTATATATCTATATAAAATATATAATAAATATAAATTTTAATCTTACTTAAATCCATCTATTTGATAAGTAAGAACTAACTTTTGCGTAGATTCTTGTAATCCTACTGTGGAAAGCTAATATTTGCTATTTAAAACGCATGTATCAAATTCTGAGCTTTGAAAATTGCTCTCTACCGTCTATACTTTCTATAATATGAAATGCTCCACTCGCTATTTACTATGACCACAGAAGAAATCGGTTTATAAATTTAATGCCATAAACGCGGAAGTTCCTAAGGGTTTTTTACATCTAAATCCAGGAAGGAAATCGCGATGAATAATACATTAGAAGCATTTCACTAAAGTTGTCAAATGGCGTCCATTTCCTTTGATAATGAAGCAGGGCAGATTGAGTTCTTTAGAAACGCATCGGAAATGCGCTTCCGTCATTTAAATTTCAAAATTCGTGTTACATTATGCATCAATACCAGAAGCAAGAGAAATTATAAAGTAAATGCGTCAGTCGGAAAGAGATATCGTCAACCTCGATTTTCTTTGAATTTACTTGTTATAAAGATTCTAAGAATATTATCTCCTCAATATAATTACAATACTAATTTATATGTGTATTTCATTTTAATATATAAATAAATATATATTAAAGATTAGTATAAAATTACGGTACATTTAAGAAGTGAAAGATGACTTACTACTCAATAAATATAGATGCTGGCTATAATAATAAATATAAATAATAATGATACTAACAATAATAATGAATACTAATAACAAAGATAAAATAGTATTTGAAAAGAATAGTAGTACGTAAAAAAATATTATACGTACTTCTGTCAAACTTGCCTTTTATATCATGGGTCTCGCCGAACTTTCGTCTAATATTTTTTTCGATTGCATAAACAAAATTGTAGTCAGAGGGAGGACATTTAGAAAGTAAAAATTTCCTGTACGCACTCATATTCCTTCCTGTAGTACTAGTTTGTTTGTTTGGGTTTTTTATGGCGCAAGAGCATCTGGGCTATACTGCGCCAAACATGGTAAAATCAAAGACTGTAGTAAAAGCCAGTACTTTGTAAAAATTTAAAAAGTGCGTATGGTCAGCATGGTCATTTAAAATGTCAGACAGTGATGAAGAGTTAAAAGTAAGAGTGCGGGCAAGTCTATAATAGGGGCATTGAGTTAAAATGTGTAAAACACTCATGGGTTCATTGCACACTTGGCAAATTGGTGCTGGTTTTCCTTCCAACAGATGTCTATGGGTGAGATGGGAATGCCCAATGCGAAGTCTAGCAAGGAGAACCTCCTCTTTCCGATTTTTACGGTATGAGGAGGGCCAGTTACCAAATAAGTGTACTAGTTTGATGCTACAAAATACGCAGTCTTTATTCAGTTACCTGGGAAGCCTCTCCACTTATTGTTAATACGGGGAAATTTAACATCGTCCTCATGGGAATAATTTTGATTCTAACAGATTTTATTCTTGTAAGATATTATTACCCTTCACAGGGATAACACAATTGCCAAATAATGGTCAACACACAAAGCCTCCGGGGCGAGATTTTTGTGAGTTTTTTGTGAGGGACTTTTTTGGGGGAGAAAAAAAGACGCCGTCCTCATCCTGGATTCGAACCAGGGTCCCCGCGTTGAGCCCTTGGTGTCTTGACCTACTGGACGAATGAGGACAAGAACAAACGCTTTTTTCTTCGTATATGAGGATGTAAGATATTATTACCCTTCACAGGGATAACACAATTGCTAAATAATAGTCAACACACAAAGCCACCGGGGCGAGTTTTTTGTGAGTTTTTCATAGGGGACTTTTTTTATTACCAATAAATTTGACACCCACGTATTATTAGCTCAATCTAGAGCTTATTTTTAAAAAAAAAAAAATCCCCCCACGAAAAGCTCACAAAAATCTTGCCCCGCAGGCTTTGTTTGTTGACCAACATTTGTCAATTGTATTATCCCTGTGAAGGGTAATAATATCTTACAACTTAATATACGGAGAAAAAAAGGGCTTGTTCTTGTTCTCATTCATCTAGTAGGTCAAGACACCGCGTGCTCAATGCGGGGACCCTGGTTCGAATCCAGGATGAGGACGGCGTCTTTTTTTCTCCAAATATAAAAAAAGCTCTAGTTTGAGCTACTAATATGTGGGTGTCAAATTTATTTGTAATAAAAAATCCTCCACGAAAAACTCACAAAAATCTCATCCCAGTGGCTTTGTGTGTTGACCATTATTTGGCAATTGTGTTATCCCTGTGAAGGGTAATAATATCTTACAACTTAATATACGGAGAAAAGAGCGTTTGTTCTTGTTCTCATTCGTCTAGTAGGTTAAGACACTGCGGGGACCCTGGTTCGAATCCGGGATGAGGACGGCGTCTCTTTTTCTTCTCCTAAAACAAAAATAGCTCTAGTGTGAGCTACAAATACATGGGTGTCAAATTTATTTGTAGTAAAAAAAATATGTGTATATTACTTAAAAATATTTTCTTCTGGCATATTATTTTTGTGTATCATTAAATGCAAACAGTTAATACCCTAAACCCCAATAAGGGGAGAAAAATGGCACAAAAGTATTGAAAAAATACCTAATATTGTACAGAATCTATGTTTCTTTATTTATAAAGTTGATATGAAAACCTTAAAAACATAAAATATTTTTTCCGCGCCAGATAATGAAAACTGACCACTGTGCGGCGTACCTGCCCTCGTCAAAAATTTTGCACCCTGGCATGCGCCTTGTCATTATAACTTTTGCGCCGTACTTGAAATCTGCCCTTTTCCCGAAGAACACCACTAAAAATAGATCTTTGGTTCTATGCTCCCCGCCTGCTTATAACGGAACCCTACGGATATAACGAACGATTTTTTTTAGTTCTGTCCAATTTCCTATATTTATGTCATCGGATATAACGAGCCTCCGGTTATACCGAACCAAAAGTTCGGTTCCTTGAGGTTCGCTGTAGCGGGCTTCGACTGTAGTTCAAATGCAGTGTTAGTCAAATGCCGTTTTCCGTCGCAAAAAAAATTAGTAATATAATTTATTAATGTTGATTAGTATTAATTAAAGCGTGTAAAGATTTTTTGATAAAGTGCCCTTTTTTTTTTCAATCCAGAGTTACCTGCCCTTTTTCTATTCTAGAATGAGCACTGTAATCTGTGAACGTTTCCCAGGAAAGCCTATCACCCGCTTAACGTTTTTCCCTCCTCCCCTCTTTATTTTGCCGATTAATAATCTTCCGATTCAAACCTTAAACATCGTGTATACGTATGCTCACGTGTTTATACTTAAAGACCGATTCGTTCCCGCTGTTCCTGAAAACTAATAAATAATCCTAACCCATGATAGCCAAAGGCGCAATTTAACAGCGTTTTCAGCGAGCCCGACTGATGCCAATGTATCTGTGTTTAGATTATCTAAACTTCCTCTTCTAAACGAGGTTTTTTTCCCCCCTTCGTTTCTCTGAACATTTGTAACAACTAAACATGTACAACAAACTTTAGAGCCCCAGAAATCAGGTAAATATCAGGCAGCAAGATTTGGTCGCCAAATCTGGAAATGTGTTTCCTGCAAAAAATCATGGAGTGTTACGCTAATGATGGTTTGTAACCAGGGGCGCCGATAGCCAACGCCGGCCCCTACGACCCCTTTCCTAAGCAGTGGCATAGATATTTTTTCTTTTTGGGAGAGGAGTTTGAGCCCCCCAAATGAACAAAAAGTATGAAATAAGAACGCTTTTTTTTTTTTCTTTTTGTACTTATTTATAACTTGTTTTACAAGATCACTTCTGAAAAAAAAACTAACGTAAGATATTATTTTTTTCGATAATCGAGACAGACTAATGAAGAATAATTAAAAATCTGTTCATTAATAATGTACAAAATCTTATTAATCTGGATTTAGAGAACAATTTCCATGGCCTTCCGACTAGTAAACAGCTTAATAACTCTATCAAAGTTTACTTTCCTTGCTAGATCGCATTCCACCGTCAGTATTCCTACACACTTAATCGTGGTTTTTTTTGGCACATGGCTGACCTTAACATGCTCTTCACACTTGCTAAAGTGCTGAAAGAACTTTCCGCTTGCACAACAGTTACGGGCAGAGCAGAAAATTACGGGCAGGGCAGAAAAGATTCCGAGGGCAATCAACGCATGGCCAAGGGCGGATCCAGGATGTTATTACGGGAGATCGGTTTCGGGACCCTCGCCGGGAAAATTTTTAGTTTTGAACTGTTAAACTGTTAAATAGCTTAGGTAAATTTTGTTATATTACTAGCCTTCCTTTATACCAGGGATCCTTCCTTTATTCCAACATACGGCCACAATCCGGCCCTCGAACAATGTCGATTCGACCCGCCTACAACTGTTTGATATTATCAAATATTTATTTTCTTATAAAATTCTTATTTTTATTAAATTTTTTTTTCTCTCTCTTTCACAAGCTGCCCCTTGGCGATGCGTCAACATATGACATACTTTTATATTTCCTTTTTGTCTTTATTTATTTGGATACATATTTTTTCTCCCTAAATATGCCTTTTCATTTGCTACACATATTGGCCTCGGAGGGATGTTGTGTGCCTTCGTACATTTAACCAATTTTTTTTTCTCATTTCCATAAATTCAATGCAATTCATGACATACGACATGAATTGCACGATGACGCTACTGTTTTTTACTATGTTCTGTTTATAATTATTAATTAGTGTCTATATATGTTAGTATTAATATGCATAATTTTATCTCACGCTTATGTCGGTGCTACTATGTTCGCCGTGGTTTTGCTCCCCTTCTTCTGATAAACGCAGATTAAAAATTTTGATCTATACCTATTGTGCATTCGCGCTCAGTTGGCGTGTGATACCGTTAGCAGACGGGTTAGTCCATTGCAGTTTAGGGAAGGGCGTCTTGCCGAAACTGGTTTTTCGCGCGGGAAAAACCAGTTCCTCCAAGACGGCCTTCCCTAAACTGTAATGGAATAACCCGTCTGCTAACGGTATTACACACCAACTGAGCGCGAACGCACAATACTTAATTCTGCACAAACAATAAAATACAATTTTATTTATGAAACTTGGAGCCCTTGTCCTTGCGCCATAATTAACACAATCAATTGTGTATCTATTTCTAAAATTCTTTTTTCCTACACAAAATTCTCTTCTCTTTTTGCTAGGCTACACTTCGGCGATGCGCCCGCAAATGATATAGTTTTATATTTTCTTTTCATCCTCCGTTTAACTGTTTATTTTTTCCCTAAATATGATTATTCATTTACTGCACACATTGATCTTGGGGAATGTTATGTACCTTTATATAATGAACCTTCTTTTTTTTCTTTTGGTGATATAAGATATGAATTGCACGATAACCCTACTATCTTTTTGTTGTATTCTGTTTATAATCACCAAATTATTGTTTATATATGTTAGTATTATTATGCATAATTTTATCTCACGTTTATTGTCGGTCCTACCATGTTCTAGGTGGGTTTGCTCCCTTTTTTGATATTAAAAAATGTAACATTTAATCAGAAATTTAAAATTTTGATCTACAGGTACTTAATTCTGTACAAATACTTAAATACAATTTCATTGATGAGGCTCTGCGGTGGCGCAGTGTGGTAACGCGTTCGCCTAGTGCGCCGTTAATCCGGGTTTGACTCCCAACAGTGCAAAGAACGCTTAGTCAGAGATCTCATAAAGATCTGTATTCCGAGGCTCGGTTTCCTAGGCCTTAAGAAATTCGGATTCCTCGAAAAACAGTAGGTCCCGGCACAGCATGACCATTGCAGACCTTGAGCCGTAAAACCACACAAACAATTTTCTTCTCTGGTCATCGTTTAGATCTTAAAAATGTAGCTCGATCAATCTAGGGGCTTTAGGCTCCCACCTATGTTTTTCTGACGCCGTTTCAGGTAATATCCATTTCCTTCCCTTTATTTTAACTTTAAATTATACTCCAGGTGCCCTAACTATTATTTTATTTAGAATATTTTTTTTATTCAATAGGCCCAGATAAAGTTTTATTGGTTGGACCACAGTAGTAAGATCGTTTGCCATTTTTTTTCCTTATTGAAACCAGAACGTTGGCTGCGTATGCAGAAATACGTGTGTAGTCGAATCTATGCGCTAAATTGTTAGTTTGGGAAAAACGGTCCCAACATCGATGCTCATTTAGGATATTAACCCTTTGTACGCATATGGAATTATTTGTTAAAGAATTTGTTTCATTAAACATCAAAAATTATTATAAACACTCTCCATTTTCTCTGGAATCTTTTAGTATTTCATTATTAATATGTGTAGTCATATACAGTGAAAATCGGTTATAACGACCTTCAAGGGACCGTGCAAATTCGGTCGTTATAACCGATAGTCGTTATAAACGATATTTTTTAAAATCATGGTCCAGTAATACATGTTAGAGTTTTATAGATTGTTTTGATAGCAAAAATTATAAAAACTTGTTGGTTTAAAATAAAATTATACTTAATTATAATAAATTTAATTACTGTATACGGGGTGATTCAAAAGTCAGTCCCCAACTGTTAATTTTTTGGTGGGTTCAGG
This sequence comes from Dysdera silvatica, assembly GCA_006491805.2. Classification (NCBI taxonomy): domain Eukaryota; kingdom Metazoa; phylum Arthropoda; class Arachnida; order Araneae; family Dysderidae; genus Dysdera; species Dysdera silvatica. The sequence goes on along the minus strand of QLNU02015360.1, from coordinate 295,553,721 downwards.
CAGATAAACGTCGTTTCGGGAAAGTTCCTTGTTGAAAAGGAACTAACTTTTGTCCTGTGTTGCGACTCACCAGCAGCACTAGGGGGCAACTGGAAAATTTCAAATGGCAACCCCATCGAGTAATACCTTGTTTTGAAGGTCTCGTCAAGAAAAAAATGATGACATTTACAGTATGGCGCTATGACACCCATAGCACCAACGACGTGTCCGCGAAGTTCAAAATCGACCTTTATTCTCGTGGCTTTTGCTCACGCTAGTAAGGTCGTAGGCAAATGCCGAAAACTATAGAATGTAAAGCAATGTGTGTTCTATCAGCGAAAATTTTAGATTTCGTGTTAAGCCAATAGGGAAAGTTTCAAAGATCGCTTAAAATATCAATATTCTAACCCTCAAGAACTCAAATAAAAATATTAAAAAAGAAAACAATAAAATATTAAAAAATAAAAGAAATATAAAAAAAGTAAGAAAAGAAGTTACCTTTTAATGAAGTAGATGTTCAAATTGAAGGCCTTACACTTCTTGGTAGATATAAAGCTGGCCTCAAAGCTTTCTCTGACTTTTTGAAAAGTGTGTGGAGTAATTTTATGGCACTCATCCCTTATTCTCTGGCGCAGCACATTTATATTTTCAGGTGGCGATTCGTAAACTATTGATTTCAAATGATCCCAAAGTTAAAAATCCAAGTGTGTCACATCTGGGCAACGAGGTTGCCATTCCACGAACCCACGACGGCCAATCCACCTTCTTGGAAACTTGTTATGTTGAAAAAGAATGACATCCGTTCGGTGACTGAGTGGACGAGCCATTTCTTCAAAGTGTGTTCGTATAAAAAGGAATACTTTTTGTGAGGACGCGTGGGTGATTTCAAACAACTATTATTGCCATGGAAATATTTTTATTTGAGTTTTTGAGGATTAAAATATTGATATTTTTAAACGATCCTTGAAACTTTACATATTGGATTAATACGAAATTTAAAATTGTTACTGATAGAACACACATTGCTTTACATTCTACAATTTTCTTCGTTTGCCTATGACCTTACTAGCGTGAGCAAAAGCCAGGAGAATAAAGGTCGAGTTTGAACTTTGCGGACACGTTGTTGATGCTATGGGTATCGTAGCGCCATACTGTAAACGCCATTATTTTTTTCAAGACGAGACCTTCAAAAGAAGGTATTACTCGTTCGTATTTGCCATTTGAAATTTTGGAGTTGGCCCCCGTGGGGCGCCCCCTGGTGCTGAGGGTGAGTCGCGACACAGAACAAAAATTATTTCCTTTTCAACAAGCAACTTTCCCAAAGGACGTTTTATCTGCCTGAACCAACCAAAAATTAACGGGGAGGAGACCGACTTTGAATCACCCTGTATATTACAAAATATATTGATAGCCACACCAAATATATAATGAATTTTTTTAAACAGAAAAATTTACTGGCAATCTGATAGCATGTACAGTGAAACCCCGATTTAACGTCATTCAAGCGACCGATAAGAAATAACGCTATATGAGGGAAAACGTTAAATCGGAGCAGAGAAAAAATAAAACATGACCATGAAATAAAAAGAGTAATTTGGGTCCATATCTATTTCCTCTTTGTGTTTAGACATAAATTTTCTAAATTATTTTTTAAAGAAATCGGTTGTTTTGCATTGCGTTTTGTTTTTATCGGTTATCTCACAAATTGCATTCTCAATGCATATGAGTTTTTGTAAACTTTTCTATTGGCCTTCATTATTGGAAATGAATGCTTTCACTATTTAAAAGCTTGAATATATTGCACATGTTGGCAAGATAAGTTTTTTTTTTCCATAAGTACCGACCTATTTTAAGAAGATTTCATTGAATTCGTCCTGAGAAAAAACAACAACAAACGTTAAATGCGGAAATGTTTCGACGCGGTAACTTTAAATCCGGGATTTTTTAACATTACAGGTATAAGACATTATTTGGGACCAATTAACAATGACGTTACATGCGGGAAAACGGTAAATCGGGGTTTCACAGTATTATAAAAAACAAATAACCAATAAAAACTTGCGTAAAATTTTCCTTTCAGAGCAGTAAATAATATAATATTATCTTCATAATGTTAATGACTGCTGAAAAAATCGGTAATTTTCGTTTGCTTTCTCGCGTACTTTTTTAAAAATCGATTTTCTAAATCGTGTTCAATAAAATTTAAAGAAGCCTTAACATATATTGGCATCTCATGGTGCAAATATAATGAACGAACGATTGCCATTGCGGGTAATGCTTTTGAAATTGTTGGTTGTGTGAAGGGAATTTGCAGTCCCTCCCTCCCCTCCTTTTTTTAGTATAGAAATGCCGTTAATACAGTCTTGGGAAACCAATCTCGGACCATTCGCCTATTTGGCATGTGTAGATAGTTTTGTTTATGTGTTTATTAACTGTTGCAACAGGAGCAATCTGGCGCTACAACTTTTAGTTGCTTTGGTTGCTATGTGGAAGGAAAAGAATGCGTTGTAATTAATAATTCGTGGAAGCAATAGCTCTCGCGCGTGCATTGCAAAGGATACAAACACCCTCTTTGCTATGCATTTAGCAGGTTCTGAGGAAAAGAACAAAGAATGGTTGTGATGGAGAATTTATAATTCTTCTTATTTTGGTTGCTCTTCTGGCAGAATTTTCAGTTACGGTTTTTAAAATGTGAGCAGCGTCACTCATGCCAGATATATGTAAGCTGCTACTTGCTGCAAATTATAGCACTTCTTTAGAATACGTTTCTAATAAAGGCGCAAACTTTTGGGTTTGGAACCTACTTTAGAAAAGTCTTTTGACGGTCTGCCCTTTTTCCCTGTTTGTGGTATGGAAGATTCTTGCACCAAAAAAAAAAATATTTTCATCCAGCCACTGATGATTTCTCAGCTCGAACGTTTTTAACGACCGACTGCTTGCTCTCCACTTTAAAGTAAGTTTCTTGTAAATTGCTTAACTAATTTTTTGGAACAAATATATTTATCTTCGTCGCATTTTTTTATTTTCAACTTGTCCAAAACATACGTAAGAACAACAGCATTTCTATTTTTGGCCAACGGTTCTTGTCGCCAAATTTCGAACAGCTCTCTCTTCAGCAACGACATGTCTATATGTTTGAAAGAAGTTCTATTATAAGTGCTTAAATTGATTGGTGACGCGAGAGGAAGCAAAACAAAAAATGCGAACTACAGCTGGATACTTTAGTTTCAGTTTGAATTTGAACCCATCCTTCTAACCTACCAAGGGGAAGGTGACTAAACTGAGCCATGTGTGGATGGCACAATATCACATTGCCTTCAAAGTACAGATGGCAACGATCGTAAACAATAATATATATTTACGAAGTGTGAAACGATTTCGCAGTCCCATGCAGGAACTATATTTCAAGATAAGCAAGGGGTAGAAGGGAGATCTAAAAAGGAGT
>QLNU02015360.1:295538567-295550197 GCA_006491805.2 Dysdera silvatica | reverse complement strand
TTTAACTCAATGTCCCTATTATAGACTTGCCCGTACTCTTACTTTTAACTCTTCATCACTGTCTGACATTTTAAATGACCATGCTGACCATACGCATGTTTTTAAATTTTTAAAAAGTACTGGTTTTTACTACAGTCTTTGATTTTACCATGTTTGGCGCAGTATAGCCCAGATGCTCTTGCGCCATAAAAAAGCCAAACAATCAATCAATCAATCAATCATAAGTATACTCATAAGTATCAATCAAAAATGTCAATATAAATCCAATCGCATTTTTCCTTCTAAATATAAAATTATTTTTTTTATTTATTATTTTTTTCCTCCTAACAGAAGAAAGAATCCCTTGCTTTTGCATTTCCCGAGAAAGAAAACTCGTGATTAAGAAAATAAATAATAAAATTCCAATTTACAAGAAATTTGTTTTATTATTTTTAAAAGATTACATTGGAGAACGAATTTTTGAAGCTTCAATAAAAATGTTCCAAATGATAAAGTGAAATGAAAATTTTAATGAAAATGTCCAGTAAAAAGTTTCCAATAAAAATGACTATTGAATGAATTTAATTGATTTTTGTTATTTTAAAGAGTTTGTGAAGCTTTTTCAAATAATCCTCAACAGTGTTTAAGACAGTTTAAAATTTTGTGTTCCACGTTGTGTAAAAACGTTTACTTCTTTTTGAGGTTTCCAACATTTTTCATCATTTGGCGTTTTTTTTAGCAGCGAAGGCCAGGTCTCGCGCGCTAGGAGCAGGTGCTGCATACAGTTTGTTCGGTTCTTCTGGATGGGCACCGATATCCTTCCCTGCTTTCCACAACTCGTATCGTTCTGGCTGAAATTTACGGACGAACACATCCATGCAAATTTTAACACAATTGTCACTGCAAGAACAACATGTGGCTCTTTTCCCATATTCTACCCACCGTGGCATGGCAAAATTAATCGCTTCAGCACAGTTAAATCCGTGGTTGAATCCGGAATGATATCCAAATGGGAAAGTTATCATGAACTCGCCTGGTTCTTGAGTGATTTTATTGTATGGAATAGCGTACTCTTCCAAAATCCATGGGGAAATGATCGTCATTTTATGCCGAAGGAATGCACGGCAAGCAATATTGTTTTCAGGGAAGAAATTTGAAGCCAGTCTTTCAAATCTTCGTCCTTGCTCTGGGGGAATAGCATACCATGTTTTCGGTGCTCCGTAATGGAGGTAATTAATGCTATATAAATCCATATCCTCTGTGTGCCAAGCAAAGGTGGACTTCCACATCCCAAAGTACAAATAGGGTGTATTCACCCCTTCAATAATTTCGTAGTCTTCGTAAAGATCGAGGATGGTATTAAGGCGCTGAACGTTAAACTCTTTGACTTCCTCATTGAAAAGTGAGCCTGGAACATCCGCACCATAAATCGGAGAATTATAAATAATGGTCTTCCAATATTTTCGTTCCAAGTCTTCGTATTCAAAGTGACTTGGAGTCGCATATTTAGGTCCTTCTGCAAGCATCTTAAAGCCTTTAACCCCAATTGATTTCTTCTTAGTGATAAACTGTTCGTATAAGCCTCGGTGACCAAGGGCCTCTTGCATCTTCGGTTCAGGTATAAGAAGATCGATGTCGTCATAACCATTTTTCCTTGGAGTCCAACCTTTGGGAGGGATGATTTTAGCTAGTCCAGCCTCATGTGCCCCTTGATCTTCAATCTTTTTAATGTACGCTGAAAAGTTTTTAAATTCACGCTTCGTTGGCCTGAATATTTGAATCAGAGGCATCGAACTTAAAGCACTTCCACTAGATGCCATCTTCAGCAGTAATTACTGAAACAAGAAATAAAAAAAGCTATAAGAATTGTCATTGCCTACAATATAAGATAAGCTTTAACATTTTTAAACACTCCACTAAGAGCTTAAATTAAGGAAATTCACACTACAGATCTTTGTTAGAATGAAAGGAGCCACTGAGTTTTTCACATATTTTATGCCCCAAGGCTCTGCAATAGGTCACATGGGATGGGACTAAAGACTTGATGTGACCTGGGAACCACAATTCCTTTACGCACAATAGTGAGACTTATTGGGAGTCGAACCATGTTACCACTGAAGGAAACAAGGCTAGATGGCTCTGACGTATCAACCACGTTAACTTGCTGGCACACAACTGCCAATAGCATATTGCCAACAGTTCATTATGCAACAAGTGTTTTTAAGACTTTCAGAAATACACTCATACCAAGTTTTTTAGAAAACTGAAGAACAAAAGTAGCACGCTCTTTTGACTCGGAAATACTTCTTGGAGAAAGCGATCTGCAACAAATAGAACACGAAATACAAGTAAGTACCTATTTGGCAGACTATTATTGCTATAAAATTAAAAAAAAAAAATGAAGTGTGAATTGAATAAATTGGGGTTAGTGTCAGGCATGTAGCCACGGAAGGGGCTGAGGGACTTGGAACCTCCAAAAGTCCGTTTAAGCGGACTTTCAAACCTCCAATTTTTAAATTTTCCCCCACGAACAAACAAAATATTTCCATAGCTCCTAAGAACATAGGATTTCTCATAAAATTTTAGGAAAAAATAAAGGAAAAAATATTATTTCATGTTGTATATATTTTTTTGTGATAATTGAACTCAGAAAAAGTACAATGCGTCCCTTTGACACACAGACGCCCATATGAGGGGGCAGATTTACAGTCACATTTTAAAATAAGATACTTTTTAGCTCATTACTAATTGTCAAGCAGTTTGTTTGTTTGTTTTGTTTGGTTTTATGTAAGAGCATCTGGGTATACTAATTGTCAAGCAGTATCAATTATTTTTGTAGCGTTTTGGTATCTTGTACATTCACTAAAATTCTCGACAGCTTTGAGAAGGGGTAATAATTTTTCTCAACCTCCTAGACGTACTTTTAATATTTCTCAGCCCCCTCCCCCAAAAGTAGTCGTATGGGCGCCCATACTATGACAGCCAGCAAGCCCTTCCTAGGGTAAAATCGTGGCTGCGCCGCTGGTTAGTGTATGGATGAAAAATCGTTGTTGAGGGAAAATTATAACAATTATAATTAAATAAGTAAGTTATAATCAAATAAGTAAATTAAGATAAGTTCATCCTTTCTGAAAAATATTGTTATTTATGTGGTTTTAATTAGTTATGTATAGTACCATTCAACAAACTACTTACAAATTATGATGATGAATTTTTGTATGGTCATTACGTAAGACATTTTCTCGTAAATTTTGTTTTCAGTAATTGACAGCTACATGAACAGAACGTTAAACAAACTCAAAGTTCGTAAAAAATCAAAAACATTAAATTATTTTAAAATTCATTATCAATTATACAACAAACACTAGTCTATTAAAAAAGTTAATGCGGAAAATCAAAAAATGTAATGGGTACAAATAAAAAGAGCTGGCAATAAGGAGGAACTGTGGATATAACCTGCAATCAGGATTTAAGTTTTTTTTTTTTGTGAAATACGACAAATTAATGTGAAATGCGAGAAAGAAAATCGAGTCTGTCGCAAAATAGCGAGAGTTATTTAATATCCTATCAACAAATTTTATCTTTTTTTTAATAACTTTATGTTTCATTGTTTTTTTCTAAACCTTAAAGTGTATTTCGTACAGAACCCCCTCCCCCTTTACCCTGTACACTTTAGGATACGCAATGACAAATACCCATCAAATACTCGCGTGCATACACCACATTCAATCTCCGTTCGTTGGTCATCTCTTTGTCACAATAGTGAATTCTGATTGGCTGTGGTAGGGCACTCGAACTGGAATAACGTTGATGACGTCTCAACTCATAATGTACATTATTTTTTTCCATAAATATTTTAGTATTTTCTAAAGTAACTAATTCTTTACATTTCAAAGCACCTTTGATATAAATAATTTTATTGATACGATTTTTCGAGCAACGAAAGCTACTAATTTTTTTAGCATTTTGCTACAACTTTTTTCCCATTTTGTAAAATGATTTGCCACAAAATTTTTCTTTCCATATTGCTAAAAAATTGAATGGGGTATAACTGAGGATTCATTGCATTTTATGGCTGGCAGTCCCATTTAAACAGGGAACATTGATTTATCTGAATACTCCAATAAAGCAATTGCCCATATCATATAACTAAAACCAAGGTATTAAAAAAATCATATTTTTTTATTTAAATAGGATTTTATTATTTCAACTGCCTCGTTAATTTAATTGGATTTTATTGACACAAATTGAATTTTATTAAATTTAAATTAATCAGTTGTTTAGCAAGTCTGAATTTAATAGAGCATGCCATTTACAGTGTTGTTAAAATTTAATCAGGTTAACGACTGTGAAGGCTAATCATTAAAAATTATTATTCATTCATATCATTAAATCATAATTCAGCAGAAGTATAATGAAATTTTATACATATAAATATGTGAAAATGACATACATTTTTAGAATATTTTTAAAAAGATGAATAATTAAAATTAATCTTGTGGTACTGATATTCAATGATGTAAACTCCATGTCCTTTTTTAGCTGAATAGAATTTATAAGGGCTTAGGTTATGTCATCGTCTTAAGTCCTTTTAAATTGGGCATGCAGGTGGTTCTCACTTTAAGAATTCCTGCTTTGTGAATTCTCCGCTTTAAAATTTTTATAACGTTGAAATGGTATGTCAAAAGATCTATCCGGACCATGATAGTTGTTTCCATCTTGAGCATCCTCCCTCTCTTCAACATCATCCCATTCTAACACTAAAATAAAGTTTTTACCATCAAATACAACTTCCATTTTGACGAGGGTGTTATTGCGATATTTAAAATGCTTTACATTTATCGGATATATTAAGTGTCGAAGTAGCCGGTAACGAGTGAGGTCCAATATTTAAAGAATTTTTTAAAGAGTCATTTAGTATTTTAGATGCAATAAGAATTTCAACCTGCAACAAAATTACAGAGACTGTCATGAAAGATGTGTAAAGGAAAATGTCTTTAGTATTTTCTAAATTTTGAAGAACCAGCAAGGATTATACAGCAGAACACATAATGTTTTGACAACAGACTGGAACTGAAAATCTTCACAACTGATGAAAACGATATTCTTGAAGCACAAATGAAGAACTCATGAATGATGACTTCTTAGAAATTGAAAACAAAAGAAAACTGAACCACGTTAGTAACGTTTTGTGCTGCAGCTTCTGTTATTTTTGAGTTGTAATAATATCAAACATTTGCCTGACAGTGTTGCAACTTCAATAAAATAAAAGCGATATAGGATCTTTTTTTCAACCTACTATTTTAGAACAAAAGAATACAAAGTTTCACCATTTTGATTTATTTTTTCACTATTTTAATTTAGAATATAATTAAACTGTGATGAAAAAATCAATAAAAATACAATTTAGATTTTTTGATTTTAATCAACGATTTTCAAAAATCAAGTGGTTTAAATTGGTGTACACTGATTAAAACATTAAAAAAGTAAATAAATAAAGATTTAGAGGAAACATTAGTAAATGATAATTTAATTACAATGTACAAAAAAAAACAGAAACGTTTGGCAAAAGAAATATTCCATGCTCTGATTGGTTGCTTTCAACCTAATCGATGAAGACGTGGCTTAGAGCGATGACGTCATCACATTTCAACCTCAAACCATATAATGAATAGACCCAGTATGCAGGCGTATCGCTGACTGCGACACCTTTCCGCTAAGCCCCGCCCTTATCACGTGATTGTGGGGTAGCTAGGGTGGCCACACGTACTTCCCACATGTTTTCTACTGTGTCTTCCAATAAAGAGATATAAATGTCTACAACACAGTGACATTAAAATACTCAACTTTCTTCACAACAAAGATCTGTTCCAAAACTTTAATTATGAAATTTGGCTCCATGAATTTGAGATAAAACTTTTACGTTTTAAAGAATGCTATGCTAATACGCAAATAAAAAGCATCATGCCACACTCTCAAAAAGAGTTCATAATTATAACAATTTGGAACCATGCAGGTCGTAGAGAGGGGGAGTTGTAGGCAGGAACGTACTCAGTATATATTTTCTAGGGATGACAAAAAAAATTTTTGAAGACTAAAATAAAAAATTTAAAAGTGACCTAAAAATACACCATATTTCGTAAATCCCCCCTCCCCAAAAAGAGTTATGTCAATGATATATTTACTTCAAAAATAATACCTGCCTACACAGAATAGATTATATAGAAGTTGAAAAATAAAACAATAATTATGGAAATATTAAGAACAATAATGGCTATACGATAATTGAAGACACGAGTGGATGGTGTTATGCGACAATTATCGATAAACAGTTTTTATTTCATGGATTTAAACATCATATGCCTGTCTTTCACATAGACACTGGCGGATACAAGTGGGGGGCGATCACCCCATCGCTCCCCACCTTAAGCCGGAATTATATCATGGAAAATGGAATGAAATGTACCGGGCACTTGGTTGAAAATAGGAATTGGAAACAACCCTCCCACCCCCGGGAAAATATCTGGATCCTCGCTTGCATATGGAGCCATCGAAAATCTCAAAAATTCAATAACATTTGAGTTATATCAGTGAATAAAAGTTTATGTCCTAATGCTTTGCATTATAAAGCGAAACGTTAGAAGCAATTTATTCAAAAATTTGATATTGTTACCGAATACATTCATCTGTAAAACAAAATTTATGGGTTGTGAAATCAGATGTAAAGTAAGTAAAACAAATTATACAGATACAGAGGCTAAAAATGGAACTAAAAACAATTTAGATGCACATTTAATAATCAAAATTTACGCATACAGCTACTCGTTTTAAATTTTTTTATTCTCATCCTACAAATTAATTATTGGCTATGTTTTTTTTCTTCAATCCTGTAAATTTTAATTTTTGTTCAATGCAAATTCAAAATTAATCAAATATTAATTCTTTATATAATGAAAGCTGATAAACATTTTTGATAACTTACTGAAATTACAATTTTCGTGTGTGTTATGAAATATTACTAGTTTCTATACGTTTTTATTTTAATGGTTATTCGGAAAAATACAAAGAAATTTAAATGAAAAGAATAATTTAAATATGCGATTTAAAAATAAAATTTTATTTAAATAGGATTTAAAAAGAAATTTTATTTTGGTTTTAAAAAATAAGTTTTAATTTCAAACATTTATTTTTAGTTTTAGAAAACTCATCTTACGAGTTAGATATATATATTAAAAAAAAAGCAGATTTAAATCAAAAAACTAGATTTTATTTTTTAAATCAAACTGCCTTGTGGAAAGCGTGATTTTATGGGATGTGTTTCAGCTCAAGTAAATTAGTTTTTATAAGTTTTGTTTTTAATATAACACTTTTTATGTGAAACAGTTTTACAATACAATTTCTACAGTTTCTATACTAATTTTAAGTAAGCTCTTAAATATCTCTGAGTAGCAAATTCCTGACAAGATTGAATTCTGAGCAGTCCACTCAATTAATTTTTATAGGATTAATTTTTTGTCCATTACACATGAAGTGATTATTATAGTATTAGAGATTATTTCTTTTCAACAAGTTAAATGGTTATTTCATAATTACACTGAAAACATCTCATGGAATTCCACGTTGATCTATAATAATGGCTATTCCCCATTCCTAGATTGAATGTTTAATAATGAAAATAGGAAAAAATATTTTGTTCAAAACGTGCTTTTTTTGTTATTCTTATCTGTGAAATGGATGACTTCCACCTTTCTTCGCTTTTCCTTTACAATTATATGCCACGCAGTAATTTAACATAATGGAAAAGAGGAATCCAAAGTTGAGTTCACAAACTACAGTAATTTATTTACAGCTACAGTCATTTATTTTGCAGAGTGAAGGCACACTCTCCACACCTATGTGACCTATGACGCGTTTTACGTCAGCACGATGTTTCCCCGCTTCCCGGTCAGGATCTCTTAACACTGCAGCACTATGTCAAGTGGAGTAGATTATATGGTCGAAGGTTCAAACAGGTGCTGTTAAGAATTTTTAAGAGGAAACAAAAAGGAAAAAGAAAAGATCGCTGAAGTGCATAACGGATCTTCTGGAATCGAGAAATCCTGTTTTCAGAGAATAAACTGTGGTTAAAAATGCCTGTCGCATTTTCGCCATGGGCAATATATATACATTCAGATATATACAGTCAATATATATATATATGGCCTGCAAAAGGGTTGCTGGTATCTAACTGGAAGGAGACCCACACGCTGAACGTATGTGACGATGTGTGGAACCGGCCAGGCCAGTAACCTAGTGTCCTACCCCGCCTTCAAGTGGTGCAGGCTGAGCTTTCTATTTATGTGGCAAATTAATATTTGCTGCACGGATAGAAAGGCGGAAGGGGAGGGCTAATTCACCAACCCGTCTAGCCAGCGTGGTGAAATTATGGCTAATTCCTCCATTATGTTGACACACCAGAAACCATGGCCCCTAGTCTCCAGGTGCTGGAGTGCTCCTGATCAAGGCAGCGGTCAGTGTGGCATGAAAGCAGGGGGTGCTAAGAATCACTGGAATGGCCCAGGCTGCCGTTTGTTATTGACCTTGGCTACGTTTAATGGACGATCCCTTGCTTCTGAAGCAAAACTTCAGGAATTGGAAGAGGAACTAGACAAGATCAAATGGGACATTGTAGGACTCAGTGAAGTTAGAAGAAAAGGTGAAGAGTTGGTGGAACTTAAAAGTGGACATTTGTTTTATTATAGAGGAACGGAAACTGGAAGAACAAGTGGTGTTGGCTTCTTAATCAACAAAAGAATTAAAGACTGTCTTCTTGGCTTTTCCCTTTTTAGAGAGATTTTTTACTGTTGGGTCAGTTAAAAAAAAAAAAAATTGAACTTGTCTTCAGTTTGGCGCCCTCATCCAAACGGGGACCCGGGTTGGCCGGCCCTTCAGCCGCCCCGTTGGTGATTGCATAGTGTCCTTAGTTCAGTATTAATCTTGTTAACTTTTTTACCTCTAAAAGAAAAAAAAAAAAAAGACTACGTTTTCCCCCTTCAAATGAAGTGACATGTTGAAAGAAAAGGAAGGGGAAAACGTTTAACAAGTAACAGTTTGGTGGTCATTAACGAAATAAGTATCTTTTCCACACCACACATGGTGATGGACGGAGAAATTAACAGGCTCCTACACAGGTCTCCCCCAACCCACACACACACACACACACACACAACCCTGACACACCGTCTGCAACTATTTTTAAAGTGCTCAAAACCAACGTATTCAGACTCGTAATCTTTTCGTAAGTAATTTTCGTAAGCAGCTTAAAGTAAATAATTCGTACCAGTGGCGTGGGCAAGGGGGGGGGGCTCAAGCCCCTCCCACGCAATATCAAAGCACATTTTCTGCCTTAACGCAGTACCACATATTTCTTTTAAAGGTACTTGGGGCCCTCCTCCATGATATTTTAATTACAACACCACTGATTCGCACCTCTATACATCCCCTTGTAAAACAAAGGACATACTTAACGTTGTTACATAATTTGACCACTTCCTTCCTCCGAACCCCCACCTAACCCCACGACCAACAAGACAGTTTCTATAGCCAGGGCCAGATTATAGTATCGGCAAAAAAGGTTAATGTATAGCGTCCGATTTTTGAGGACCTTGGTGCGGTGAAGACTGAACGCTTCAAATGCAACTGAAGGAATGTCATTTTCAGCCTTACAACAACAACAACAACAACAAAATTTACGAAATTCTCTAAGTCAGTCAAAATAAAGTTGTCTAGGTGTACCCGGGCTTGTGGAGCTTTTGGCGTAACAGTGTCTGACTTTTTTTTTTCCACCTAGAAGTGTAATGCTTTTTGAAATGACACTGAAAGAGCGGAATACGGGAAAATGGGAGGTTTCAAGGTTTTTTCTGACCTTTTGGAATAGCCATAGTTAGTTAAATTATCATAGAGGAGATTCACATAATGAAGGATGTACATTTGACCTTGATTCTTTACACAGGCGCTGTGTTTTTCGGTTTTGTCATTGAAATATTTGGTTTTTACAAGCGGCGCTGTTGATTTTATTAACCGGCGATTTTACAGTGACATTGCATTGATTTGTATCGCTTTCTGAGGATTTTATTTTTAGCCAGGAAAGTGTAGGTTTTGTTTGGTACAATGTTTGAAAATGCCACACATTTTCACAGCTTTGAGCGATTAAGAATAGCGCTCTCCGAATTGAATAAGGAAAAATGGCGAGTCAACTCGAGGTCTAAAAGTAAACATTGGTCTGCTTATCAGTCAAAACATTGAGGAGAAATTGTTTTATGCCATTAGGAACAGACAGAGAGATGTTCTCACATACGCAGCTGTAAACATTCATGATCATTAACTGTCTCCTCTAAACACGGAATGCGTTATCCAACTTCCGTTGGAAAGCTGTAGAGGTGATGGCTATACATATTCTGGTTGACTGTTTATCGGACAAAGAAAGACAGACGACCAAAGTTCAACGGATGTTCCACTATCCGAATTACCTTATAATAATGTCTGCATGGATGATGATTCGATTCGACTTCGGCTATAACCGATAACGGATTCTATGTGTTCCTTAATGTACTGTTAAAATTCGTGCAATTCCCTGTCTGTTCCTAGTTCGTATGATTCTTCAGAGCGTACTGAACAGAACTCAACGTATTTGCTTTATCCACTCACAAGGACTCCCCCCCCCTCCGGAGCTCACACGCCGAATCTAACGAATTTAATTCAGTCGTAAGTAAACACCATAAGAAACCTAATACGTGAAAATTATCATCCATCTCCTCAGATTAACGCTAAAAATAATTAATAAAAAATGATTTTGGTTTGACAGAAGAGAGACTTTATCTCCATTTGGCGCCTTTTAATTTCTTCCATAAATTCCTCAAAAAGTATCCAAACAACATTAAATATATTTACGTATATTCTGTTTCATGTTGTCTTCACACGGATAAATAGAAGGCAAGCAATACTTTGTGACAGAATTTTCAAAATAAAAATAAATGCGTCCCTTATGCACACATTGAATTGCAACTTGCAATGTGATTATAAAAATTAAAGTAATTTGTTTTCTGCTATGACTTTCAGAAATAAAATAAAAAGAATATAGAACTTCAATTTAACAAATAGAGAAAAAAATAACTTTACAGCTACTTCAAAATCTAATATGTTTAAATTTAACAAAAATACCACTGTAGGCTATTACCGGACGTATTCTAAACTTTCAGAATAGTCCTCGCGTTTTCCGATCAGCTAGCTATCTCGCCACCTGTTGCCATTGGCGCTAGTTTAACTACTTTTTAATATTTAATTTTTCGGTTTTTAGGAGGAGATAGCTGCTAATTTTCACACATTAAAGATTTTTTATGGTGGGTACATTAAGCTGAATTAAATTTGTTGGATTCGGCGTGTGAGCTCCGGGGAGGTTTCCTTGTCAGATGAACTTAGACCAGAGGCGGACTGGCCAGCCGGTGCGCCCTCGGTGTGCGAGAGGACTTGCGCCCTCCGAAAATCCAAGGTATGCGCCCTTTGAGAAGACCCAGTCCGCCTCTGGGTCGCAATGAATCTAAATATGCGCCCGGACCTAAGGATCCCAACAGGAGACTCAAATTAGCAAAGTTTGTTTATTACATGTTGTATTT
>QLNU02015360.1:295520148-295532730 GCA_006491805.2 Dysdera silvatica | reverse complement strand
CTAGAAGAAAACGACGATTGGAAAAATAGCGGCGAATTCTGTGGATTTCGACAAAACTCCTACCAGTGTTTGTGTTTCCATTCAACAGTATTCCACAGCCGATCTATATAATACTGTTTATTTGTCATTCTTAGAAATAGCAACCATCTATGAATTAGAAAAGAAAAATAATATGCCATATAGAAATCAACACCAGTATTACACTGTAGATGCTCACGGCCGATCTATAGTTCGTTCACGAAAAGTAGTCCGATGGTACCGTTAGAATTAACGGGAGTTGACGTCACAAACGGCCTAGCCGATTACAGTAGAGGGGAGGACGTCATTTCAGAACTGAATTTTAACGATTGTTTATCTGTGCCAAAAACCAGTTCTGAAATGACGTCCTCCCCTCTGCTGTAATCGGCTAGGCCGTTTGTGACATCAGCTCCCGTTATTTCTAACGGTACCATCGGACTACTTTTCGTGAACGAACTATACTTATTTAGTTTTCGTTATGCGGTTTTCATAAACTTGGGCCCTGCGGTGGCGCAGTGTGGTAACGCGTTCTCCTAGTGCGCCGCTAATCCGGGTTCGACTCCCAGCAGTGCAAAAAGAACGCTTACTCAGAGATCTCATAAAGATCGCACTGCTCACTGTAGTCCGGGGTTTGGTTCCCTAGGCCTTAAGAGGTTCGGATTCCTCGGAAAACAGTAGGTCCCGGCGCAGCATGACCACTGTAGTCTTTGAGCCGTAAAACCAAAAAAGAAAACGAATCATAAACTTGGCTATCGAACGGGAAACGATTTTTCAATCAAATTTTCACAAAATTGCAAGTGTTTTATTAGAATTATTTTAAGATTGTTATCGGTGTCGGTTCTAGACAAAAACATTTGGGGGCACAAATTCCCGCCTTGTGCACGGGTGCCGCTGGCGGCGCCCGTGCATATAGGCAGAATAATAAAATCCGATAGTATTTGGGGGGCATACCCCCCGGCCCTGTCCTAGAACCACCATTGGTTGTTATATATAATTCTGAAATTCATTCTTAACTTACTTAGGTTCGGGGCCCCTGGGCAATTGCTCTCTTCCCCCCACTTTGTCGGGCCTACCACCTGACTTCATGGTATGAAGTCTTTTCCCAAGAAATATTAATTCTCGCCTTGAAAGATATGCTATACAAAAATGAGTGTTGATTGATTGTTTGGCTTTTTTATGGCGCAAGAGCATCTGGGCTATACTGCGCCATGAAAAATTAGTGTTCTTGTATCCTTTACAACAGGGGTTTTTCTTTCGCCCCTCCACATCGTGGCCTTCCCGTTTCTTGAAGTCCCCCCACGTTACTTAGTTTTCTTTTTTTTTTCTTTGTGGTCTGTGTCAGTGGCGTAGTCATTCAAAAATTATGGGAGAGCACAGACAGCTTTAAAGAAGATCATGTGATGCGGGGTTGTATGTGTGCAGGTGATAAATGGAAAGGGTGGCTGCCGAAAGGCTGCGCTGTAATCCCAGACAGCTTTTGACGTCAAATAACTTTACAGCCAATGGGCGAAAGGGTGGTTGTCGATCCGTACCAGCGTATAGATATGCATCGCTCACACTGATGTCGTCATTTAACGTCAACCGGGAACCATCCACGATCAATCCACCCCGAGGAGTGGTTGAAATAGATGGATGGCACGGAAGAAGTACACCTCGGGTCGGCCAATGCTCCTACAAGAGCCCACCGGACACCGTTGAATGGGTGTAAGCCCCGCGAAGCGGCCGGGAGCGTGATGCGGGGTTAGAGAAAACCGCGTTTCGATATCCAATGGGGAAGTCAGTTTTTATGTCACTGTTTTAAGTCTAGTGTTTGCCTACGAGCATTGCTTGGTTTCTTTCCGAGTGTATAACCACCTAATCAATTATATTTCGCTGCAGTCGTTTACTTTCTACGTTGGCATGCATACAGTAGCACTGATTCTATACTACAGTAATCGCTCTTAACGTCGTTCTAATAAGCGAATGCTTCTGTTTAACTACGTCGTTTTTGCCGAAAAAGGTAAACTTAAAAATAAAAGAAAAAGATAAAAATTCTTCATAGAACTGCATACATTCCAATTGACGTCCTTTCTGTTCAACGACTCTTTTGCCCGTCCCAGACAATAGAAAAATAACGAAAGCCGCTATAAACAGAGCACTATTTTCGTAGGTCTCTGGACTAGATCTCCCCACCCCCCTTTTTTCCCCTACACACTCAACTTTTCAATTTACTAATTTTTTGCAATAATAAAAATACAACATGTAATAAACAAACTTTGCTAATTTGAGTCTCCTGTTGGGATCCTTAGGTCCGGGCGCATATTTAGATTCATTGCGACCCAGAGGCGGACTCGGTCTTCTCAAAGGGCGCATACCTTGGATTTTCGGAGGGCGCGAGTCCTCTCGCACACCGAGGGCGCACCGGCTGGCCAGTCCGCCTCTGGTCTAAGTTCATCTGACAAGGAAACCTACCCCCGGAGCTGACACCCCGAATCTAACGAATTTAATCCATCTTAATGTACCCATCATAAAAACCTTAATATGTAAAAATTAGCAGCTATCTCCCTCTAGAAATTGAGAAATTAAATATTAAAAAGTAGTTAAAATAGCGCCAATTGCAACAGGTGGCGAGATAGCTAGCTGATCGGAAAACGCGAGGACTATTCTGAAAGTTTAGAATACGTCCAGTAATAGCCTACAGTGGTATTTTTGTTCGATTTAAATGTATTAGATTTTAAAGTAGCTGTAAAGTTCTTTTTTTTTTCTATTCGTTAAATTGAAGTTCTATATTATTTTTGTTTTATTGCTGAAAGTCGCAGCAGAAAACAATTTACTTTAATTTTTATAATCACATTGCAAGTTACAATTCAATTCGTGCATAAGAATAGCATTTATTTTTATTTTAAAAATTCTGTAACGAAGTATCGCTTGTATTCTATTTATCCGTATGAGGATAACATGGAACAGAGTATAAATATATTTAATGTTATTTAGATACTTTTTGGGGAATTTATGAAAGAAATTAGAAGGCGCCAAATGGCGATAAAGTTTCCCTTTTGTCAACCTAAACTCATTTTTTATTAATTATTTTTAGCGTTAATCTGAAGAGATAGCCAGCATTTTCACATATTAGGTTTCTTATGGTGTGACTGAATTAAATTCATTAGATTTGGCGTCTGAGCTCCGGAGGGGGGGGGAGTCCTTGTGAGTGGATAAAGCAAATACGTTGAGTTCTGTTCAGTACGCTCTGAAGAATCATACGAACTAGGAACAGACAGGGAATTGCACGAATTTTAACAGTACATTAAGGAACACATAGAATCCGTTATCGGTTATAGCCGAAGTCGAATCGAATCATCATCCATGCAGACATTATTATAAGGTAATTCGGATAGTGGAACATCCGTTGAACTTTGGTCGTCTGTCTTTCTTTGTCCGATAAACAGTCAACCAGAATATGTATAGCCATCACCTCTACAGCTTTCCAACGGAAGTTGGATAACGCATTCCGTGTTTAGAGGAGACAGTTAATGATCATGAATGTTTACAGCTGCGTATGTGAGAACATCTCTCTGTCTGTTCCTAATGGCATAAAACAATTTCTCCTCAATGTTTTGACTGATAAGCAGACCAATGTTTACTTTTAGACCTCGAGTTGACTCGCCATTTTTCCTTATTCAATTCGGAGAGCGCTATTCTTAATCGCTCAAAGCTGTGAAAATGTGTGGCATTTTCAAACATTGTACCAAACAAAACCTACACTTTCCTGGCTAAAAATAAAATCCTCAGAAAGCGATACAAATCAATGCAATGTCACTGTAAAATCGCCGGTTAATAAAATCAACAGCGCCGCTTGTAAAAACCAAATATTTCAATGACAAAACCGAAAAACACAGCGCCTGTGTAAAGAATCAAGGTCAAATGTACATCCTTCATTATGTGAATCTCCTCTATGATAATTTAACTAACTATGGCTATTCCAAAAGGTCAGAAAAAACCTTGAAACCTCCCATTTTCCCGTATTCCGCTCTTTCAGTGTCATTTCAAAAAGCATTACACTTCTAGGTGGAAAAAAAAAAGTCAGACACTGTTACGCCAAAAGCTCCACAAGCCCGGGTACACCTAGACAACTTTATTTTGACTGACTTAGAGAATTTCGTAAATTTTGTTGTTGTTGTTGTTGTTGTAAGGCTGAAAATGACATTCCTTCAGTTGCATTTGAAGCGTTCAGTCTTCACCGCACCAAGGTCCTCAAAAATCGGACGCTATACATTAACCTTTTTTGCCGATACTATAATCTGGCCCTGGCTATAGAAACTGTCTTGTTGGTCGTGGGGTGGGGGGTTCGGAGGAAGGAAGTGGTCAAATTATGTAACAACGTTAAGTATGTCCTTTGTTTTACAAGGGGATGTATAGAGGTGCGAATCAGTGGTGTTGTAATTAAAATATCATGGAGGAGGGCCCCAAGTACCTTTAAAAGAAATATGTGGTACTGCGTTAAGGCAGAAAATGTGCTTTGATATTGCGTGGGAGGGGCTTGAGCCCCCCCCCCTTGCCCACGCCACTGGTACGAATTATTTACTTTAAGCTGCTTACGAAAATTACTTACGAAAAGATTACGAGTCTGAATACGTTGGTTTTGAGCACTTTAAAAATAGTTGCAGACGGTGTGTCAGGGTTGTGTTGGGGGGGGGGGAGACCTGTGTAGGAGCCTGTTAATTTCTCCGTCCATCACCATGTGTGGTGTGGAAAAGATACTTATTTCGTTAATGACCACCAAACTGTTACTTGTTAAACGTTTTCCCCTTCCTTTTCTTTCAACATGTCACTTCATTTGAAGGGGGAAAACGTAGTCTTTTTTTTTTTTTTCTTTTAGAGGTAAAAAAGTTAACAAGATTAATACTGAACTAAGGACACTATGCAATCACCAACGGGGCGGCTGAAGGGCCGGCCAACCCGGGTCCCCGTTTGGATGAGGGCGCCAAACTGAAGTCAAGTTCAATTTTTTTTTTTAATTTACCCAACAGTAAAAAATCTCTCTAAAAAGGAAAAGTGCCAGAAGACAATCTTTAATTCTTTTGTTGATTAAGAAGCCAACACCACTTGTTCTTCCAGTTTCCGTTCCTCTATAATAAAACAAATGTCCGCTTTTAAGTTCCACCAATTCTTCACCTTTTCTTCTGACTTCACTGAGTCCTATAATGTCCCATTTGATCTTTTCAAGTTCTTCTTCCAATTCCTGAAGTTTTGCTTCAGAAGCAAGGGATCGTCCATTATACGTTGCCAAGGTCAATAACAAACGGCAGCCTGGGCCATTCCAGTGATTCTTAGCACCCCCTGCTTTCATGCCACGCTGACCGCTGCCTTGATCAGGAGCACTCCAGCACCTGGAGACTAGGGGCCATGGTTTTTGGTGTATTAGCATATTGGAGGAATTAGCCATCCCCTTCCGCCTTTCCATCCGTGCAGCAAATATTAATTTGCCTCATAAATAGAAAGCCCAGCCTGCACCACTTGAAGGCGGGGTAGGACACTAGGTTACTGGCCCGGCCGGTTCCACACATCGTCACATACGTTCAGCGTGTGGGTCTCCTTCCAGTTAGATACCAGCAACCCTTTTGCAGGCCATATATATATATATATATATGACTGTATATATCTGAATGTATATATATTGCCCATCGCGAAAATGCAACAGGCATTTTTAACCACAGTTTATTCTCTAAAAACAAGATTCCAGGATTTCAGAGTATCCGTTTTGTGCTTTAGCAATCTTTTCTTGTTCCTTTTTGTTTCCCCTTCAAAATTCTTAACAGCACCTGTTTGAACCTTCGACCATATAATCTACTCCACTTGACATAGTGCTGCAGTGTTAAGAGATCCTGACCGGGAAGCGGGGAAACATCGTGCTGACGTAAAACGCGTCATAGGTCACATAGGTGTGGAGAGTGTGCCTTCACTCTGCAAAATAAATGACTGTAGCTGTAAATAAATTACTGTAGTTTGTGAACTCAACTTTGGATTCCTCTTTTCCATTATGTTAAATTACTGCGTGGCATATAATTGTAAAGGAAAAGCGAAGAAAGGTGGAAGTCATCCATTTCACAGATAAGAATAACAAAAAAAGCACGTTTTGAACAAAATATTTTTTCCTATTTTCATTATTAAACATTCAATCTAGGAATGGGGAATAGCCATTATTATAGATCAACGTGGAATTCCATGAGATGTTTTCAGTGTAATTATGAAATAACCATTTAACTTGTTGAAAAGAAATAATCTCTAATACTATAATAATCACTTCATGTGTAATGGACAAAAAATTAATCCTATAAAAATTAATTGAGTGGACTGCTCAGAATTCAATCTTGTCAGGAATTTGCTACTCAGAGATATTTAAGAGCTTACTTAAAATTAGTATAGAAACTGTAGAAATTGTATTGTAAAACTGTTTCATATAAAGAGTATTATATTAAAAACAAAACTTATAAAAACTAATTTACTTGAGCTGAAATATAACCCATAAAGTCACATTTTCCACAGGGCATTTTGATTTAAAAAATAAAATATAGTTTATTCGATTTAAATCTGCTTTTTTTTTAATATATATATCTAACTCGTAAGATGAGTTTTCTAAAACTAAAAATAAATGTTTGAAATTAAAACTTATTTTTTAAAACCAAAATAAAATTCTTTATAAACTATCTAAAGTCAAAAATTTTTATTTTTAAATCGCATATTTAAATAAATTTTTTCATTTAAATTTCTTTTATATTTTTCTAATAACCATTAAAAAGTTATAGAAAATTAGCAATATTTCATGACACACGAAAATTGTAATTTAAGTAAATTATCAAGAATGTTTATCACTTTGCAATATATAAAGAATTAATATTTAGTTGATTGAATTTGCATTGAATAAAAATTAAAATTTACAGGATTGAAGAAAAAAACATAGCCAACAATTAATTTGTAGGATGAGAATAAAAAAAATTAAACCAATTAAGCTGTATGCGTAAATTTTGATCATTAAATATGCATTTAAATTGTTTTTAGTTCCATTTTTAGAGTGTATATCTATATAATTTGTTTTACTTACTTTACATTTTGTTTTACAACCCATAAATTCCGTTTTACAGATGTGTTCGATAACAATATCAAATTTTTGAATAAATTCCTTTCAACGTTTCGCTTTATAATGCAAAGAGGACATAATCTTTCATTCGCTGATATAACTCAAATATTATTGAATTTTTGAGATTTTCGATGGCTCTGCATGCAAGCGAGGATCCAGATATCTTCCCGTGGGGGTGGGATATTTGTTTCCAATTCCTATTTTTAACCAAGTACCCGGTATTTTTCATTCCATTTTCCATGACATAATTCCGGCTCAAGGTCGGGGGCGATGAGGTGATCACCCCCCACTTGGATCTGCCAATGTCTATGTGAAAGACAGGTATATGATGTTTAAATCCATGAAATAAAAACAGTTTATTGATAAATGTCGCCTAACACCTTCATCCACTCGTGACCATTATTGCTCTTAATATTTCCATAATTATTGTTTTGATTTTCAACTTCTGTATAATCTATTCTCTGTAGGTAGGTATTTTTAGAAGTGGATAATATATCATTGACATAACTGTTTGGGGATGGGATTTACGAAATATGGGGTTCATTTTAAGGTCACTTTTAAATTTTTTTATTTTAATCTTCAAAAATTATTTCTGTCACCCTTTGAAAATATATACCGAGTACGTTCATGACTTATAACCCCCCCACCCCCCACTCTACGGACCTGCATATTTCCATATTGTTATAACTATGAACTTTTTGAGAGGCGTGATACTTTTTATTTGATTATTAGCATTCTTTAAAACGTAAAAGTTTTATATTAAATTCATGGAGCCAAATTTCATAATTAAAATGACAATGAACCAATTTTGGAAATTCATCTTCATGGTGAAGAAATTTGGGTATTTTTATTTCACTGTAGATTTTTATACCTGTTTATTGGAAGACCCAGTAGTAAACATATGGAAAATACCTGTGGCCACCCTATTTGCCACACAATCACGTGATGAGGGCAGGGCTTAACGGAAAGACGTAGCAGTCAGCGTCACGTCTACATACTGGGTTTATTCATTATATCACGGCCAACTAGATTACTATAGGCCCGCTCACGTGAATTTTAAGGGTGTCCCCACTTTCTGTTGGAGTAATTACTGGGGTTGTTCATAGGGGACGCCAAATGACAGGTACAAACATGCCTTTCATGTGTTTGCAGCAGTTAACCGAAGATTAAAAAGGGTTTCTGGGTTTTCTATAATTTTTACATTTTTCATCCAGTAACAGTAACACGACACAGTAAGTGTTTATTCTGTATTTTGTTTTTCGGTGACATGCTGCTTTATTATGTAGTTTGTATTTTCAAGTAAAATTATTTTGGAAAGAATTGCTATTCATGAATACCTGATACTTTATTTTTATCATGCAGTGTATTAAAAATCTGACTTGTGTCAAAAGTTATTAGAAATTATGTATTATACATTGTGTAGTTATATCATCAGTTTATTGTAAATTCATGTGTTAATTTCATTAACATTCCATTAAAGTCTTTCCAAACAGGTGTCAAGCCTTCTAATTAATTCTTTATTTTATAATTAATTATAATAGAATATAATTAAATTATTAATTAGTTGGTTAAAATTCTATTTTATTAACCATTAAAATAAAGTCTGCTTTTATATGCATTTTGCAATTTAGCTTTCAGTGTAAACTATCAATTCATTATCAGTTATTAATCATGCCTGAGAAATCATTTCATCCAATAAACCGTCTTCAGTGTAAATAAAAGAGTAGAAAAAGGTATGTAAGATTTAAATTTTAGTTTAAAATTTGTTACGAAAGTTTGTCATATCACGGTAACATCAACGTCGTTGGAAAATAAAATACGATAACTTTTTGAGCAAAAAGCAATATATTTCTGTATGTAATCAGAAACTGGGCTATTAATTGGCATTTATAGTCTGTTAAATTGAGAATATTAACCCAGGTAGCAGGCGCCCTCTGTCGGAGAAAAACTACGTGCGAGAATCGCCACTGATAAAATTTGGGGACAGGTTTTCTATGGCGTTGGGCTCACGTGAGCGGGCCTGTAGTAATCTAGTTGGCCGTGATTATATGGTCTAAGTTAACAACACGGGGTCGTAAGTACGATTCCCGGCATAGAATTTTTTTTTTTTTTTAATTTCGAATTCTGAGTCTAAAAAGGAGATTTGGTTCTATGAAATGGAACGACACTCCGAATGAAATGGAAAAACTTTTAAAGCGACCTACAAATGAAAATTTCGGATTTTTTTTAAAAAGATAGAGGGTTTTTTCTTTTTTCCAAAAAATTAAATCCACTTTCCTTTACTGTTTGTCGAAAAAAATGAAATCGGTCCCTTTTTAGGGCTTCAAGAACATGATGTAATTTTAGTAAGTGTAATTTAATTATGGCAAAATAAATATATTTTGTATGTTTTCTCAAAACGCAGTTGACCATTCTTCCTTACCACAGAAAATGCTCTTTATGACGAATCTTTTATCCAATTTTCATAAAAATTTTATACTTTAACAGAATTTGAATAAACAAACGAATGTTATGATTTTGATGCCATCACATATTTTAATAAATTTTATAATTTTTGACTTTTGAAAATGCAAAAAAAATTATATATGTTGACATATTTCTTTATATGATGTAATAAAGATGCATACTAATCCTCACAAGGTCTTATTACCACTATCAAAACCACATTATTAATTTTTTTTAAAAATCTTAATGAAAAAATGCATAGATCAGAACAATTTTAGCAAATGACAATACCGATACTTAATAACAAAAAGAAAGTATTAAAAAAAAAGATGACAATGCTATCAATTTCAAATGTAGTGTCGTATTTTGTTATATAAAAATATATTTTACATAAAAGTTCCAGCAAGTTCTGATCGAGAACTGAAGATGATGTTTTCACTTGTAAATCGCCTTAATCTGTGCTTTCGTTTTAGAGTACTCTAAAGCATAACGCAATGTAATTCAGCTATAAGCGAAAGTGAGATGAATTTGGGCTCATTTTTCGAGGCTCAAGCCTGAAATATTTTGTGAGTATCTGAGCCCTTCGCTTCAAATATAACTTTAACTCCTTGACTTACGATTTAAATTTTAAAAAATGCTAAACTACACTATTTAATTTCCTTCAAATTTGCATATACACATATTTCTACGATCTTCGAAAACAAATCTCATGGTTGCCTTCCTTAAAGAATTTCAATACAGAAAAGTCAGTTATCAGCGTCAGTTGCATCCATCTAAAGAGCCCAGGCCATGCCCATCTCATCTGTAGTCCCACCCCTTCCCTCATTTGCATTAAAACTCCTCCCATTTTTAATTTATGCACATAGGCCTGGGCTAAACTATTCTTCTAGCCCACCTTTTTTACATGGAAGTAAACAATAGGTATGAACCTAGCATTTTTCAAAACATTTTAGGGGTTAGGAACCACATTGAAATCCCACAAATGCTCCACATTTTAGTGTTTTCATACCCTTAATATTTCTGCTCTTCCTTTTCACATTACGAGTCAAAGAATAGCCATAACAGTAGTGGAGTAGAAACATAGCTAGGATTTGTTTCATACAATCCAGAGTGTTTACCCGAATTTTGTTTCAAACTTCCCTGACTTTTCCAGACCAGTTTAGTACTTTCAAAAACTACAGATACACAGAACATCATTTTTTTTAATCAGTAAAGTTGTAGAACTGCAATAAATAAGAATCAAATCAATTTAAATGATCATTGTTTTTTAGTTTTTAAATTTGAGTCACAATCGTAATGTTTTCTATTTACACTGCATATTTTAACATTTCATACATCACTTTGGTTCAGCCATTGTTAGACGTCAGTTAGAAAAAAAGGAACTTATAAAAATCGAAAAAGCGTAAAAAAAAAAAACTGCAATAAAAATTAATGTGATAAAATAATTAATATATATTAGCCACCCATAAAAACACTTCGATATACAAAAACAATCATTTTTATACATATTTTGCAGTATTCATTATCATTGTTAGAAACAAAGTTTTGACGAATTGAAAACAATGTTGCTTTATAACAGTGGTTCCCAACCTTTTTCAAACTGTAATCCACTTTTATAGTAACCAAGTAATTCGCGACCCCCTTTATAGTAACCAAAAGATCTGCGACCCCTCTGTCTGCCGCTGCCACATTTGCATAATAAAAGCATTTTTAACAGAGTAAAGAAAACACATTAAATACAAAATTATATTATGTATATTAGAGAATATAACAGACATTAATGTACATAAAAATAAAATTAACAACCATTAGTAGAATATTGCAATGTGTGTAGCCATGTTGTTGTAAAAGCGTTGGAAACATTTGGTATGAAATTCCTTACAAAAATAATTGCAACTAAAAATAGTTGGAGCGACCCCCTGGTTGGGAACCACTGCTTTAGAACATGAAAATATCCTGATTTATCTTTAAAAATTCCACATACAGAAACAGGTTTTCTACATAATGCTTATGAGAATTCATAAAAACTTAAGTATATAAAGATTTTCGATGTGGGGAAGTTGTACTGTATTTTAATTTTTTTACTCTTAACATACAGAATGGCCACACAGACCACTTATGACCTCAGAAATAGTCAAAACTTTTAGGAATTTAGGAAACTAGGTTTCGTTCATACCCACAAAGCCTAAAAAAATACAATACTAAGAAAATATTTTGCGAGAGAAATTTTCCGTTTCATAGATTTCTTTTTAAAAAAGTACGAACAAATAAAACAACAAACGACAAACAATACCACTTATCCAACAATACCATAAAGTGTGAATTTAACATAGTTTATTGTTTTTTAATTATCAATAAGAGAAAAACTTTTGTTAAATCTTAAAGCGTTGCTTTTATGAAATTAATTTTTAACAATGCCCATACAGTTGGTAGATGTATTGCAATTGATCTCGCCCAACTAATAAAGAACAATACATTTTATAACAACATACTTTATATAACAGCCAACTTTATGATATACTTTACACAACAGTTCAAATACATTACAGTAATCACACTCCTTAGCGATTTTAAAGAGACAGATGAAACCATCCAGGGTCTAATCAGGGGCACTGAGAGCCAACATGGCCCCGCCCACAGAATAGGTCCTTGCCAGCGTGGGCCCCCTAAACTTCATCCGGGGCCCCCCAGGCTGCAGCCCTGGACCTCGCATTTCCTCGGAAAGGCCCTGAAAACATCATTAAACAAAAAAGACAGTAATAAGAATATGTACAATTCTATCCAGCATTCAGAAACCCACCCCTAACCAGACATGTCTTATCTGCAGGGGTGGGGGAGAGGGGGCAAAGAATATTTATTATTGTTTTTAATTTGTCACTGACATGAGGTTCAGCCTCCACTTACTGTGCTCATCCTAGTCGCTCACCCTTAATGCTACTCGCCTTGCTTAACGAAGAAGAGTATGGAACAGAACAGTACAATGAAAAGTTCACTACTATTGGTAT
>QLNU02015360.1:295470740-295492448 GCA_006491805.2 Dysdera silvatica | reverse complement strand
TTCATGCTGGTCACTCTGATTTGGATGCTGCGACTTGCTGATGAAAGTTGTTCCAAAGATTCAATTTGTTTTTCCATCAGAGGTGCCATTAGAAACAACAGAAGCAGACCAATGAAGCCGAATATCAGTATTGGAAACCATAGAGAGCATAAAGTGAAAAAAACTTTTACTGCAACCCTGTTAAAACCTTTGGTGGTAATTCCCTTCTGATCAAGATTCCTGTGGAAGAAATCGTTTTTAGCAAAAAGATATAAATATACTGCGAGCTGACTAAGTTAACGTGCCGAAGTAGTAATAAAAGTCCAAAACAACCCATTATGGAAAAGGGTAAGCATATCCATATTGACAGTTGAAAAGGATAAGCAAAATAATAGTTTGTTGCGAAGAATCTAGTTTTGTTGAACATAAAAGTAATAACGTCACCATCGTACGGAAAGTAGAAATCCATTACTTCTCACCTTGGATAAGTTATACTCGTTCTCGTAATAGCCAAATCGGCTTCCTTTCTTTGTAGCATTCCTATCAAACCATTCCAACTTCTATTTGCCTCAACAAGACCCCACGTTCCTTCTGCATGGCACATCAATTCGCATGTGAAGTTCACAAGTTCTCACTGATTGTCCAATAACTTGAATTCTATGCAGTCTACGCCAGCATATTTGTCATTCGCCAACTGTAGTATTGAAAACAAATCTGTCGCGTTCAAAACTGCGACTTTAAAATTCATCGCCATAATCGCTAGCGATTACTCTCTCCTTTGCATCCACTTATGCGCCCAAATACTTCATAAACCTTTGCCTCTATTGCCTCTGAGTTATCAGCTGCTGTTAAAAACATTATGCTCAGTAACATGCTGCGCCATATTACATGCAACTGTTCCATCAGTTTCTGAAAATAATTTAAATTTATCGGTTTTATGATAAACATTTTTAAACATATTTGCAATAATTGTTGTCCCAGAAATGAAAGCTTAAAATGCATTGAATTTATCTTTCAAATTTCGTGATCATTGATATTATGCTCACTTGTCCGTGTAAACTTCTTTTGAAATTGCTTTTACGTTTAGGAACAAAGCTGTGAGTCGAAATATCGGATTCTAATAATACTTTGGCCCAATAATCAGATGAAACGAAATATGATGTTTTCAGTTTTACAAATGAAACTCCCCGCGTTCAATGAAACTGACGTTTTGAAAACGACTGAATTTACAATGTGCGATTTTTTCTGGACAAATTATATATTTTAATGGTATCACGTTTCTTCATTTTTATATGCTCCAAAATTTTAGAAGCTACTAAATCGTGCATCTGATAGATAAGAATTTATTATGAATTATATTTGATATATCTAATTGTTTTTTTTTATCAAAATTATCTAAAAGCACTAATATGCAAAACCAGACCATATGGAATATTTAATTTCAAAGTCAGTTTTTCACAGAAATGTAAACTTATGTATACCCTTGTGCAATTATTTTGCATTGTACATATAGTGCCAAAGATTTTATTCATATTATTTAAATCAGTGATTAAAATCATGATTTTAAACATGCGTTTTTTAAAAATATTACGATAGAAATCAAAATGCGTTATCTTTTTAAAATCAATATTCTAAATTTAATTTAAATAAGTCAGAGGTTTAAATCTGATTTCAGTTGATTCTTCAAGCTTGTGAAAAATAATT
Organism: Dysdera silvatica; assembly: GCA_006491805.2. Classification (NCBI taxonomy): domain Eukaryota; kingdom Metazoa; phylum Arthropoda; class Arachnida; order Araneae; family Dysderidae; genus Dysdera; species Dysdera silvatica. Next base: position 295,490,765 of record QLNU02015360.1, on the reverse strand, counting down.
TAAACTTAAAATGTCTTCTTTTCTTGTTAAGCTCAGTACAAGCAAAAACAACTTTTCTGATAATTTCACTGCAGTTGTTTACATGCAGTTCATGGTCAACTATTTCTAAATATTAAAATAATGTGTATTTATTAGGCATTTCCTTAATCTGGGGTGATTCATGCTCATAACGGAATTTCACCACAATCGTTATCTTCTTCCCGACACAAAGGTTCCTACGGGATGCCAGCTGTATATTTCAGGTTTCAGCAGCTAAGAAGGGCCAACAAGCCATTATGACAGGCAGACACAGTTAGCGCAAGATGAACATGTCTTCCGAATTATCCTAATGGAAAACCCAGACTGGGAACAACGGGAAAAGGTACATCTGTTGTAAGGAAGCGGCTAACGACTTCCAATTTTGATGGCTATTGTCCGCTCGCCAAAGAAATCCTATGGTATAGTTAAAAATAACGCTAGCTGACGTCGAAAGCGGACTAGCTGCTTACAGCAGAGTAAGACACGGATTTCAGAACTTTTTGGGTCTCACGACCCTTAAAAGTTCAAAAATTCAATTTTGGGTTTTATTTTTTTAAAGAAAGAACAAACATTTCTGAACATTTTGATACTAAATTTGTTAAAATATTCCAATTTTTTATGGAGATATGAATTTTTACGTGATACGCGATACTTAAATGTCCTATTAAAAGGGGCGTTTTAAATGGCGACTGTCATCGACTTACGCTCTAAAAAGTGCATATTGTTTTAATTAATAGCAGTTGTTTCAATTTTAATGTTGTTTTTGCTCTAAATGATCCACTGTCAAAACCATACGCCAGAGTTCTACCTAAACGAAGTAAACAACTTGCATAAGCTAAATGATCAAGCTATTACCCATACCCAGTTCTCGTTTGTTTACATTTCAGTTTCTAGATTCGCGGAGGCATGTGCTTTTTTTTCTCTGCTTGTTTTCTGTTATAATTTAGGCTGCTTCTTGTTTTTTTTTTTCGTTATGGATTAGTCTTTTTTAAAACGACCATCTGGTAAACGTCCAAAAAAGAGAAAATTTAAAGGAAATGCATATAAAAAGTAAAAAAACAACATACCTTCTTTTGAAAAAACCTCTTATAGTGCTTCAAGCAAGAAGATCACTTTTCAACCTTTTGAAAACGGCAATGCTGATTTTACTGGGTATAGATTAATGGATCTTACAATTGTTTTTCAACAATTACAGAACTGTTTATCATGCAAGAATTGTGGAAGTTCATTTATAGTGAATGAGAGATCGATTATTGGACTTTGTTTAAAATTCACAATCATCTGTGAAACTTATGGTGATATTTTTGAATTTAGAAACTGCAGAATTCTCAGGGACAATAACAATATCCCAGAAATTAATCGACGGAGTGCTTATGCACTACGTTGTATGGGATTAGGTTTGAGTGGTCTTCAAACTTTGTGCGGTATCATGGACCTCCCACCTCCTGTAACTCAAAATTCATATGACATAATTATGAAAAGAATTGAACATACCACTAGTCAAGTAGCTATCCAATCGATGAAGAATGCAGGTGTTGAGGAGAAGAATATTAATGGCATGGACATGTGTGTGAGTGGTGATGGCACATGGAAAACCAGAGGGCACACTTCTCGAATTGGAGCCAGCTGTATAATAGGCAGCGAGACAGGAAAGGTGCTCGATGTAGCTGTGATGTCGTCTTTTTGTAAAGGCTGTGCAACGTGGGATGCACCTCGAAGTGGGAAAGCGTTCGAACAATGGAAAGCTAACCATGAAAAGTCATGCCTCAAAAACCATAATGGTTCTGTGGCAAAGATGGAAGTTGAAGGAATATCTAAAATGTTTAGTCGTTCCCAATCACTTCATGGGGTACGTTATACGCGATATATAGGGGATGGAGATGCCCACACGTATGTGAACATTATCAAAACCAAGCCCTACGGTGCCCTCGTCATTCAAAAAATTGAATGCGTGGGCCACATTCAGAAACGAATGGGTACTAAGTTGCGAAAATTGAAGCAGACAATGAAAGGTCTAAAATTATGCGATGGAAAAGCTTTGAGTGGGAAAGGGCGATTAACAGATCGAATTATTGATAAATTTACCACGTACTATGGAAATGCAATTCGCAAACAAAGAATCAGTAATAGATATGGAACAAGCCATTTGGGATATTTATTTTCACAAAATTTCAACAGATGAAAATCCAACCCATTCTTTTTGCCCTAAATGTGAAGATTCGTGGTGTTCGTTTCAACGAGCGAAGGCTACAGCGAAAGAAGTATACAACCATCATAAAAATTCTTTACCTGTTGCAGTAATGGAGTGCCTAAAACCTATTTTTAAGGACCTTAGTGACACTAAACTTTTGAACAGATGCTTAGGTGGGCATACACAAAACAGCAATGAGTCCTTTAATGGACTCCTATGGAAATTTTGTCCAAAATCATCAGGCTGTGGTCGAAGAATCGTAGATATTTCGGCAAATGGGGCAGTGATCAATTTCAATGACGGGCAACAAGGTCGCTTAAGTGTTATGAGACAGTTAGACATTACTCCTGGAATATTCGCTATTCGTGCTGCAATTAAAGCCGACAAAGCGCGAATAAGTACATCGGAAAAACGCACTGATGCATCAAGTTTGGAGGCCCGCGGCCCAAAAGAAGGAAAATGAAAGCTAAGAATGAGGCAATGGAAGTAGAAGAAGGCATATTATATGCTCCTGGTGAATTTTAATTTACATGGTAAGTTGAAATTTTTAAAATACTGATTTTGAACTTTAAACGCGTTTTGCCGAAAACATGAATTTTGAACTTACGCGCAAGATATTTTAAGAACAGATAGTCCAATTGCAACAAAACTTTCTGAAAACATTACTTATGCATATATGTTAATTTTGTTCTAGGGATATTAATCCAAATACCTTTAAAAAGAAAACTCAGCACTTTTATTTGTGAAATATGCGATATATTGAATTTTTAAATATGTAATTGTTAAAAAAAATATTTTTTACTAATATTTTTTAAAGATCCTAGAACAAAATAAAGCTTCATATATAATCTTCATTAAAACATAAAAATTAATTCTTGAAATGTATTCAATAGTTTTTAATCATGCGCGTAAGTACTACATAAGAGTAAAAATATGTTTTCGCTTGACATTACAAAATATTCATTTTTTAAATAGTTGTTTTGTATACAAGCACATTTGTTTCTTTTTATGAAAATACAAGGTGTATTTATTATTGTATTAAAATTTCTAACAATTGATAAAATTTATGCATTCACTACAGCACGACAAAAATAGTGAAAAAACTTGTCATTTTTAGAAGTCGAAGGGTCGTGAGACCCCTTAACGAGGCTATTTGTCAACGCCGAAAACGAGGTAGAACTTGAAGATTTTCATAATGGGATGTTTTAATAGTTAAATATATACGTTCTTTGTTGCAATTCTTGATAATTTTCGTACGAAATAATTCTAATTGTATGATTCGCTTTACCGTTTCACATTTTGCACTAAAGTTTTTGAATAAAATTTTTTTTTTTTTGCAAAATTTTCACTTAAGCACCGCATATTGTAGATGCTTCATAAATAACACTGACTATTACGGTGGTCCTCAATAATAAAATATTTATTTTACTTAAACAAATAAGAAACTTAATTTGTTAAATTTGGTTTCATTTGCTATACAATATGAGATGTCTAGAAATTTAAGTAAATACATTTAGCATAGAGTTATAATAATGCACCGATAATGCCATTGAATGGTGGTTTATATTTAAGGTTGTTAATAACATTTGAATTTCAACTAGCTGAACTGTTAAATAAAAAGTCAAAGATCAATATTTAGCTCGTTATACAGATCTTTCGAAAGCCAAAGCTTTTAAAAAACAATAGGGTGAAAAGTTTTTTACAAAATCTATTTTTAACAAATTAATCAACAATTCAATTACACCTGTTTATAGGAAAAGAATTACTCGTATTTAAAATACGGTTTACTTACCGTAATTTATGGAAGAAGTGCCGCGGCGTTTATGGGTTTAAAAGTAAAAATTTCGGGGGTGCGGCGTTTATGATTTCTTTTCCGGTTTCCTTTGCACAAAAGTAATACGGTGTTATACACGAAGGATATTGAGACGGAACGAAAATGCGCATTTAGCGCAACTAGGCAGGGGTAGGGGGATAATACCCTCTAGAAAAGTTTAGTCCCCTAGAAACAAAACTTTAACATGTATAAAGTATTGGACATTTTTTGTCTAGTGGGAGCTAAGCACTTCGTGAAAAAGGTTTAGCCTCTCAGGATAGTTACGCCAATGTGTAAAAGTTTTAAATTTTACAAACACTTTTTAAACCCTATCAAATTTTAAATGGATGTCGCTAGCCACATGTACGATGCGGCGTTTGCGATTTTTTCCGCGTAGTTAATTAAGCTCCTTACGGCGAGTGCGGCGTTTACGATGTCAACTTTCTGATTCAGGCTCAATAGCACGGGTGCGGCGTTTACTCTGGGTGCGGCGTTTCTTCCATAATTTACGGTAACTTTCTAGTTGACCATAACCTGCAATATCCAATATATAATTAATTTTAATATAGTTAAAATAAAAATACAATAAAAATTATATATTATCCGTATGAGTAATTTGAATTATCATATATTATTGGTCGTGTTCATCATTACTATATACACGTTTCGTTTATATTTTAGGATATTTCAAGATTTTTATATTTTAGGATAGTTTAAGATTTGACTATAACACATTTGTCTATTCTTGTATCGGTAGAAGACACTGTTTTACACAAATGGCAAATAGAGGAAATCAGAAACAAACTTTTCTACCTTTTAGGGTAACTCTTGAAAAACATTTCAAAATTGTATGATATTTTCACACGTATTCATTAATTATAAGAAAATGAAAAATATATTCATCGAAAAACTTTAATTCTAAAAATGTATAAAATTAAAGAACAGAAGAGTCAGTAGTAGGTACGAATGAACTGGATACACTTAGAAAATGAATTTTAATTACATGCAAGTTTTTCAAATAGATTAGATTATTTTCCGGAAATATCTTTAATTAATGTCTATTTGAGATAATGTCTATACGACATATTTAATATCTATTAGTCTATTCAATATATTTAATATCTATTAGTCTATTCAAGATATTCAATATCTGGTAGTCTATTTAAGATATTTAATATCTATTGGTTTATTCAAGATATTTAATATCTATTAGCCCATTCAAGACGTTTAATATCTATTAGTAATTAGATAAGATCTGTCTAAAAAGATATACATTCAACAAGTAAAATTTCGGACCAAAATTTGCCAGCCGAGAAAACTCAACATACATGTGGTAATTGCAACTCGTATCTCAGAAATTTGCTATTAGCACAGGATGAAACTATGTAATTATAAAATACTGTTAGTAAATATATATACAAAAGTCGTGGAAGCTCAAAGATTGCAAAATAGTGATATACGTATGCACAAAAGCTCTGTACAATGCAATTAAAAGAAAAAATTCCCCCGTTCTTTTATACTTCTTTTATTCAATTTAAAAAAAAAACAAAAAAAAACAAGCACTCAAATTATGGTCGCAGACATTGGCGCCGAGGTCATTAAAATATTGGAGGGGACAATATGCCAGTAGAAGGCATTTTGTTTGAAATTGAAGGGGGATATGGAACCCTAACACCAACATTGGGGGGACGGGTCCCCCCTGTCCCCCCCGCTAACGGCGCCCGTGGTTACAGAAGTATCACAGATATAAATCATAAATGGTCTTTATACAGGAGTTAGTTTTTCCGACTGAATAAAAGACTCCATTTCTTCAGACTTTCCATTAGGCATTTTTTCCATGGTTGGTACGACTACTGCAATTATGAAACATACATATATTATTGTATAGATATGAATTACTATATAAATATGGATTACGATATAGATATGGATTACTACACAGATATGTTACGCATACACCAATTAAAACGCACTCTTTGAAATTTTCCATAACTAGATTAAACTAAAATTTCGTTTCTTATTGAAAAAACTACTATAACTCGCCTTATAGCGACCTTCGATTTTGGGAGTCATTCGATATAGAGACGGACTGAGAAAGCTCTAACAGTTATTCTATAGGTGTAATGTTTTTCTAATATAAATTCTATATAACGACCCTTTGATACAACGTTCTTGTAAAGTCGCTATAACGTGAATTTACTGTATTAGTAGTTGATACATATACGATAAGATATATCGAATTCATCAGTTTTTTTATGGAAAAGGTGCGTAAACTTTACACATCTTGGTGTCCTCCGAAGAAGGCTATTCTTATTTTAAAGAAAAATTTATAAATTACATGTTCGAAAAGCGCAGAAAAGATTCTTGTAGCAGATTTTTTCTCCAAAATTTCACTATAGGGTGATTCACAAAGGGACAAAAAAAAAAAAAAAATGATGCTACCTTGAAGCCGCTAACCATTATTTCAACATAAAATAGTAAATTTAACGAACCTAACGTGGAATTTCTAGTTAATTGGAGAGCAAATATCTGCATAAATCCTTTAATTCTTTCTTTTCTTAAACGTAAGGGTCAGTGAAAAATATGGCCATATAAATATATGTGAACATGCAATTTTTGGTGGATGTAAAGGAACTTTTTGAATGAAAAACCTTTTGCCCGAGTACGTCAGTTGTGTGTTTGCATGCCTAGTTTAAAGAAAAGTGAACTATAAAATCAAAATTTATGTTACTACTGTCTCATGGTTGTTCGTTTGACAACTTAATGTATGTAGCAACATTATTAACGTGTGAACTTAATGTATGTAGCAACATCATTAACGTGTGAGGGGTTTCAAAGAATTGGATCGTCTTTGTTTGATTCCAAGAGATTCCGCAACAGCATACGTATCAGTCATTCTGAGAATGGAATCCATTCATCCACATTCGAAAGTTCGAACTTAGGTGTTTGATAATATTACTGTCATTTTGATAACGAAACTTCATTGAAAGAGCAACATTCGTTGCAGTGATACAATATCCGCCATTTTTTCGAAACTTTAAGAAGTATCTTTATATACACTGAACACTTTTTGCTTGGGGATAAATACATTTTACATTGAGCAAATCATGCCTCATATAATTATATACGTCCCCTAAAGAGTTTATGTGAACACCTTATTTCTTTGTGGAAACCTTTGCATTTTCCGAAAGCTTTCAATACGTTATGACCATTATAACCTACTCTAAATCTTGGTTTGTTCGTATTTTTCGTTTCAAGACGCTACATCTCATAAATTCTTTAGCCAGTCCCGAATGACGTGAGTCATTTGAGACCGACAGCCCAACGTGTACCCGAACCACAATGTACTTAAGCCTAATCAAGCTTACTAGGAATGGACCCAGCAGAGTAGGCTTAAAATCCGTGGTTATAACTTTTGTGGTGCTCAACATGAGAATACTTATATCATATATTATATTATAATAAGCATGTGAGCAAAATTCAGTGCGTAAGTATTTACTCATAGTGTAAAAACATCTCCCAGATAGCACAAAACGTTCCCAGAACGTCCTTTTTTGGTCCCTTATGTCCATACTTTGTCCATATACGATGTTACTAGTTTTCACCAATAATTACGTTTTTATAAATCATTAGTTTTTTATGCTTTGTTTTACTTTTTTGTGTAAGAACTAAGGTAAATAGAGGCTGAAGATGACACTTTGTAAAATTAATGTCTGGTAGCTAAAACAATTACATATTTCATAGTGCCTTCTTTTCTAGAAAGTAAAGTGCGTTTTCAGTTTGCTACCTACGACTGATTATTCGTTTTCTTTTAGTTGTATTGTTTCTCGAAACTTATTAACTCATGTATGTTGACTTTGCAAGAAAATAAATGTTTTTTAACCTGTTCGTTAAACCACATTTTTTTCAAAGTTAGTAGCTTGACCACTGGGCCATCGCGATTTGCTTGGCAATTACTACTTCCCAACTTTTTCTTATTTAGAGTGGCAACAGAAATTTACTACTTCATGCCTCTTGAGGTAAACAGGTATATTTCTCTCCTGCCGCTTGTTGATGACACAAGAGTGATATGATCTATAGTTTTCGTTAAATTTAAAATTTTCTCAATAACGTCTATGCTCTTATGAAAGAATTTCAGCATTAGTCTGTTCCGTTTCAGTAAACATTAATTATCAGCCCTACTCAGTACAACGCTGGAAGATTTTATTCTTACCGCGTGCTGGCTGGTTTCTTGTTGAAGTCTGATATCGTGCAGTGTATAAAACGGCAAAAATTCTGTGTCTCTTTTTTTTTAAAAAAAAATTGAGATTGCTAGATCATTTGAATATAATCTATAAACTCTTTCAACAAGAAACAAATATTCCAGTAAACAAAATGGAATTCAAATTAAAAAATCTAGATTAAATATTACCTGCAATCTTTCCATTGATGATCTTCTTTTCACAAAGGTCGGGTTCCCTGAGGCAAGTTCTCTTGTAAATCTGATAGCAGATGCACGTGACAGTAACGGTAGTTAACAATGGGATGGAATACAGCCATGGAAATGCCAATACTCTCTTTTGCATCTAAAGGTGGACACAGAGTAATTTTAAAACTTGGCTCTGAAGGCATAACGTTTGAAATACTACAGTCGAATATTTATAAACCTCACCCCAGTGTTATAACTTCCTAACAGCTGCAATAAGTTTCTTCAAAATGGATTATTATGGGTATTAAAATGACGTGGAATAATTTTTCGCTTTATCAAATAACACAGTATACAAATTTTATTCAAACAGAATGAATTTACAGTTTCTTAAGATGTGTGTATTAACAAACGGAATAATTATCGATATGTTTATAGCACTCGCAATATACTTTAAACAATAGACATAAAACATGGATTTATTAGACCAAATGATTGAAAAATGAAGTTTTATAACAAGTATAAGTAATATCCATTAATATGAAACAATAACTAGAAAAACAATAGACAGTAGATAACTTAGAACAGATAACTTACATGAGATAGCTTGCAAAAGAAAGGTAACTTACATAAGAGAGATAACTTATACGTAAAAGAGCTCATATAAGCGAAATAACTTATATAAGGGAGATAAGGGGGTTCGCATTACGTAAGCACCTTGTGGGGGTGTGGGGTTGTTGCACATGCTATCCCTCCCATGTTAGCCAATATTACTTTTGCTTTAATAGAGAGGGTTGAAATGGCCAAAATATTGCTTACGTAATACTTGAAACCTCCCTAACTTACATAAGAGAGATGGCTTACATAAGAGATAGCTTACATAAGAGATGGCTTACATAAGAGAAATAGCTTACATAAGAGAGATAACTTACATAGGAGATATAACTTACATGAACAGGGAAAGAGAGTGAGATAACAGTGAGGGCTGTACCAATATTCTGGATTGAGCATTCTATGCCTACCGTCTTCCGGATGGGAGGTGGTTGTCTAAACGCAAGTGCTGTGAAGTAGCCCAAAGACAAGCCGATAGATGGCAGGACTAACAAAGCAACGTAAAATTTCCAGTCAATGCCATCGAAAATGTCTGGAAAGATGATCAGCTCCATAGTCTGACATACGAAAATGATAGCGAATCCAGCGTAACTACCGATCTGAAAAGTTTATAAATTGCTCAAATTTTGACCAATAATAAAGACGATAATAGGAAATTGCTTCGTCATTTTTTAACTGCTTTCTTTAGTTGAAGTATTCATTACGTTTTAAATTATACATTTTTAATTAGGACTTGAGGACGAACACAATACATAATTATTGTCTTAGTTTCTTTTATAATCTTCCTTTAAATTTAATGAAAATTGGGCTGAAGTGATACAATGAAGATATGCACAAATTTCTTTGTTTCAGAAGCTTTTAAACCGCTAATTGATTTAGAAATTTACTTTTCAAGAACACGTTAAGTTATTTATGTTGAGATGGCTGGCTTGACATGTCTTCTACAGCACAACTAAACTCTATCCTGAGACACCAAATTATGAGACAATGTGTAGCAGAGATGAAGTTTGCTATGATATACTACCGTAGTATGTGTGGTTTCAAAAGGTTTAAAAGGGCATTGCTGCATATATACGTACCTTCAAAACACAAATGCTTCATGCACTTATTTGAGAGTGAAAAAAAATAGGGTTCCAGACTTTCTAAATTTGCATTGGGTTCATTCAAAGCACGCTGTAATGCATTTTATTACTGTATGGGGTATTTTAATCATGTTTCAGTTATTGCTTTTGTACGAGGAGCTTTCAAACGTAAACTTAAAGGCCATACTTTATTTAACTGGGTTTTTAAGTGTTTTTGCTAACATAATATGTTTATTTATCCACATGGTAACATTTACTTTCCTTGAAACTGTATTTTGAATAATAGCTCATAAACAAGGTTGTTCCATTTATAAAATGTTATGAAAGCATTTGTATATCGAAACGAAATTTTACACACAAACATTCATTTTAATGGAAGCTAGTTTGGCCTTCAGTAAATACGTACTCATGGAAAAACCCTTAATGAATATATTTCTTTGATTTATTTATACTTGTATCTGCAGCCATGTCAGACTATCGTTTCCCTGCGTCTGTAGGTAGCAATTTAGAATTCCCAATAACAATTTTCATTCACAGTAACAACTTTCTTTAGCAATGCAGTTTTACCCTGAACTTATCTAATGGCTTTCATAAAAAAACAAACAAAAAACAAAACAAAACGAGAAGCATCTTCTGCGAATAGGATATATTAAAAATCAAAGCGAGGAGCTGCCATTTGACATTATTGTTGACGTATTCTTTAAAACTGATGATGTAATTTAATTGCATCTATATTGTTTTTAATGGAATACAACTTAGCATTCTTTTGCTATCAGAATTATTATGTATTAATAAGGAATATAAAAGTCTTAAAGAATTTTTCCGTCCCTGACACATATAGGCCTACGTGTAAAAAATCACACAGAAGAGGCCTCTCGCCAGATGGTAATTCCAAGGGATATAATTCTAACATAGAGCTTGTTCCCTTGGGTTCTTTAGCTTTATTAATTATTATTAATAAATTAATTAACTAGTGCCCATTAAATTAACTATTGAATTCTTATTAATAATTAGTAAACGAATATTATTGCAGAAATTTCCAGAACTTCAAAATATTAAGCGAATATACGATCAACAAATCATACTTATTAGAATTCATAATAAAACTTGCTATAATCATTGCTGATTTTATTACACAAGGCGTTTTCCAAAATGAAGCTTCACCCAGCTACAACGTTTCTAATTTTTCATAGCTACTTTCCAATATCGCTAATATTTCAGTCCAATCAGCAAATTAAATTAATATATATATTATTGAAATGCGTTTTATTCATATAACAAGATTTTCAAATATAAATGAATATATGGAACATACAGTTTTATCCCTGCTGAGGAACTACAATGTGGTGCTTTCTTTCTTGGACAGAAATGGCATCGTTTTACAGAAATTTTGATGTACATATACACGTGCGTTACCGGTTGGTGTTTAATTGATTTGGTTTTAAAATATAAGAAGCGTGGTGTACTTCATGATTCTTACCTGCTATGACTACCTGCAAAACCATCTTCATAGGATTTGATTGGTTGTTTCCCCCCCGAGCTGCTCATTATGTGGACTTGAAACTGTGACAGAACAACACCTAGATATTTGTCCAGATCTTCTAGACTTAAGCTCAGCGGATTTTTAAATAGTCAAGAATCGTTAAAGGTTTATCTCTACTAGAGAGCAAGGTATCGTATGGCCAAAATAATGGGCGTAGGATAAAAAAAGAAAGTTTTAAAATATGCATGAAATATTCAAATGATCACAGACTCACTCGACATACTGTTCGTTCACGAAAAGAAGTTCAATAGAACATTTAGAAATAACAGGAGGTGACGTCACAAACGGGTTAGTTCATTACAGCAGAGGAGGACTACAATTTCAGAACTGGCTTTTTGGTGAACGTTTGTCGGCGCCAAAATCAAGTTCTGAAATTGGAGTCCTCCTCCTCTGCTGTAATGGGATAGGCCGTTTGTAACGTCACCTCCCGTTATTTCTAACTGTACCATTGGACTTCTTTTCGTGAACGAACAGTACCTTTATTTCATTTTTAAAAATTTATGAACGTTCCAAATTTATAATGGGCTCTAAAATTTTTAAAGGTGGAGAGCGCAAAGGGCTGGTTTTACCTAATAGGAAGGAATTTGTCAAGGTGGCTTTGAAAAATGTCGAAACCCGAGACACGAAAATTTGAAGCAATCCATAAATCTAGATCATTTGGAACGTAGTGATGTATAAATCTGGTTTATGTTCGATTAGATTATTCGTTAAGAAGATTAGGGCGAACTTGACCTTTGAAAAATCCGATTAAATGACCTTGCTTTTTGCTTATTGACAGCTTGTACAGGTTTATTACACGGGTCAAAGAATTTATATGGAATTTTCAATATGAAAGGAAAATACTGGTTTTTTGGATTTCCCCGCTTCATCATAGCTACGCAGTACCGACGACGCAACCAAACGGATACCAGTATTATTTGAAAATATTGACGATGTTTTTAATATTAAAGTGGCTGATCTGCTTCCAGTTTCGAAATATGAAAATTTAACTGTTTTTATTTTCATATGTGCGTGCTCTCATACAGGAATCTATATCTCAATTTTTTTTAATCTTCTTTTACATAAAGAAAAAAACATTTTCTCTTTTCCTCCATAACAGATCTCAGGCAGATATTTTTGCTTTTCGTAAATTTAGAAAATTTTTAAACAAACAAATTAAAAACGCCAAAATTAAATATTTTCACTAACTTTTTAATATTTGCGACCAAAAAAAAGGTTTGGAGGAAGCTAAACGTACTTTTAGGTAGAAAACAGAAAGTTTATTCTGGTATTAATAACATAAACATTAATGGTAATTTGGCCACTGATCAAAGGGAAATTTCTCGCGCTTTCTTGGACTTCTTCACGAACTTCCCACTAACATTATCACATCGGGCAGCTGATCAACATCAAAACTTGGAAAATTGTTCCGATTGTGGAGTAACGGGAAACATTCTACCTGGAACCGACTACAGATATAGAATTTGTAAGTACAATTCTTAACCTTGGGGGAGATAAGGGGCCTGGATTTGGCGGAATTGCTCCTATGGTGGTCTGTGCGGCTGCTGACATACTTTTTCATGCACTTACATATATTTTTAATCTGATTTTATCTACTGGATATATTCCATCTTCACTTAAAACATCAGGAATCTTTCCTATTTTTAAGAAGTGTGATTCGATGGACTTACCTAATTATCGTCCTATTTCGATTCTTCAAATATTTTCAAAGATCCTTGAGCGAATGATATTTTTGCGCTTGAACTCTTTTTTTTTTCAATCACATAATATTATTCATGAAAATCAATATGGTTTTTTGAAGGGACGTTCGAGTGAACGTTCTCTACTAACGTCAACTGATTTTATATAGTCCTCTAATCGACAATGGGGAATGGTTTTGGGCTTATTTTTCGATTTCACCAAAGTCTTTGATCAATCACAATAGATTAATAGATAATATAACTTTGACTCGCGGAATTTAAGATATTAGACCTGGAACTACTTAAAAATTATCTTGCATGTAGAGACCAGATGGTTAGACTAAATAGTATAATTTCCCATATTAGACAACAGAGATGTAGTGTCCCTCAAGGATCTATTTTTGGCCCATTGTTCTTTAGTTTTTACATCAATGACATTTTTCATTTAAATATCAGCTCCAAAATTATTTGTCATGCCGATGACACTTCTATATTCTTAAAACACGCTAACATCGATCCACTATATGATATTGTTATTGTTAGTGTTCCTATTATTACAGATTTTTTTTATTGCTGATTTTCGAACCTCAAACACTAAAAAGACAAAATTTGTTCTTTTCACAAAAAAATGTTGGTTCTTCCAATTTGACCTTTAGAATAAATAATGTTTTTATTTCTTTATCCAATGGCGTAGACTTTTTGGGCGTTAAACTTCAATCGAACCTTAGTTGAGATGGTCACAACAGGGACATTGCTTTGAAAATATGTAGGAGCATTGGTATAATTAAAAAAATTAAATACCTCTTGACATCAAAAATTATTTGCCATCTATATTATGCATTAATAGAATTCCATCTACAATACTGTACTACTATTTGGGTCTCTAACTCCTTTTTCCCAGCACAACAGACTGTCTAGATTACAGATCAAACGCCCAAAACTTACATATATATAATTCTATGCCATTTTTCAACAATTCAGACATACGCTTTACATCTTTTAGATATTTAACATAAAAGAATTATACTCATTCAAGGTTCTCCAAATCATGTTTCACAGAATTTACTCTAAACAATATGATCAACTGAAATCATTGAAAGCTCAAATCATAGATTCCCTACTTCGAAACGCTCTAGATAAATCCCGATACATATTGAGCTTTTAAGAAGAAGATTGGGTTATTCTGCCCCTATTCTCTGGATCTATTCCCAATTAAAATCACAACAATTACAGGAAAACCTTGATTATTGCGGTTACTTGTGCCAACAAAAACACCGCAGTAATCGAAACCGCGATAACCGAGAACATACAGTATATGGAAAATAAGTTATTTTTGCCGAAGTTTTGGAAATTATGAAGTTTTTAAATGAGAAAAATAGAGGTAATGATACCAAAACATCGTTTAAAGAATATATGAAGTTACTAAATAATGTTACCCGATGTTATGTATAAACAAAACAAACTATGCATGTACAGTACCGTTACTGTACACGTATGTATATTGAACTGTATGTATTAATGATCATTGGTTAAAAAAATATTTCGAGAGATTTTTTTGCTGTAAATTTTTCTTCGTGTATCAGTGTGTAACAACGAATTGAATTGTATATTTATTCACGCACCTTCGAAGAACGTTCAAGGTTAGGATTCCCATCCATAATCTTCTGCTTAAAAATTCCCCAATACGAAACATTTCTTCTAATTTTTTTAAAGAACGATACAGAATATGTATTAAGACCGTCATATTTCGTAACTTTGGATTCAAGAAAACTGGCTAGCATTCAGACGCCAAGCTGCGCCGTCAATCCCATCCCAGAGTAAAATTTCTAAAGCAAACCAAACCCCAATTTTCTTCAACAACAGAGTTCTTTTCGAGTGCATATATTATGTGTGATTCTATATCCTTAAATATTGGTCGTAAATGAGAAAAGACTACATAGTTTATATAGTTGACCCTGGTAAAATGACCACCTTTCTAAACTGACCACCTGAATTAAGTGACCACTTTCTATAAGAGAGAGAGAGAACTGGTAGGGACTAGGTTATATCTATGCTAAAGTCAGTCGTGTACAGAGACCACCTGCCTATGGTGACCATCGCAGTCCAGTTTCAGAGATGGTCCTTTAGGTAGGTTGTGCTTTATACTACAGTTTAACAATATACAGTATCAAACAATGGGCGTGGAAAATATCTCCCATTGGTAAAATCTTTCATATTTTTATCTTATTTGTGATAAGAGTGTATAACAGGAAAGATCAATGTTTGTTCACTAGTCATTCAAACTGGCCACTTCGTTTGTATTCTGATATCTCAGGGCATACTTTTGTGAAAGCCAATGCGAATTTTGACATTAAATTATAATTATATAGAGAATTTTAATGCTACTGACTTTATATTGCAAACATTAATAAATAATTTCATTAAGACGATAAAATATGTTAAAATCGCATTTAGATGTTTCTAATTTTTTAAAAATATATTTAATCATATGTTTTTAAGCTCGTTTACTCACCTAGAATACGTTTAAGAGCTTCGCGTCCGGAGCGCATTGAATTGCCTAAAACGATACTAATCATGGAACCTGTGTCCCAATCCAACAAAATTCTTAAACCAGGACCAGCCGATTTATTCCCTTGAAAATCGAATAGCAGACTCTAAGACAGTATCTTAAACTATCATAGCGATTATTTCCAATTCGGGAAAGGGGAAGGGGGCCTATAATTAAATTTAAATACTCAGTTTTGAAAATCTAAATTTTACATTCTGGTATAAGTTTTATAATAACTAAATTATTTGCATTTTCAACTGCATATGTATAGGATAAAAATATACGCATCACATACCCACACGCACGCATATTGTAAGTTAAACATACAATATAGCAATCATAACGAATTTTTATTATTACACGTGTTTAATTCGCTATCATTATACACTTTTCGTCAATAAAAATGTTGCACCCAGAGAAGCAACACGCTTTTGTTATAGTTTAATCTCAGTCAGAAACATGACGCATCACAGTGGATTAATCCGATCCTGGATGTAATAGTTTTTTTGTGAATAAGAATAGAGTAATGGTTTCACATGTTGCTCTAACGCAATTTGCATACAAGTCAAATAGTTCACAACTAGATTAAACTGCAGTTGGTATTCACATTCTCAGTATCGGGTCTGTGACCAATGACTCACAATGTTAAAACTTTCCTAATATGTGTTTTTTGTTTAACCTTGTCTTAGTTCCATGAAAATGTACTCAAGTAACGATAATGTAGCCTTGAACGAAAGATTATATGCAGCAAGAGCTATAATACATTTTGAAAATTGTAATAATTTTCCATACAAGGAAAAAATTACTCTAATCCGTTGATTTCTAAATTGCGATAATGGTACTATATATATGTGTCGTCTGGTAACTAAATTATTTTATAGAAAGCTTTCACAAATGTTTTTGGGCATAAAGGTACATGTTAGTGAAGAGGGTACATGCTCTTATTAAGGAAAGAGTGTCCGATTGCTGTTGCCAGGATTTTGTAGGATGTGCTACTGTGTTGGTAATTCGTTAACCTTTGACATTTCATTCCAAACTGTGCAGAACATCATTAGATGAAAGGAAACACAGCTGATCAGGTTCCCTCTTGCCTCAGGAGCAAATCCTTCATCAGTTCCTCAATTATGAAACAATGTTAGATATTTTTCCTTTTAGCGATGTTCCGCAGATGAAAAGAAATATTAAGGATTAATGAAAATAAAAATTGATGCAACGAAACATCCTGTAAAGTATTTCCTATAACGATCATACTTAAGTTTACAGGTTTGTAAGCTAGATTATATAAAGTAGTACAAATAGTTCCTGACTATCTCCGAATGACAATATCCTTACAAACTAATTTAATCATTGTTCATTTCCGGAAAGTTCTGAAAGAACATGAATTTATTAACTAGCCTATTGGGAATCCATATGTTATAGAATTGTATTGCATGAAGCAATAGCATTCTAAAAAAATGATATCTGAGTTATTATGTCGATCTTCTACTTTCTAGCTAAAAGAAGGTGTACAGTCACCAGTCTGAGTGTGTTGGGGTAGATGGCAGAATATATATATATATTTGAAATCCAGACATTAATTTAAGAAAATTTTATAATGTGTAATTACTTTAAACAACGTGTAATTAAATGTAACCCAGTCTGGAGTTAAAAATAATTTAAAATTGCACACGTGTAAAATTGCCCACGAAGTTTGTGACGCTGCTACTTTGAAACGAACCAACACCCATGGAAATTAAATGTTATCGTTGAAATAATCAAACGTATAACCAAAAATATGAATTTACGAAAGTCACAGAAAATTTCGAGTGTAAAATACAGTTCTCTAGAAAATAATCGGGCGGACGGGAACTAAGATTTAATCCTTTAAAAAGAGCAATACATTAATGTTTTCGAAGACTATTTGCTCAGAACTTGCATGTCATCAAAGTTTGTGACAATGTTGAGACTAACTTGAATGCCTCCTGCGAAGTGTTACATCGATTTTTGTGCGTATGTATACCGTTATTTGCATCTACACTTTCCCACCGGCGTTTGAAAACATTTCACATACACTACCCAAATTAAATGGGTGATACGATTCGAAAATAGTCTCAGTCATGGTGATAATATGGTAATAGTGATAAAGAAAAAGCTATGTCTTACCTTTGTAAAATAGGGTGCAATGTTTGGATACCTCCAGCGAACAAGCATACCAATCCCAACAGGAGCAGTTACAGAAGCTAAAGACAGTGACATCTTGCTATAGGGGATAACCACAGAGCCAGTTTCCAGCTGATGGCCATAGAGCCACATGTTCATCGGCATCATACCCAAAGCCACAATAGTAGAACATGTGGTCATTGTGACACTAAAAAAATAAACAATGCAGTTTACAACATAAATTCATATCTAACGGTATAATTTAATATTGGTACGTACTATTTAGTTGAAACAGTCACAATTAAATCCCTGGTTTTTCAACTGTGCTGCGCGTCGTGGTTTTTGGCCAAGGGCATCTCGTAGACGTTCGCTAAGAGATTTGAATCTCGCGTCATGATCCTGAGTTGCAAGCTTTTTTTTAACACGTTCTTTTCCATAAAAGTTTTCTTTAAGAAAAATAAATTTTCTTACTATCTGAGAAAAATTTATAAACTAAACTTTTATAACTAATGCTGAGCTTTCTCTTACAGAATGTAAGTAACTTATTCTATTATTCTTCCTATTGGAAAGAGAGCCCCGTTACTAGCATCGCTACTGCTCTCATCCTATTTCTCTTACCGAAAGTCTTCTTATGTATAAAAAACAAGGATAAAATATTATTATTATTAAATTAAGTTTCATATTGAAACTGGTTTGGAATACATGTGAGCCGAAGGAATTTATTTAGAGGTCATGGGATCTGTGGATCTCAAAAATTTGAAAATGGCTGGTTAAAATCCTCCCTGAAATGAATTAAAACATCATAGTATAATTAGTTATTACCAAAAACCGTGCATCTGTCAAGAAAAGGAGAATTCATTTTGATTTCTTTGTTCCAAAAAACCGAGAGCCATTTTTGTGTTATCTCATTTATCTCATTTCAAGAATAAATCGATAATTTAATGGCGTTTACGGTAATTTCTTTTCCTTGTAAGAGTTTCTGGTCATAACGCGTTAGATCATATGATACCAGCCCATGGTACCTTGGCCCATTTGCGCGAGTCGGAAGTACCACAAACGCGACATAGAGTACAGGAAAACTTCAACAGCTCGTATCAAGGTCGCACAAAAAACGAAACAAAATAATTTGGCAAATTAGGGGAAGCCCACAAATAGCAGTAAAAGTGTTTAAAAAAAAAGATAATTAACAGCATTGAAATTCACCATCAACAAGCTGCTCGCACTTGCTGCTATTTCCATGAGGTAAATAACGGGGAAAATTTATTAATTTCAGTCGATTTTTTTTCGGTTGGTTTTCTTGATTGCATTTCAATCGTGTTCGTTTTTGAAAGTGACGGATGAGATAAAAAGTTTTTTCGCGTTGAAATATTTGTATTTTATTTACATTTCATGTTTAATTTAAGGATTTTTCTAATTAGCAAATGCATTGCAATTGAATTCTGCTTAAAAAGACTAAAAACATCCGATTGTAGCGGTCAAAGGTAGTATAATTATACCTTAAAATACAAATTTGAAAGTATAAAAATTTCGCTTCGAGTGCATAATCGATGTATTAAATTTAGATATACTTATATATAAAAATTAAAAAATTCTAAAACACGAACTCCCCATATTTGACTTCTAAAAGTTTTTAATTGTGCCCCTATTTGAAATGTGTATATACAGGGTGTCCCAGAATGACCGTATTGCCTCATCCTGGATGAGGAGGACGCTTCTTTTTCTCCTAAACAAAAACAGATCTAGTTTGAGCTTGTTTCTATGTGGGTGTCGAAAATTATTGAGTAAAAATAAATTCCCCCACGAAAACTCACAAAAACTCGCCCAGGAGGCTTTGTGTGTTGACCATTATTTGGCAATTGTGTTATCCCTGTGAAGGGTAATAATATCTTACACCCTTCTATACGGAGAAAAATGCGTTTGTTCTTGTCCTCGTTCGTCTAGTAGGTCAAGACACCGCGGGCTCAACGCAGGGACCCTGGTTCGAATCCAGGATGA
>QLNU02015360.1:295457657-295470640 GCA_006491805.2 Dysdera silvatica | reverse complement strand
AGGTCCATGATACCGGACAAAGTTTGAAGACCACTCAAACCTAATCCCATACAACGTAGTGCATAAGCACTCCGTCGATTAATTTCTGGGATATTGTTATTGTCCCCGAGCATTCTGCAGTTTCTAAACTCAGAAATATCACCACAAGTTTCACAGATGATTGTAAATTTTGAACAAAGTCCAATAGTCGAGCTCTCATTCACTGTAAATGAGCCTCCACAATACTTGCATGACAAACAGTTCTGTAATTGTTGAAAAACAATTGTAAGATCCATTAATCTATACTCAGTAAAATCAGCATTGCCGTTTTCAAAAGGTTGAAAAGTGATCTTCTTACTTGAAGCACTATCAGAGGGTTTTTCAACAGAAGGTATGTTGTTTTTTGATTTTGTATGGGCATTTCCGTGAAATTTTCTCTTTTTTGGACGTTTACCAGATGGTCGTTTTAAAAAAGACGAATCCATAACGAAAAAAAAAACAAGAAGCAGCCTAAATTATAACAGAAAACAAGCAGAGAAAAAAAAAGCACATGCCTCCGCGAATCTAGAAACTGAAATGTAAACAAACGAGAACTGGGTATGGGTAATAGCTTGATCATTTAGCTTATGCAAGTTGTTTACTTCGTTTAGGTAAAACTCTGGCGTATGGTTTTGACAGTGGATCATTTAGAGCAAAAACAACATTAAAATTGAAACAACTGCTATTAATTAAAACAATATGCACTTTTTAGAGCGTAAGTCGATGACAGTCGCCATTTAAAATGCCCCTTTTAATAGGACATTTAAGTATCGCGTATCACGTAAAAATTCATATCTCCATAAAAAATTGAATATTTTAACAAATTTAGTATCAAAATGTTCAGAAATGTTTGTTCTTTCTTTAAAAAAATAAAACCCAAAATTGAATTTTTGAACTTTTAAGGGTCGTGAGACTTTTACATTTTTAACGAAAAGATAATTTCAGTGTAACTAGTAAAATTTTGACACTGATCAGAATGTAAAACAAGGGAAAGCAAGAGCATTAAAGAAAACTAAATAGAAAAATTTTGAAAATACTGTTAATTTTTTTGGTTGCTTAAACAGATTTTTAATTTATATTATTTCATATTTAACTAACAATTTTATTCAGCAAGATTATCCTTTAATTCTTAGGAATTTTCCCTTTGATAAACAATGTAATTGTAAGAAATCGACATTTCTATGTGTGTAAATGCACACACGCATTTCTTTATGGACTGTAATAGAATATCTGAAGGTTATGTTAGTATGACAATGCGATTTGGGTGGATTATAAATTTATATATTTTATTCCCAAAAATATTTTAACTGTTATTTTCTTACGTATATTGATTCAAATTTCATGATTGCGGAAGATGAATTTTATGGATATTTCAGCATGCATTCAAGTCTAACCTATGTTGATGAAAAACTACTTATATAGGGTATTGAGAATGGAAGTAATGTCAGCCAGTAAGCGTAAAATTGGCCTACCATTAAGTAAAATAGATTATATATTAGTATTAACGTTATACAACGTAGTTGTTTTATATATGCGTTTAAGGCCGGCGCAAACAACGTTTCTGCCCTATGCGAATGATGTGTGTCTCCCCCCCGTAAAAATTTAACACTCCAATACATATTCCAACAATCAAAAAGTGAAAAAATAGAACACATTCAGGCCTCTCGCTATAATTCCAGTTATAACGAAACATGATAATCACAGCTTATCTCCTAACACATAAATTTGTGATCAAAAGCATAAAAATAGTCTGGTAGTTTGCTGTTGAAGGAGAAAACAGTAATTCTCAATACTCGTAATAATGCACAAAGTTATCAAAAAGTTATCTCCAAACCTCTAATGCGGCAGCGATACTGTTTGCACTACTGAAATGTTTAGTAGTAATGGGAAACTGTTATTCAGATTTATGCAAATTGTTTAGAGGAAAATTTGTTAATGTAAAAAGCAAGAAGTTTAGTGTATGTAAAAAATGGATAAGAGAGATATGTATAAAAAAGGGTAAATAAATATTAGTGAAGACATTCAAACGAAAATAATCCATTCAGTTCCATCTATTTATTGTCAAATTTATCTCAATCATCGTACGGTACCAAGTACCTTAAAAAAAAAAAAAAAATCTTTCATGCTTCCGCCCTAGGCGGCTGCCTAGTTTACCTATATGGTCGCGCCGAGCCTGTATGCGTTATATCCATTATTAAACACTACGTTTTATACTAATATTCCATGTATTTTACGCAGTTCTGCGTCGACTTCACGCTTACCGACTTGCACCACTATGATTCTCAATACCTCATGCGATATACAATTTCATGTTTTAGAAAAGGCTTCGGTTTTAGATTGTTACGCAACTATTTTGACTGCATTACCCAAACTTTAATACCGATTTTAAAACCAATATTTTGTTTATTTGAAGTTCTATATTCTTTAAAATGCTTCATGAAATTACGTGTTATTTAATTTTTTATATTGCTGGTCATTTTTGTGTGTGTGTTATTGAAGCTGTTTTTGCTTTATTGTAATATTTAGTCAAATTAGTATTTTGCTTATTTTCCGTTGTTAATTCGCTCTTTTCTATATCTATGTCATCTTTATCGTTGTTAATAGTTGTTTTTGTCGATTTTTGACAGATGTTATAATCTGATGATGTATACTGTAGTTTAGAACTATTTCGAACCGTTTAAATATTCTTTGAAGGTAATTACGTTATATATATTTTTCTACTTTCATAGCAACTTATTATACTGTATACTACCAGATAATATTAATTACTGTTAACACGATATTTTTATACTAAATAATCTCGCATATGTAAAATAGGGTAAAGGGTTTCAAACACTCTAATAAAGGTTATAGAGACGACGTGTGTGTATGTGAACACAAAACTAATAACTTATACCATTATCACTGTGCATTCGAAGACCACAAATTATATATTTTGGTGGGTGTCCATCATATTCGCCAGACCTCTTATGCACGTTTATATTATTTTGAATAAATGATTTGAACTCGAGAGACCTAAGATAAAGCTATTATCCTTTGAAGAAATTGTAGAAAAAATTATAGCTTAAATCCTATCATATACAATTTCAAAATTGGCTATTGTTAAAATTCAACATCTATTTGCTCGTAAAAAGATAATTAAATGCTATTTATTTTAATTAATTTTATTTTATTTATTTATCTCTATCACATGCTTATTTTTGTAAGCGCTCACATGGCCGAGTACTGACATAATTAATATAAGCAATGTTTATAACATTATGGACGTAGATAAGGTCTAGGGACGTAGCAATTCAAATATGATGGGGGGACCAAGTAGTTTAAAAAAAAAAAGACCAGGTGATTCGGCGTTAGATAGTGCCTTGGTAGTCAAAGGGAAGGGCTTAATCCCTTTGAGTCCCCCCCCCCCACTTCATGCGCCACTTATAAGGTTGCCTTCTTAAGGCTGTATATTCGTGAATAGAATGATGTAAATGGGACAATATTAATTAAACACCGTTGATGTACTTACGATTAGCGCCATCTGTTGTCCAAAAAGTGGATGAATTTCAAATGTTCAAAGTTTATTATCTAAAATGAGTAGATAGCAGTGAAATAGTGAAAAATGTCGGCGGGTGCGGAAAATTATGAAACGAGACTGTGAAACATAAAAAAAAATTAAGCTAAGCGAAAAGCATGAAGGATTCATTTGCCATTTTCAAATCTGACCGGCGCAGCATGACCTTGGCTATCCTTGCGCCATAAAAATACAAGCTCCCAAATCTGTATCATAGCTCTTTGTTACCTTATGAATAATAAAGTACGACTTGAATTTTAAAACTTGCGCTATTTTAAAGCAGAAGTGGACCCCAATAGCTATAAACGCCCCTTCCGTGTCTACGGCGCTGGGTTCAACTTCCGGCAAGAGTGGTTGTGGGTAAAGGTGATTTATGGGTCACCGTAATTCAGGGGTCACAGCAAGCCGTCCGACCCATCCCAGCTGACTCACGACTAGTTTTGGGACGTAAAACATATAGATACCTGCATAGAGTGAAAGATCGTTGGAGAATAGAAGCGAATTAATTTCTATACCCCTCCCACACACACATACACACCCGTTTGGGTTTATATTAATGCTTAATTCAATTCAAAAGAGTCAGAAAGAATTGCTTCTTTTAAACTCCTCTGACTCGAATGGAGTTAGAATTTAGTCCCTTCAAAAACACGCTTTATAGAAGGAGAAAAAACAGTTTTAACTAATTTAAATATGTGGGCTTTTAAAAATTCTCGAATATAAATGTTGACGGGTTAATAATAGTAAACGTTATAAAAAAAATCCCCAAATAGTTAAAACGTTTATGCTTGTGGGAAGTAAGAGTTTGGTATTGACAATTGCTATGAATGGTTAACCAAGCGTAAAGCCGTCCAAAGTTTTAGCAATAGCCACAAAAAATAATTCTCTGGATCCAGTGGCGGCTGGTGAGTTATTCAAATTGGGGTTTACCAGTGACGCAGCTAGTACCTTTGTTCCCTTGGAAAACAAAGATTCTGGCGCCTGCCCCGCCCCTCCACTGGCCTCCCTACCAACATTCCATGCCATGGTGCCCGGGGCATGTGCCCCGCCTGCTTCTCTAGTTGCGGCCCTGGGTTTACAATACATAAATCACGGAAACAAATTTTCACAGGTCAACAAAACCTACAGATTAAAATATATTGTGTTTTCTTGGCATAAGGTTGAAGAAACTTATAATTCAACTAAAAGAACTACACTGTCAAGCTGTTGACGAATATCAATTTTTCCAAGCAAATGTAAGCCAATATGGGATTTAAATGCGACTACAAGTATTTTTTTTAGTTAGATGTAACAAATCAACATCACAGTAACTCACCCAACTCGAATCATTTCTTTTGTCTAACTTCGTTCAAATCTCACTTGTTTTGCAAATAGGAGACAGTGAAAACAAAAGAGCTTATTAGTTAATTCGCATCCACAAATCCATATATTTTTCTCATATAATTTGGGTTTGAATTCCCTTTCGAAAGCCCTAAGTTTTAATTTTGTCACCTGGATAAGGTCAAGCCTAGTATTGGCCTAAGCGGTTTTATTTCTATTTATCTTTCCAGCGGTAACGTTGAAAAATGCAGTTGTTTCAGTCCCGAAACACCTATTTTGCTAAATGCCCTGTTAACTATTAACACTAGTTTGTGCGCATAATAATAAAACCAACCATAATAATTAATTAAAAAAATTAAACTAACCGAATGTACCAAGTATCAAACGAAATGAGAGCCCAGGCGAAAAAGAAACTCAATAAAGTCAATTGCGTTCTATTTCCCGTACATTAAAGACTGTGCGAACAGCAGTGCCGTAAGCGCCGAATACCCCACACCCTATAATACCTTTAGTACTAAACTGCTTGTCAATGTCAGTTTTTCCAATCGCACGCATGACAGATCCAACGCTTTGCTCCCTGCATCCCGATTAATAAGGTCACTAACTAAATAAAACGATGATCGACTTATACGTAATAACTTCCATATTTTATACTATTATAGTTTAAATTTGCGAGTTCGATATTTTCATTCACTTAACTTGTTATATTCTATTTTTTTCTTGATTTCTATTCGGGAGTTCACATGCTCATGTGCACCAATGGACGAGCCGCCACTGTCTAAATCAGTGGCGTATGTACGATGCTGAAAAATAAGGAACCTACCTCGATACACGTATTAAAACAAGGTCCATATGATACTGAATTATAAAACGGCATTTAATTATGTGCCACTGTTCAGCTTTAAGCACGTTTTTAAAGTTATAGTTGGGGGTGTTCATCTGACGTCGTCGGGTGCGGGGGCTTTCCCGGCGAGGGTTTCCCCAGCTGGAACTGCTCCGCACCAAATGGCGTCAGATGGGGATTCCCAACATGCGGGTATATAAGCTTAGGACTTTCACGAACTCTTCATTCTGCCTTCACTTGACAAAGGGAGCAGTTGGCTCCCGAAACGTCGTGTTTTTAAACCTTACGCCAGTGTCAAAATAACTGTTTGTTATGGAATCTCCTGATACCAGGAGAATACTCTGTATTGTTTCATTATATAGACCTTTCGTCATGAATAATGAATTCTCAAACACCTTGATAAATGGAAGTTGTTCTATAAAAACCAACAAGTGCTATATAGTTGGAAATATTATTATTGTTATTATTATAAAATAAAAGCCTTATATTTACTATGTTCATGTTTTTATTGTGACAGCGAACGAGAATACTGAAGAAATGTTTAAAATGCCAATTTCTTGTTTTGTCGTTAAAATGAAATATTTTATTAAATTTTTCTAAAAATTTACACGAAAATGTTTGCACTCAATTTATTCTCTATCGACATTTTACATGTGACATTATGGTTTGAATAAAGGAAGTTTTACACATTTCTTGCGTTTCCAATACTTGAAAATCACGGCAGAAGAGAAATCACACGTTATAATACTTATGGACAAAAACATTGGGACAAAGCATTGAAAATGGTTTCTGCATTAGCAGAGTACACCCATCGTTTTCTTTTTACGCATAAGACCATGAATAAAAGTTTAAGGTCACACGTGAAAGGAGGGGAAAAGATATAATATACAACAATGGATCTAGAAATTAATAAGAAATTCTTCAACCATTACAAAAATAGCAAACGCACCGTCTGCGAATTAAAATTTTTAAGAATAACAGAAAAATTCATCCATCTTAACCTCGGTCAGATTGTAACATAATAATATGTGTATGGTCGAGTGGATTTCTAGGTAAATTTACTGTCAATGCCGAATTAAAGTTTGGATTTCAAAATTTCTTGCGGATTTCTTAATAACTTCAACAAATTCTTTGTTTGTCTGGAATTCTTCAGCATTTTTGTAAACAAACCTAACTGAAATTCCCCAAAGAGTATCCGTAGGATTGAGCTCTGTACTACGTATGGAGGCTATTCGAGAAAATACAGCCATTTGCCTCACACCACAATTTTGTTGGCTAAGAACTGTGAGTACTGGCGTTATCGTGTTGGAGAATCTATTTTCTTGATGTGGTGAGTGGTGCATTGGGCAACAAATTTTCTCATAGCATATTTGATACTCCTTTGCATTCAATTTAAAATCAACGAACACAGTAAATATTGTTTCATCTGCTGAAAAGTGACACCACACCCTTACTAATCCACCATCAAATTACTGTTTAGAGAAGTAAGGTTTTTTATTACAACTATCGTGCCAGTATTTCGCAAAATCATCCTGATCCTCTCTCTACATTACAAAATGTTTCGCGGTGGAAAACATAATATCCATCCATTTAGGGGCCTGGTTCATTTCGCCGACAATTACTTCACCGACCCCACTTCGCCAACAGGTCATTCCGCCGACAGGGTCATTTCACCGACACGTCATTTTGCCGACAAGGTCGTTTCGCCGACACGTCATTAGGCAGACAATTTACTACACTGTTTTTAATGCTGCAGTTCATGCTTATTGAATATTAATTTTTTTGACTTTATTCCATTCGGTTCCAACTTTTTAAAATAGTAGACAGACATTTATTCTTGAATCAAATATAGTATTACAGTATTACCTAAACTTCACGTTTTTTCTCAAATTTACCTTTAATATTTGTAACTGCTTAACTGTACCCGTAATTTGTGATCATAATAAAAATTTTGGCTGCCAAAATAGAATTTGCACAAGGGTGCAATAATTTTAATGGGGGGAGGAAATTATTTTGCTATGTAACTCTTAGTACCATCAGCGTACAGTTTTCCATATTGAGGGGGACAAGCATATAGTCTGTACATTTATACATTACAGTATATGTAAAATTGCAATTTATTTCAAATTATTGGGGTGCCTTGGGCCCCACGGGCCCATATAACTCTACGCCTATGCTCAGTACGCTTTATTTAAAAAAATCTGTTGTAGGTAATTAAAGATTATAAATACTTACCTAAATTACATTCATTCTATGAAGGAAAACTCCACGATTTCATAAGCGTACACCGAGCCACAGGGCATAATTATGGCATGTTACATGAAAATGGGAATTTTTCAATAAATAAAATATTTATATACAACATATCACCAAGCCGAACCTGTGGGTGTAATGATGTGTCAGTGAAATGACGTGTTGGTGAAATAACGTGTCGGCGAAACGATCCTGTCGGCGTAATGACCTGTCGGCGAAGTAACGTGTCGGTGAAGTGATTGTCGGCGAAATGAATGCGACCGTCTGTATACAACTATGCATACAGAGAAAGTAGCATTTGTGGGCGATACTTCACCTGTATGCACAAATGTACACAGGAGCAGTAGCACGTAGGGGTAAATTTTATTATACATATATTCAAGTAGGAAAATCCCTTTAGGAACTGAAAACGAATGATATAATTATACATAAAAAATCCCATTAGTGCCTGTGATTAAGCTCAAAATATGGGCTTATTAACTCAAACGGTTCACCAGATATAAATTTTTACTTTCAGATAAATTATTATGGGTCTTACCCTGTCTTTATTAGCTCAATTATTGTTTTTTATACTCTTTTGCATTGTCGAAATTCCTTCATATCTCGAAAACGGTTGAGATGCAACATGTAGTCGCATGAATTTTTTTACCTCTCGTAGCCAGTAGCGTAACTGGGGGGCAAAGGGCGGTCGCTCCGGGCGCTATAATTAGCCTCTAAAAACAAGCACAACAATTACGGCAATAACAGTCACTCGCCCTGGGCGGCAAACTATCGAGCTACGACACTGCTCGTAGCAAGACCTTTTGAACGACACCACTTTTGTCACAATTAATGCACTTCCCTAATCAGTAGCCTTTAGAAAATCTAAAAGTAATAATTTAAAAAGACAAAATCCTCACCTTCTACTAATTTATGATTCTAATTTCCAATTGATAATTTTAGCGTTTGGAACAATGGAACCCATAGCATGTTTATTAACCAATTATTACTCTATTACATGAAACTGTATTTTAACAAGGCGTGTAGATTATCCGTTACTTCATGCGCAGAAATTGCGTGCCCTCTTCTTCAAAATTTTTAGTTAACATAAACTTGAGAAACCAATTATCAGAAGTTAAGTTGCTTTTAACCAGGAAGTGCATTTCGCGTCGGTTGAAAGCAGGAAAAATCACAAGCAGTTCACTTAAGCTTATCTGCTTTTCGCCTGTACTTGAAATCATTCAACGACCTTGGTTCCCACAAAATGCCGTTTTTCAAGTTCGCGAAAGAATTGTGAGATTAACGACTTAAAATTCAACAGCGATGAAATTTCTGAGAGGCGAAAGGTAAATAATTTATTCGATCAGGAAAAAAAATCAAAATTAAGGCAATATTTTGAGAGTTTCGGTTTATAACCTGTGATATATAAGTTGTTCTTGGAAGCGGTGTTTCAGTTCTACAAGTAATGTAATGAAGCTAGAGTGATTTATACGCCGGTTTAAAAAAAATTCAGGTTACTGCTCGTTGTTCACACTCAACAGCTTTCGTCAAAATCTGTACGAAATGAAATACTTTAATGCAATGCTTCATGAGTAAGATGCTGAAAATAGAACACAATATAGGTAAATAATTTGTATGTACGTGTCCTTAAGCCTTTTGCAAAGTATTTTTATCAAATTAGAACAGTGTCTTTAGTTTTCCGAACCGACTTTCGCGGTATCAAGAGCAAAATTTAAAATTTCAGAGTTGACTTACAGATCAGTCGACTTACTACGTGGATGCAGAATCTAAATTTGTATTGCCCGAGAAAGTTGGAGGTTACCTGATAAAGATGAGTTCGAGCTCCATTTTCAAAGCCCGAGCCCGAAACTTCAATATAGAATAATCAGTTTACGGCTTCAGTTCCATCCGTCTTATGAGCCCGGACCCGCCAAAGCCCGAAACGGACTCGCGATGAGCCTATCTCATCTCTAATACCTGAAAAAGAAAAAAAGACATGCTATGTGTTTTATTGATTGCCGAATGTAAAAGGGCCTGCTGTAAACTTTTAAATAGGTCTTTTGATGTTGAAATGGCTTCAAACAACGATATATTAAAGCATTATTTTTCAAGTTTTAATTACATTTTCATGTGAATTATCACCATGAGGTAATACGAAAAATATACGTTTAATTAAGTTAGTAATTAAGGCGATAAATGAACAGTAGATGAATATAATTGTACTTAGCAATTTGAGTTCGGTATTAGAGGAAAGAAGTTAAATTTTCTCAAAGACTTTTAAGAGAAGACATCTCACAATATACTTCTGGGCATAGATAGTGATGTGAGGAAAAACACTTAATAGGATATCAAGCAATAGGTTACCAAGAATT
This sequence comes from Dysdera silvatica, assembly GCA_006491805.2. Lineage (NCBI taxonomy): Eukaryota > Metazoa > Arthropoda > Arachnida > Araneae > Dysderidae > Dysdera > Dysdera silvatica. The sequence goes on along the minus strand of QLNU02015360.1, from coordinate 295,460,301 downwards.
TTAATCTAGTTAGTTATTTTTAATTGTTTTGTTGCAATAAATGTTCAATTCAGTATAATTCGTACTATACATACATATTAACCATGTATTACACTGTAATTCTCTCTTTACAAAAATAGCATAAAAATAAATTTTCCGTCGTTTTCTGCTATTCGCCACTTCATTGTATGAAAGTTTCCTAAAATATGCAAACAAATGTCCATGTTAAATTATACGTTAAGTAGTGAAACGGCACATGCACATACGACAAGTCAAGTACCTAGCTATAAATCACCAGAGTCGTTCTTGAGCGCAACTAGGCTAAAAAGAAATTCTCCTCCCAGCCATGGTTCAATCATTTTGAGAATAGAATGGCTAATAATAGGTAACAGACACTGTTTTCTAAACAGGCATAATTACATGAGTAACGTGCCATTTTGTATCATTTAAAGACAGTCAATAGACAGTAATTTAACAGTCATCAAAAAACATTATTTTCATAATACCATACTTGTTTGTGGTCATCAGCGTAGAGTTTTCAAAATTATTGGGGGGGAAGCACATATTACGGACATTTCTACATCACAGTATATGTAAAATTGCAAGTTTTGCATGAATTGCATGCTTGTGGTGTGATCTATTAGTAAGGATTTTTTAACTTTTACTTCGGTTTGTTTTTCAAAAAATAAGATGAAACCACATACGTTTAAGCATTTAATTGGCTTATTTCATTTCTTTATATCCCAAGACTAAATTTTAAGACATCTTGAATGTTGACAAATGTTCCGAATCGTACCATCGAATCTCCTAGGTAAAAACAAATTCAGATTTTCGTAAAAGGTCATTAATTAGTGTACAAATTGAAAATAGATATACAAACAAAATTTTGTTGTTCAATTTTTACAATATTTTAGTGCAATTTTTTCGCTGAAAGCCTTGTTGTCCACTAATTAGAGACCTTTCACGAAAATTTGAATTTGCTTCCACCAAGGAGAGGTTGTGTGATTCAATTCATCTATTAAATATTAATAATTTTGACACCCATGTTTAAACTCAATCTAGAGCTTTAGTATAGGAGAGAAAAAAAGAAATTGTCCCCGTCCTAAAGTCGAATTAGGGTCCATCCGTTGAGCTCATGGTGCCTCAATGGCTAAGCAAACGGGGACAGGAACAACGCTCCCTTTCTCCGTATATAAGGATGTAAGATATTATTACCCTTCTCAGGGATAACACAATTGCCAAATAATGGTCAACACACAAAGCCTCCGGGGCGAGCGTTTGGGATTTTTCTTGAGAATTTTATTATGGTTAATAATTTTTTTATCCGAAGAAGGGTAATAGCACTTTGATTGATTGATTGTTTGGCTTTTTTATGGCGCAAGAGCATCTGGGCTATACTGCGCCAAGGTAATAGCACTTTACAACCTTATATACGGAGAAAGTGAGCGTTGTTCCCGTCCTCGTTGGCTTAGAGATTGAGACACCGCGAGCCCAACGGAAGGACACAAGTTCGAATCCAAGAAGTGGACGATGTCTCTATTTTTCCTATACTAAAAAAAGCTTCAATATAAACTTAAACGTGGGTGTCAAATTTATTAATGATAATAAAAGTCCCCACGAAGAAATCACAAAAACTTGCCCCAGAGGCTTCGTGTGTGTAAATATGTGTGTAGAAATAAGCTCGTACTAGTGTTGTTTTTTGTTTAGGAGAAAAAGAGACGCCGTCCTCATCCCGGATTCGAACCAGGGTTCCCCGTTGAGTCCAGGGTGCTCAGCTCCAATTTGAGCGTATTCCTAAGTGGGTGTCGAAAATTATTAAGTAAAAATGAATCCCCCCACGACAATTCGCTCCGGTAGCTTTGTGTGTTGACCATTATTTGGCAATTGTGTTATCCCTGAGAAGGGTAATAATATCTTACAACATTATATAGGAAGAAAGGGGGCGTTGTTTCTGTCCTAGTTGGCCTAGCAGTTAAGGCACTCCGGGCTCAAAAGAGGGACTCTAGGACAGGGACGATGTCTTTTTTTCTCCTATACTAAAAAAAGCTCTAGATTGAGTTTAAACGCGGGTGTCACAATTATCAACCATAATAAAATCCCTCATAAAAAATCACAAAGACTCGCCCCGGAGGCTTTGTTTTTTGACCATTATTTAGCAATTGTGTTAGCCCTGAGAAGAATAATAATATCTGACAACCGTAATTGAATAAGCGTTCTTTTGATGTAAAATAATGCGTAGAATGCAATTTGAACTAAGAAAGAAACGTATGTTTTGTATTTATTAACATACTCTCCATATTTCTACGCGATTTTCCATGATAAAGAAAGATAGCTCATTCAAAAATCTACGAAGCGAGATATCGATGGACATTTTCTATTGAGAAAAACTCGAGTTAATATAAGGGTGGTACGGCCATTCTTGAACATACTGGCGTACGCAGGGAGGGTTTATGGGGGTTGTAACTCTCATTGCGAGGAAATTTTGTATATATACATATAAATATATGAAGTTGTAGCTCTGTAAACCCCCTATTACAGGGCCTGTAACCCTCCTTCATCTACCTTCTGCGTACGCTTATGGTCCCCGCCCCTGAATAATTTTAAAAATTCCATGTTACCGTATACATTTATGTAAAATAATTCATAAGATGCAATTTCAGTAAAC
>QLNU02015360.1:295432038-295448237 GCA_006491805.2 Dysdera silvatica | reverse complement strand
GAACCCATGACCTTCCACCAAATTTACTAATCTGGTTTTTTTAGTTGCAAAGTGGGTGTTTTATTTATATGTAATGTGGATAATCATAATTTCATAAAAATTTCTTAAAATAAAAAAAGATTAAAAATTTTACAAAGCTGTTGTCTTTGTCTCATCAACAAATCCTTCCCAATGAGGACAGGCATTTTATTAGAGTATTTTCTCCTACCGCTATTTAAGAGTCGTTCAAGTATTATTTAAATTCAAGCATATATTTTTGACTGTTTTATATCCTTCTTCATATAAGCAAAAAATGCAAATACGTGACACACCCGTATGCTTACGTGAGGTTTTTATTCTCTGATTTTCATTTGCTGCTGTAAATACAAATTTTAGAGTAATTTAAAAATTGGTATAGGTTTTAATTATGAATTAATTAGTGCATTTCTGTTAAGGCAGTTGTCACTTGGTAACAACCCCCACTGTGCTCGTTGTATTATTTTCGATGCGTAAGACATCGAAAATAATACAACAGAACTATGATTACGCAACTTACGTAAGCATAGTTCAGCCCCCACGTTGCCACAAAAAATAAAAAATGAGCAAAGTTTAAACCCCTATTCCTCCTAAGATGCTTACGTAATAGTTTAATGCCCCCTTTATACATAATGAATTGCTAAATTTTTAAGGTTTACGTGATAGAATTTGGGGCTCCGTCATATAGTTTTGGATTTAAAAGGGCTCCGTCACATAGTTTTGGATTTAAAAGGTCTCTGTGACAAAAAAATAAATAAATTAAGAAACGCTGCTCTATTGCAATGGAATCAAACCCAGAGACATCATCAATTTCAGAACTAGCACTACGAATATCTGATTCATAATCTAACCACTTTCTTTCGTTATGTCCACTTCTTTCTTCTCCAATCTTTCTTTTAACGGCCGTCCGTTTTCTGCAGTGGTTAAGACACGCGCCTATTTCTTCATTGCCTTTCCTTTTTTCTTTATTTAGTTTTGAAATTGGAGATATTGCATGCAAATATTTCGATGGAATTGTAATATTCTTTTCAGGCAAACCTTTACTGGTGGATGGCTCTGTATCTGCAAGGTCTTATGCTTTCGACTCAAGTGCATGTTTATGCGATGGTTCCATTCTCAATAATGACGAAAAAAAAAAGAATTTTGGAGAGCTTTTTATGAATTTGGCGGATTTTTTGAAAACTTTGATGATATTTTTATGGATTTGTAAGAAAAGAAAATTATAATTAAATTGGAGACATTTGACTAGGATTTGCGATTATATTTAACGGCATTTGGCGCAAAATAACAAAAAATTCAAAAAATTCAAATTAACATCCGAAAGAATACGCGCGGCATATGTCCCTGATTTTAACTGCGGCATGTATACCAACTTGCAAGGTATAGATGCCTCACCCAAAGCTTTCCTGATCTTGAATTCAAACATGGCGAAATAACAATGAAACCTCTCTATACTAAGACTATGCTTCGCTCAAACAGGGAATCCACTGACATCGTTAAAGTCTTAGCTGTAATATACAAAATACGATAGCACACGAAAATATTTCATAACAAAACTCTATAACTCACCTTATATATTTGTTAATTTAAAAACAAAAAGGCACAGGAACACGATGTTTTTACCAAACACGCTTCAAATACTAAATGGCGCAACTTTAGTATTTTTTGCAGTGTCATCCCACAGCCCATTTCAAAACTAGAGGGAATGCGCAATCTATATCGCATGTGGCATGTAACCCGGATTTACCCTATAATCCTAGAATTATTTACTTAACTCTTTGAGGCACAGGATTTCAGAGAACAAATAGACCCATGTTGCACAGAAATTTTGTTGCGTTGATGGTATTACCAACTGCTTTACGTAAGTAAGGCTAAATATAAACCTGTGCGCATGCAGCTATTGCAATATTATGAGGTGGGTCTAAAAATGTCCCACCATGCATTACCGTACATCAAAACGGTGGGACATTTTTAATCCCACCGTGCCCCAAAGAGTTAAACCTTTACTCCTTTGTAAGTATAAGTACTGCGCTGTCCTGGGAAAATACATTGATGCGACGGCGACACATCCATCTAACCTGTAGCTACTCCTAGCTACAACGGTATCAAAATAGAACGTTTACAGACGGATGTCCCACTGTTGCACGGGGGTTGGTTCCCATGGCCTTAAGTTGTTCGAATTTCTTGGGAAACTGCATGTCTACTGCCCTAGGGTGGCATAATGGCCTCCGTTTATAGTGGTATTAAGTAGGGTTCGACTCCCCATAATGTAATAGAATACATGTATTCGTTCTACCTATCGCAGTCCAGAATTTGGTTCCCTTGCTATCAGAGGCTGGGATTCCTCGGGACAACTGTACTGTCTGTTCACGAAAAGAAGTCCGATGGTACAGTTAGAAATATCAGGAGGTGATGTCACAAACCAGCTAGCTGCTTATATCAGAGTAGGACTCCAATCTCAGAACTTGTTTTTGGCAGTCATCAAAAACGAGTGTAGAACTTGGAGCCCTACATTGTTGTAAGCGGCTAGCCGGTTTGTGACGTCACCTCCCGTTATTTCTAACTGTACCATCGGACTTCTTTTTGTGAACAGACAGTAGGTCAAGTCGCAACATGTCTTTCGTTATCCTTGCGCCGTAAACGCAAAAGCAATAATGCTTCCTTTACTGTTCAAAATAAGCAGGATTTACAGCATTTCAACAAAATGCCTTTTTCTCAAACTACGAATTATTTACAGACTTTGCCGGAAATACTTGAACCTTTCTATGTCCTATACTGCATGCCCGTATGCAGAGAGAGGATCTTAGGGAGAGATCCTCTCTCCCCGAAACTAAATTCTTCTTAGTGGAACTTGGCTTACAGCCTTTCATGCTGCATTGCATCGATACATGCCGCAAAAAATTGACTGCCCCTAAATAAATCCTGGCTACGGCCTTGCCCATGGCTACACTGGCGTACATAGGGGGCGAACTATCCTACCATGAACTTTGGTTCTATATATTGCCATAAATATATTGTAGCTCTGTAACTCCCCCACATCCCATGAGTGAGCGCGCACGTCCAGAAAGGACGTGCGAAAAACACTCATTACGTACTATGAGCAAACACGGATGTTCTGGAAATCCCAAGAACGTCCCCAGGACTTCTTCTGTAGGATGACCCAAACACGGACATGGATAGGACATCCTCAGGACGTCCTATAACGATGTCCTCCGCACGTCCTAAATTGACGTCTTCAGGACATCCGTAAAACGTCCACAGCGTCCTGGGACCAAATACGGACGTTCAGGACGTCCTCAGGACGACCTTTGCTATCTGGGAAATACGGACACCGAAGTTTGTGTTTTAGTGGATCCATGTGTATGGGCGGATGTAAATGTTGTATGTAATGCTTAGGTAAATGTTGTTCTTAAATTATATTACTAACCTTCTTTTAAACTCACCAAAATATTTAATTTATGACAATGAATTAAAGCTGGGCTTTTCTTTAATTAAACTATATGGTTTAGGGTAGATTATAGTTACGTATTACAGAAAGGACAAGCTAATGAAAGAGACATGTACAACAACCAAACCGATACGTTAAAATGCAATTAATAGAACAAGTTTAAATTTAAACTGTAAAAACATTGTAATTATTTTTTTATAACAAGCAATTATTTAAAAAACTTTAAGTTTATAGTGAAAAGACATCAAGCAAGAAGCGCGCGTTCGGACGTGAGCGGTAAAAACAATACAGTACATTAGTTTTATCTTTAAATATCTGTGTTAGTTCTGGATGCCAGTATTAAACTTTTGTTTACTATAGTCATAATCAACAACACATAAAATATCCTTCGTCGTCTTTATTTTTTTCCTATTTAACTCTGGACGGGGGCGATTTTCCCCGGTCCTGATTCGCCGTCGTCCATGTTTTTACATCTCGAAAACCCTTTTCAATTTAAAGGAATTAGTTATTTTGGAAGCATCATAACGTACAAAATGTGTAGAACTCGTATTCGTAGAATGTAGTTCTAATTAGCGTATTTTGTAAAATGGGTGGAATATTTGGCCTGTTGAAATTGATTACATGTAGCTACTGCTCTCTCTCTCTCCATTTCCTTACATAAACTTTGTTTCTTATGATCCGATTTACTGTACTTAGAGCACTTAGGATGGCTATTTTTTGAGTTCTACCTTCTGGCATGGAAGCTCCTCAAAGTACTATAATTGAGTAAAGATTTAAGTCCTTGTGAATTCCTTAATTTATAGCGAGGAACGACGATGATTTTAAAAGCATAAAAATCGGGTATAATATCTATTTTGGTTTCATCTGATGCTTTTCATGTCTGGTGCATTTTACTATAAAGGAAGTTACTTCAAAAGAATTAATATTTCATTTAGTTACGATATTTTGAAGTTGCACTACCGGAAAGATTTCTCAAAATAGCCAGGTAAAGTAATATCTTAATTTTAACTCATACAGTGTTTCTAGAAAACAAAATTAGTTTAACTAAACGTAAAAACACCGTGAAAAAATCTCTTCTTTTATCTATTCTCTTTTTTGACATAAGTGAATCCATAGGAGATAAAAGTGCCCATCATCTAGCCTGGACTTGAACTAACTAACGACTTCCGAGTTATTCTACTAACGTTTGTACGCACCCACTTCCTCCTGATTTGAGGACTTCAAAATCTGGTGTACTGTTCTGTTCTTCTGTATTCCCTTTTGGTAAGGAAAGGGAAAATAGAAAAGAGAGGGAAATATTGACTCAACAATTATAACTCAATGTAAGAACTATCAGGATCTTAAATGGAAATTATAAAACAACGTTTTCGTCCATACGACGTATAAAAGCTGGGCGAAGATGAAGGGAGGAATCCCAAAGTTTTCGTCGAGATAAACAGAAATTTGCATATAATGGAAGAGTGTATCCTCCATAAACTCACACGTTATAGCACTTAAGAGGGTTTGGAAATGTATGCAAGTCTAGAATATCCTGGAATATGTCGCCCACTTTCCCAGTTTCTGTGTGAATTTCTTCTTTTCACCTAGCCACTCGTTTCTTTTCCTTAGCAATATATTCAAGTATTTCGTGATATTTTACAAAGGCTATTATATTAGCCTACCTTTCCTGCTTTGACCAAAATATCAAAATATTCCTTGTTTACGTCTCCAATATGTAAAAGTTTACAAGAAGGCAGTAAGGAATTTCTCCTTGGATTATAATAGAACAGCAAATATTCCTTTTTTGAATAGAATCATTCATGAAGGCATGAAAATAATATTTTACAGTGACTTACCTGCATATAATTATATAACAGTATGCCTTTTCTCGGATTAAAATAACATTGGAAATACATTGCATATTTTCAAATACACCTGTATTTCTGTTATCTATGTATAAGCGTAAAGGTAGGAGTAAAGTAAGGGGGGTTACAAACTACAACTAATATATTCCTATGTTAAATATACAAAATTTCATTGCAATGGGGGGTTACAACCCCCATCAACACACCCCTGCATACATCAATGCATTCATACCAACTTAAATTTGATTCCTAAACCTTGTAAAGATTATTTCTCCCTATTATCACCAAATACACACGCAAAGAGGTGATAATTTATTAAGAAAGAGGACTTAGAGTAGCTCAAAAGAAAAAGTATATTCTATAATGATGCATAAAAATAAAATTTATTTTGAAAAATTTTCAGTAAAATTAGCGATTTGATTACCGAAGTCCAAGGAATCCTTACTAATACTTAATTAGTAGCTTCTTTTTCAGCCCGTAAATATTTCTTGGGTACTATTGTTCGCCATAAAAGAGTTAAACTATTTTATTTTTAAACATTAATGAACACTATAATGGACCACATATTTTCTTTATTTTATTACCCTTTTTATTAATAATAAATCTTATTCATTTTCAACTAGCTTTACAGGTAAAACTTTATTAAAAACGTTTTTACTGAACCTGAACCTATTAAAATGATCACGTTTTCTGAATGAATATCTCACCAAAGCCTGCCATATTTCGCCAACTTTACATGAGTTTTTTTCCTACGCTTACCATTACTAATTATTTTAAACTTTGATATCTGGTAGTTTTGCACTGTCAACTGAAGATGAAATATATTGTCAGTCGTTTCTCTATTGACGCACCATACAGGCAACTGACGAACCACTCCACGATACACATACATACACCCGATATACATACATACATACATACAGACAGACAGGCAGGCAGGCAGGCATACTTTCATACATACATACCTACCTACCTACCTACCTACAATACACACACACACACGATATACCTACATACATGTGAGTCAGACCCAGGGAGGTCAGAAGGCGATGATCATTTCAGTGATATTCAGTAAACCACTTTGTTGATATTCAGTACCAGTTGATATTCAGTAAACCACTGGGGTGCTCACCAATCTTAAAACAACGGTATTAACGTTAATTTATTTCTAATTTATTTAAATACTCGTATTCTAGTTTCTTATAATAAGGTTTTTGCGATTAATTTTTTTATACTCGCCCTTTCACCCCCTTAATATATATATATATTGATTATGTTGGTAACTGAAAATAGCTCCGCCGTCAACAAAATATCCTGTAATATCGGTTAATATCCAATTAACATGTCAACGACTGCATGCTAAAACCGCGTATATGCTCGACACCATTTTGTTACTTTGGTTGTCAATTATTATGCGCAAATTGCAGAAAATTTTTCCTTTAGAGAGTTGGCCGCTTGCAAGAGTGACAATCCACTTAAGCTTGAGAATGGAAGCTAATTTTGCACAGACTTTACAATACGATAGCCATTAGTCCACTGTATTACAAGGTATCTATCCAGTTTCATATTGACGTTTTATGACAAACACAACCTTGTCCATATCATTATTGTTCTTTTATTTGTACATTCACATGACATCGCGTGTTCTGAGTGGGGACAAATGTGTTTGTCCGAATAAGCTCAATACAAATCTTTGAACTTAGTATTGCTACTACTTGTTAACAACAGGCACAGTTGTTTGCAAAAGAATTTTAAAATTACTTTGTTAGCAGAAATTAAATTTCTGCTGCAGTAAGCGATAAATGATTTAATCTAATAGGGAACGGATGTTAGTTTGATAATATGGAGATATGTTTTCAATCTTATTTATTTGTTTTCAATCTTCTCACTATCATCTTCTTCAAGTGCCTTCTATGATCTGGGGGTTAACAGACAGCATGGACTACATTTTTCTATCTCTATTAGCCTGGATAATGCCTCCTGTGCTTGTCTCAGACAAAGCCATTAAATCTTCCGTCCATCTTCTTCTTTTTCTGCCTCTGGGAAGTAGTGTAGCAATTTAAAACTCATGCGGGGGCTCAAGTGGCTGTGGGGGGGAATTCCAGTGTCTGTAAAGTAGATTATGTGATGCAGCCTTAGAGAAAATAATGTGTTGGGTTAACAGACAGCACGGACTACATTTCTCTATCTCTGTTTGCCTGGATAATGCCTCCTGTGCTTAGCCCAAACAGAGCCATTAAATCTTCCGTCCATCTTCTTCTTTTTCTGCCTCTGGGAAGTAGTGTAGCAATTTAAAACTCATGGGGGGCGGGGGAGGCGCTCAAGTGGCTATGGTGGATGGCTCCAGTGTCTATAAAGAAGATTATGTGATGCGGCCTTAGAGAAAACAATGTGTTTTTATATCCAATGGGGGAGAGACTTAAGCCCCATGAGCCCCCCCCGTTTCCTGCGTCACTGCCTCTGGGTCTCTTTCCAATGATACTTCCTTCTAGTGCTAATTGGAATAAGGTATTTTTCTCGACACTGTATGTCCGCAATATGTTATATATATACACATTCAAATACAAAAATAAAAATACAGCGAAATTGGAAAATAGAAGGGAAATAATAAATAGCGAAGAAATGACAAACATTGAATTTTTTAAGAAACAATAACAAATGTTTTAAATTGAAGTTGATCACGTAAATATATATAAAAAAAGTAGCAATTTATAATCAGGAGTATCTCGATTTTTTATCAAGATTATATCATCATCATCATCATCATCATCATATTCAACCATTATCTATCCACTGCTGGATGAAGGTCTCTCCAAATGCTTTCCACACAAGTCTATCCTGGGCCATTCGTTTCCACGTCACCCCAACCTGTTTTCTTATTTCATCCACCCATCTAGTTTGAGGACGTTTTCTAGGTCTTCGGTGGTCTCTTGGAATCCAGTTCAGAATTTCTGTTGTCCATCGTTGATCAGTTCTTCTTGCAATATGCCCAGCCCATCGCCATTTCAGCCCTTTTACTTTAACAATGATGTCCTCTACTCTAGTTTGCTCTCTCACCCAAGTGTTTCTTTTTCGATCTCTCCTAGTTATTCCAAGCATGCACCTCTCCATGCTCCTTTGCGTTGTCTGTAACTTTCGTATTGCTCACCATGGAATCTATGTATAATATATGTGTGTGTGTGCGTGTAGTCTATAATTACATCGTAAAACATTTCAAACATTATATGGTATCTTTAGTTCACTTGCCTTGTAAATATTTGATAAATATTTATAAGTACAAATAGCATAAAAACGCTTGTATGGCTCCTTAATTTTTTTAGAAACATTTTTAATTTTAACGTGGCTAATTTTGGGGTATACGTTGAGTTTTCAATGTATGTATATACAAATGTTGTTCACCTAAGAACTATATTAAATCGTCTACTTTATAAGTTATAATAATAGGCGTATAAAGTCCGGTTACACTGAAATAAGGCTATTTATTCTAGTAAAATTACTAGAGTACATAAACTGGAGCAAAGTAGAGTTAGCTGTCGGCTTACATAAAATAACAATTTTAACCATGACAGAGGAAGAGCGTAGATGAGATTGTGTAGCAACTATTTTGCGAAACGTGCTTCACTCACATCACAAATCACTGACGTTACAAAGAAGAAATTACTAAATACAGTCTAATCTCGATTTAACGATTTTGACGCGAACAATGAAAATAATCGTTAAATCGAGGAATTTGTTAAATCGGGGAACACATTTATCAGAACCAATAACACATCCACGAGTGGGGCAATGGATCTCGGACCCTTCCTTGGGTTGAAAATTTACATGTAAAATACATTAAAAGCAGCAACTATTACACTGAGAAAATAACATTCTTTTTTCTTACATTTTCGACCCTCCCTTGAGCAAAAGTCATGGGTGCACTATTAATTGGAACTGAAATAAGAAATTATCGAAAAGGAGAACAATAAAAATGCTTACCAGCATTCTGAAGAATACATGTTAATTTTAATAAACATAAAACACAAGTATGTGCTTAATTACTGCTTCGAAAAGAAATCTTTGATTTGACGTTTGTTTTGGTTTTTCTTGGGAGTTGGCATTTAACATTGCCTTTTCGATTTTTTCAAATGCATCGACAAGATCATTGTTGACGTCAAAACGCAGTAAATGTCATACGCACAGTAAACCAGCTTTCGCTTCAATTGGTGAACTCAATTGCAGTTGGTTTTCCGACGACAGTTGATTTTCTAACTGAAATTCTATTTGCAGCTACAGGATAATGACGAAGGGTTATCGTTAAATCGATGAAAGCAAATGTTAAACCGAGGAAAGCAAACGTTAAATCGAGGAAAGCAAACGTTAAATCGAGGAAATCAAACGTTAAATCGAGAAAAGCAAACGTTAAATCGAGGTAATGAAACGTTGAATCGGGGAAAATATAATAATGGACTTAGTGTAACCCAATCCGGATCAATAAAAACCATCGTTAAATCGAGGATATCGTTAAATCGAAGTTAGACGGTATTACCCTTTTGTTTCACTCAGCATATTAGTTACATCTCAGAACAGAAGTCACATACTAGAGTCAAGCACACTGAGAATCGAACCCGGGTTAACGGTACAACAGACGAATGCTTTACTATTAAACCACCAGGAAGGGCAGCGGACCTGCATTTTCCCGAGGAATCTGACCCTTTAAAGGCCCAAGGGTTGACCTCCCGGACTAGAGTGAGCAGTTAGCAAGCGTTTTTTTGCCTTGTTGCAATCGTACCCAGATTAACGGTACACTAGATAAATTCGTTATTACTCTGCCATCGCACAGCCTTATACCAATAAGTATAATTATACTGTTGTAGCAGATACTTTCTGCAGGGATTGGAGAAGATTTCACTTTATACAACCGATCTGTATAATATTGATGAGGAAATGCTGAAGGCATAGCATTTCTTTATGACTGATACTAATTGTGATTGACTGGATGAAAGATGTTTTACTTGGTGTAGAATTAGAAACCTGAGTTACCTACGAATCATTTTACATGTTTCTGGAATTTATGTCTACTTTAATTAATGAACATTTCAATGTATAAGGAATTATGGTTTGAAATGCCTGGGAGTACGCAGAAAGTTTGTAAGGGGGTTATAGAGCTACAGCTCATATATTCTGTGTGAAATAGACAAAATTTCATTGCAATGGGGTATTATAACCCCATCAACACCCACCCTCTACGTACGCTAGTATTGAAATATTTCCTCTATTAAAAATGCGTGTTCAACTATATCACACCAAGAGTTATCTTCCGAAGAGTTCTTGTAAAAGTGCTTGTTTTTTGTGGCATTAACTATTTAAATTACGTGCGACAACATGTTCACATAAATAGAGCGTAATCTCTCGCTAAAATTATGGGTGCTTTTAATTAATTTAATTATTAATATTTAGTCATATTATTGAAAATCAATCGTAATATTGAAATTCAGCTATCGCACTTTAAATAGCGTTCATAAATTTCTTTTGCAGTTGTCCCCATAAAATTGTTCAAAAATAATCTAAACCACGTATGGTTATTATATTTTACCCTCTCTATATTCAGCGTTATTATATTTCGCCACATTATTAGATTACTTATTCCAATAAACAGCCCCGAGAAATAAAGGGTTTACTTGCTTCAAAGCGGCTTATGGCTGAATGGGGAGATTGGTCCTAATGAGAAGAAATTTCGGACTGTCCAGATTAAAGTGAACTATTTCGTAAACAGTTCACAGAAGGTCAAATCTATGGCGCACTATCTATATATATAGTCCTCGCTTCTGACAGCAGTTGATGGCAGAAACCATACGCTTGCTCCATCCTCTGTACAAATCCTCTTACGCGATCGCTAGTCTAAACGCTGTATTGAGATTATGGCTTAGAATTTTCATTAAGTTTCAGCCACTTCCCACTCACGATTATTTGACAACGGTGCCAATTCCGGCAATTGCAAAACCGCAAATACCTAGATATACGATGCATCGTGCGCTGGTCTAGGCTTTGATTCTTAATAATAATTTTATTCAAGTTTCAATAAATTCGTCATTGCCGTGGCGTAATGAACTGAACGCCATTAACGATTTAGGAATAGATGAATTAATCATTATTATATTAAAGTACTGCATTAATCAGTAGTGAAAAGCAGAAGAAGGGTGAAATAAAAGTAAAGGAATGAAAAAAAATATATATATATGGAAAGAGATGAAAAGGGTAAAATGAAATTAAAGGGAAATAAGTACAGGGATAAAAGGTTGGAATGAAATGGACATGGAAAATGACAAAGTTATGCTTATAGAAAGTTTCGTGTTGTTTTGAGAAATTCGGTTCTCTTTTTAAAGTAAAGTTCACATGAGGTGAACAAAAGTCTCCTGAATTTATATGCCGCAGCCCTGAAGGTTACATTTTAGAATGAAAGTGTGCTTTTATAAAAAAAAGTGCCTTATTATAACCAGATTACAATGAACTATATTTTATTAATTTACATCATTAATTAATATAGGCTAAAATTTCCCCATAATTTTCCTATCCATAATTGAGATTTAGATCACTTCTCATTTGTAAGGTTTCCATATAGTTTTCTCTTTTCTTTTTTTTAAAAAAAAAAAGCTGTTTATTATCTAGAAAATTACGTTTTATAATTGTGCTCGAGTTCGAAGATAAATTTTATAAAATTTAAATGTATTATATTCACACTCGTGTGACATTTATGCCTACCTTATATCCATCGGCGTACCTGGGGGAAGGGACTTGGCCACTGGCTAGAAAATGTTCAGCCTTCTCCAGAAAATCGAAAATTACAATCAAATGATTTATGACGAGCATTGGGCTGTGGGAGGAGAATTATAACCCCTTCTAGAGCTACTTGGTGCTCTACAATTTGTGGCTAGTTACTCCAGTGTTTATGACAATAATGTCGCCTTGCAAACAACACCTCAAGAGGAACTCTACAAGCCTAGGGGTTGTTGACCTTATTGGTAAACCATATAACACTAAACACAAATAATATCGCAAATATAAAAAATATCGTCAATTCTCATTTTGCATTTCTTATTCAGCTTTAACCTTATTCTTGGTGGTAAGAGATGATAAATGATACTACAACGTTGCATCGTTTATTTTCTTATTAACTATACATTTATCTTCTTATTAACTATACATTTATCTTCCTTAAACTTCTCATTTATCTTATTAATATACATTTTATCTTCTTGGCTAACTATACATTTTATCTTCTTGGTAACTTCTTATACCTTTTATCTTCTTATTAACTATACATTTATCTTCTTATTAACTATACATTTATTGTGTCATTAATTATGCATTTACTTTCTTATCAACCCTGTACATTTATTTTCTTATTAACTACATATAGTATTCAGAAAAATGTAAGCTAATGTTTTGTTCTTGTTCTCTTCTTTTCGGAAGAAGTTGAAATGAGAAAATGCGAACAAAACCAATAAAGAAAAATAAATTACATTCTATAATATAATTATAATTAATATAATATAATAATCAGGTTGTAAAATACATGATGTCACTTACTTAATTATTGGTCCAATTTTGCTTTAATTATGTAACTTAATGAGTCCTTGATAATAAAATCTCTCTCGTAGTGTGAAAACAAATATGAGAATGTGCGAGTGTATGAAAACATCGCACCCATAAGTAGTCTGATATTGTGCGTGACGAAATTTCTTGATAATGAATGCATACTTATATACAGGGTGTCTCAGCACCAGGGTTACAAACTTCTAGGAGGGGTAGGGTACACCTAGACGACTCGGAATCACATAGCAATGATGGTCGCAAACCACTCACAGCGCTAGTTCTAAAACCTTCCAGCATACACAAATATTTACAACCAGTGCGTAAAAAGCGCCAGATAAAACTCAGGTCAGCTGCTCAAGGGCATAGATGATTAGGACATCGCATTTTGCGCTTCTCATGCACTGGTTGTCACTATTTGTGCATGCTGGACGGTTTTAGAACTGGTGCTGACCATGTATTCCAGTCATACCCTCTAAGTTGCTAGGAACACCCTGTCAATATGTTATGCTTTATAATTTTTGCTTACGACGATTCAAAATCAATGCAGAAGCAATAATTTTATAAATTCGGCAAGATTGCAGATGAGTAAGATCGTTAAAAATTATTTATAATGCTCAAAATTGTTATAATTCTCAAAAGAAGAATAAAGTAACATTATAAAAAATAATAATGTCTTAACAGGGGCTACAAAGGCAATGGAAGGAGCACATATACTGTAACGTAAGGTGAAATATCATTTGATTTATTTAAATCTTCTTGAAACCGTTGCCGCTTCAATTATAGTTCTGTTGTAATTATTTTTTTTTAACTATTCAGTTACAATTTCAGTTAGATACATACTTTACACAGCATTATAGGGATAAATTCGTTTCACATTTGTCTGTGGGGATATTTATCCATCAAATTCCTCCCTTTCGGAAGCACTGTTAATAAAAAAATAACTTTGTGGTTTTATTATAAGCGATACGTTAGATATATTCGTGAGTGTTAACTGCTACATGCTAATGAAAGCTTAAGTACACATTGTTCGGTGCTGTTAACTGTACTTGTACTACATGCTATTAAACTTAAGTACACATTTAATTAAATTTACGGACAAAAATTAGTCAGCGCATTAGAACTTTAAATACATTTTCGATTAAAAATTAAAAAATGAAAACGATTGGTTGGTTGGTTTTTTATTGAGCAAGGACAACAAGGGTCATTCTGCGTCAAATAATGCAAACGAAGTGGATTTATTGGAGAGAGTAAAAGATTCATTAAGAATAGATGCCATGCTATCCATGTCGAATATGCTTAAAATATACATGGATGTACATCAACTTGATCAGGAAGATAATATTGAATTGCACTATCACGAAATAAATCGTTTTAAAAGTGAAACAAAATTGATGTAAGATTATTTTGAAACGTTGTTTTATATTTTGTTCGTCTTTAGATAACATGTAAATGAATTAATCTTCTCTCCGCGAAACTAATTGGATAACAAAAGTTATGAAACTTACATGTTTAAAACGAAGGAAATCGACATACCTCCCCTACACCCTGGTCTCACTTTTTATTATTATATTTCATTTATCTTCTTTCTTCATCTAAAGGTCGGGAGAAAATCTGTGATCCTACCACCAATGGCTTTGTGGTGAGAAGTTTCCAAGGTGTGTATCGACTTATCCGAGGGCGCAGGCGCCTCGCATACCATCCAGTTTACTTCTAGAAGCAGGGGCGCATGCTCCCGCAACAGGACAATAAAGCACAGATTTTGTTTTTAATATTCTAAAGTTCTTCCGGATTTTAGCAAAGATATAATGATCGCACTTTAATTACGTCGTCGTCTTTTTTTTTTTTAATTCTTAGGTTCTTTCTTTCTTTCTTTTTTCTACTCTTCTTTAAAAACTCATGAAAACGATCAATAATTCGGCTGTTCTAAAAAATCATATTTTTCCAAGTGCGGACGCGAAATGTGGTGAAATTGATTAAGGTAAATCATGTCATTTTCTTTTAAAGTAAATTTATGAAAAATTAATTTCAAGGGGAGTACAGTCAAACCTCGTTAAGACGAACACGCTTAAGACGAATTACTTTTAATACGAACCGTTTTCTGAAGTCCCGTCAGATTATGTAGCATACTATTCTTCCCAGATAAGACACATTACTGTTAATACGAGCAGATTTTCTATTCTCCTTGGTGTTCTTCTTAACGAGGTTCCGCTGTATTACGATGTTTAAATACAAGACATCTGAGCTATTGAGTAACCTATCATCAGGCTATTTCCAAAAATTTTGCATTAGCGAAAAAATGATAAATTATAATACATACACTGCGAAACAAAAGTAAATGATAATACAATATTTTCTAAAAATACAATATTTTCTAAAAATACAATATTTTCTAACAATGCAATATTTTCTAAAAATGCAGTATTTTCTAAAACTACAATATTTTCTAACAATGCAATATTTTCTAAAAATGCAGTATTTTCTAAAACTACAATATTTTCTAAAAATACAATATTTTCTAAAAATACAATATTTTCTACAGGCGTAGAATAGGTGAAATAATGCCGAGTAAATAGTATGGTGATAAAACGGCACGAAAAAACAACAAACATGAGAAAAACAGTAAAAAAATTATATTTCGACAATTTATGGCTACAGGGATGTTAAAAAACAATCACACCCACACACATACGTTAGAAACAAAATATATACACGAGGAGGCATGGTTTCCGTGAACTGTCATTGTTTGTGTCACACACACACATTGACACAAACTTTGTGTTCTTTTGACACAAAGTTTGTGTCAATGTGTGCAAGTGATGAGCTTGTCAAAGATTTCTTACTGTGTTCTTAACAATTCATCTTGCGCATCATTTTCCAGTTTAATAAGAGCCATTAAAAACTGTGGGAAAATGGCAATGTGGCTTTCTAGCGTGTCCTAAGTACTAAGTATAGGACTTACGTACAGTGAGTGTACAGGTTAGCCCATACGGTTCACATTTTTCTCCTCTACTCTGTTTGCTATGAAGCAGCATGCTCTGTGTGGACGTTCATTATCATTTATACCATTAAATGGATCACCAATTGCTATCTCATAAAGTATGACTAAAACGTTGCAATATTTCATCATACACATTTACTCTCCTACATACAGTGTGACATAATCATTGTGGCGTATGGTTTTTGCCATGTATAATTGTCTTAATTTTCTCCTCATCTAACTACTACACTATTTAGTAATTTATATATTTTTTTTTATTCAGTAATTGTTACAGTAATAATTTTATTCAGTAATTGTTACAGTAATAATTTTATTCAGT
>QLNU02015360.1:295418449-295431938 GCA_006491805.2 Dysdera silvatica | reverse complement strand
ATGCCAGTATCGAAATAACTGTTGTTATGGAATCTCCTGAGGGAAACTTTTCATTGCTTTGTCAAACATTATTTGTTAACGCCTGTTATGGTCAGGTTGAAATGAATTGAAGAAAACTTGTTTTTGCAAACGCGTGGTACTGTCCGTTCACGAAAAGTAGTCCGATGAAACAGCTAGAAATAACGGGAGGTGACGTCACAAACGGCCTAGCCGATTACAGCAACGGGGAGGGGGACCCAATTTCAGAACTGGATTTTAGCGAACGTTTGTCTGCGTCAAAAACAAGTTCTGAAATAAAGCCCCCTCTGCTGTAATCAGCTAGACCGTTTGTGACGTCACCTCTGTAAGAGGGTCGTGTTAACGTTGCTGCCACCATGTGCCGATAGGCACAACCTCTCGTCTTGGCTCGTCGATGAAGCATTTGTTCTGAGTTTCTCCCTTTCTCACAGTTTATTCCAATGTGTGAGACAGCTTACGAACTTTGCTGAAGTACGGACGCGGACACTACTGTGGCTAATCATCTACTTTATTCATTCTAAAATCTATGTGATTCAAACAGTGTAAGAAACGTTGTAACGCCCAGATTGGGGCAAAATCACAGAAGATAGTGAAAATACATATCTGATGGAAACAATAATGGCCGGTAACATTAATAATGGTGGAAAGAATGGCCAGGGGCCGACACTGGATCCAGAGCAACGAGCGTGTATCCTCACAGCCCGTTCTCCGGCGTCTCTCTCTCAACTCTGAAGATATCCCTTTGCTAACACATCCCCTCTTCCTTCAGGAATTCCTTGAGGGGTCTGTATTGTGTTGGATTAGAATGGGGCGTGACGTCGCGTTGGATTACGACGGGGCTTGACGTCGCGTCACAACCTCCCTTGACTTCTTACTGTTCCACCGTACTACTTTTCGCGAACGAACGGTATACAAACTTTAGATTGTTTATATTCGGTACCTTTATTTTAAAAGGAAACGCGCGTGCTCATGTTTTTCAGTTAACACGATAGACTTTACATCATAATCAGTGATCTTAATATGATAACCCACTGAGATATCAGTCTTCGCCAAATATCAGTAATTTATTCAAAAAATGATTCCATAAAGATGGTAAGCAAAACGATTTTTTTTTTTTTTCAGAGAAAATACATAATCTTTACTATTTATCGACATTAAAAAGAGAGACGTGAGTTTAAAATGCACGTAAATATTTTACATAAAGTTTCGCATTGTCATTGAGAATTTTTGTAAAAACCGCTGGCAATCACTCGATAATGTAATTCCAAAGTGTAACACAGATGATTTTGAAAAAAAGCAAAAACAACTTAAATACAATTTCAAGAGACGCAGTGTTTTATTTAAATGAACGAGGAAATAACAAATTGTTAATAATACATCTTTTTCTCGCTTTTCCAAATTATATTTGGTGCAGTGCAAATATCTATTATTTTTCTGAAATGCAAATAGAGTCAAATGTACACTCAATTCATGACAACGAGACTAAATGTATTTTCAATTACAGGGCCTCTACTACGCGAGTTTATTCATCATCAGTTGTAACCAATTACGTATTTCAATATCATTGCTCTACGTTTTAAAAAACTACACTTTTCATTATTTTATCCAAAAATACTTGTTATGTTTTCTCCTGAGAGAATATATCAATAACTTTATTATCAATTGAATTAAAAATTCCACAACTGACAATTTTCGAATTGTCACGTGACCATCAAAGCTTTTTCCAAAATCATGTGTGATTGATGTAAAACCGGAGCATAAGCCCAAACCTTATATCTTTCAAGATAACATTTCTTAAAGAAACTGTCGTAAAGAATCATGCATACATCATGTGCTAATGTTAAGGCATATCTATTGAAATGATGTAGTATTAATTATTACGTTATCCTTGGTTGAATCACAATATTATAATAATTAACCACTGTCGTTCTTAGCTGTCATATTGCACGACACTGACGATCTTAGTTGTCATATTGACGATATCTTGAGTGACAGTGTGTTATATCAAAATTCTTCAAGGAATATCGCTATATACTTTTCTTTCAAGAGTTAATGGATATCATGTTTATATAGTGGAACTTGCTTTATGGAACGTGTATATAACGAACAAATTATTTAGGTTAGCTTGATTTAATGTATAATATATGTATATATATGAATATAGCTAATAATGGTTAAAACGAAGACTATCCTCTTATCCCTTGTTTCGCAACTATTTCCGTTATAACCGAATTCGATTGTATAAAAGAATTTTCATCATGTTAAATCAAGCTAGAGTACGTAATAAAAAATTAAATTATGACTCTTGTGAAAGTGGAAATTTCATAAGAAGTTTATTCGGTAATGTAAGGTGAAGGGCTGGTGACAGTGTTAAAGTAAGCTGGCCTGGTACACGGCACCATATGTAAGCTTAGGATCTACTAAATAGACCACTACGTCTCCCTTTGAATGGGGGGGGGGGTGAATTCCCGGCGAACGAAGCTTACTTGAAACGGCTATCTCTGTCGGCGAAGACAGGTGATCTAAAGGGAAATACTATAATGCGAAGTTCTACCTCATTTACTGACATAACTTAACTATCTTAACAAATGTCACGGGACTGCAAATAAGTACTAGGAGGTAGGTAACATACATAAAATATTTATTAATAGCTAAACATAACATGAGACTAGTAGAAAGCATGAAAAATGATAATTGTGATAACTTCGTCTGAGGCTTAACTATGGCGCGGCTAAACATGCCGACATCTATTAAATAGCTCATCTGAAGTGTGCTTACATTAGTTTCCTCTCTAAATTGCTGACCTTTCGACACTTTTCTTTATTCTAACAATTTGACTATGGACGTAGCCTATCTTGGGTATTACACACATATCATAAAACGATCAATTATAACTGCATTATTGGAGTTCATTTTAGTTTTGGAACACATATTGCAATCCATAGTAATCATTACGAAATACATTATCAACAGCAATAATATCCAATAATTAAACTGTCATGTGACTATCATTAATTAGATTACGTATCTAACTCTATATGTCTAATCTGACTCTTAGGGGAAGATTGCCGGAATTGACATGATCAAAAAATGTTATTCTCTTACCTGGCTCTCGCGTAGAATTCGCCTCGACGTCTGGGAAGTTTGCTATGGCCATACGAGAAACATACAAATTTGGTCGACATCACTGGCGGAGAATGTACGTAGTCCAAGGGGGTGGTTATTCGATTAGTTTTTTAAAAAAATTACTTTATCAACGTTCATTTCTTAATAATGGCTAGCTGCACGCAGGATTACATCTCTGACTTGACTCGTTCTATCTCGTACTGATCTGATACTGCTTTTTGGTCCTAACTCATTTCATACTTGTCTTGGTCCTATCCCTCTAACTATCTGATCGATTAAACTTTTTAAAACTTCAAAGTAAGAATGGCGTTTGGACCTGTGGTTGGTTATTGGCTTAACCTATCAGTGACGTGTCCGTGCCTTGTGGTTTGGTGCAGGGAGGTCCAGATTTCCCCCTGCGGCGGTCGGGCTTCCGAGGAAAGACAATAACTTCTATTGATATTTACGAGGTTTCTTCAATTGATGTAAACGACTTTTATGGATAGAGATTCTATGTACGAACCTTTGAATTATCCAATTAGCAGGGTTTGTATTGTGCAGACGCAACCCTAAAGAGACGGCATGTCCAGGCGCGGTGATCAAAACCAGGGCAGTCTTTATGCGTCTGTTCTTTACTTACGCCATAAAATTCTGGTATATTGTAGAAAGTTTTAGGTTGTATAAAAGGATGAGATCTATTGCAGGAATGGTATTGTGCATGAGAACAGCTTCTTGGTGCCGTTGTTTGTAAAGGAAAGTGAGTGCTTTTTCTTTTATGGCTTAAAGTACAAATTTAGGGGAAACTATACAAGTTAAAACGAAACTTTGTTACAGGACAATCTTCCTGTAACAGTAACTATAACGTGCTATATTAGTTTCAAGCCTTTCTATAATTTTTAATGCTCGAACTGGGACATTTTCAAAACAGGAAAGCCAATGGTATGTTAATAACAAAGTACAGAATATTATTATATTTAACATGTTTAATCACCTTTTTATTAATATTGACCGGAACAGTGTATAGTTCACTTCAACCACTGTTACAATATACAATGAAAAAAATAAATTTACTCGTTATAGAGTTTATTACCATCAATGTTAGGACGCAAAAGTCGAATTTATATGACACTATATATTAAACTACTTACTGTGTCATATAACTTATTGTACTAAAGCTATTATAATACCTAAGGAACTTAGACCATTTATGTAAATATTATAATTAAACTTTTATTTTTCACGTGTGAAACAATTTTACAGTTTTATATTTTATAATTTTGCATTTCACATATGAAGCAGTCCAAAATTAATACCAGGTTGCAACGTGTTCGAGATCTATAACAAAAAAATGAAAGAGAACTAAACGCAATTCTTATCTCATCCGTTAAAATCTCTCTCTCTCTTCACTCCTTTCTCCCGACATTCTCACTAATCATTCTTTTTTTTCTTTTTAATTCCTCGAACCTCCTAATCTTCCTGACTGCTTTATTCAGTGAATTCCTTAATTCTGAATCACTGTAATCTATATTACTTCTCCCCTTTTCCTTCTTATTTTTGGCAGGTAAAGACTTTTTTCGCCTCTCAATCTCTGTTCCTCGTCCACTCTTTTCCTGTTTATATTTAATCTTAATTATTTCTGTCTATTTTGTTTATCGATTCTCTCGGACATTTTCCTAGATGTGCAATAGTTATCCAATTTATTAACTGGTGTTATTCCCGTTTCGCGTTGCATTTTATTCTAGTTTATTTAATGTTTCTAGTATACTACTTTCAAAATTTTCTTTTGCAACATTTCTAGTGTTCTAAGCAATGGCGGATTTCTAAGTAGGCATACAAGGCACAGGCCTAGGGGCGACACTTCTCGGGGAGAAGGCGGCTTCAAAAAGCTTAAAAATAAAATTTTCCAAACTGCGCAATGTTGAAAATAATGTTTCTTTTTAATTATTGCCCTGTTTCCCCCAACAGCGATTATATAGGAGCCTACTTTAACTTGCCGGCAAATGCAAACTACAGAATCGAAAGACAAAGAGATATGACCATATGATCATATTGTTTACATTACAATATCCGATACTTCCCACCAGAAGCGGATGTATCTGGTATCAACACGTGGAAATTGCCATTAGTTGTTGACGTTAATTTTCTGACTTTGAGAAAAGCCGAAACGGAAGCGTTTTGCAGGTGTCATTAAAGGTAAATAAAACGATGGTCGGTGTTGGCAATGGGCTTTCTGCGCAATATGAGCCGCACTTTATATCTATCTATCACAGTCACTGTGCGGTTTCGGGTTCCTATTTATTTTGGTAACACCGCTCTTTCATTACAATTTTATATTTGTGATTGTGTTTGCTTCTTTTTTTTTTTTCTTTTACCAAATAAATCAAATCAGAGGTTCCAAGAATCCATACTAAAATTATTGTGGATTCAAAAAGTGTCTCAAATCCACGAAGTTGGCGAATATGGTAGCAATAATTTTGAGTTGTATCTTATTAGTTTGAATAATTATATGAAAAATCTCCTTTACATATCAAATGTTAAGAGTATGATATACTTTCTTTTTTACAAATATTCCTTTCTTAGTAAAGGAGGGAGGGGGCGGCAGTACAGGCTGTGCCTAAGGGCGGCAATTTTATAAATCCGCCACTGATTCTAAGGTTTCTTCCGCCTAAATTACGGTAAGTTAAATGGCAATGTATAAATACATGATATATATATATGTGTGTGTATATATGAAAACACACTTATAGAATAAATATATGGAAAAAAAGCTTTTTAAATGATAAAAACGTAAGACTGTGCAATATGAAATCTAGAACCGTTGTGCATGACTTCAACAAAGATGTGAATATTAAAAACACTTTAAGTTGAAACATGGAGAACAATGAAAAACATTGAAAAATACACAAAATAATTTTACTTACATGCTGGACGATATATGAAAATCCAAAGCGTGTTCTTGCATGTTTTTGAAAACCAACGGATTAAATTATTAAAGCAAAGCAAATAGGATACAAAAATGAAAACCTAAGCCAGCCAAACAAAGAACTGAGTAAGGACCAATGGAATGAAGTGTTTGAAACATCCTACAGGCTCTTATTCAAGCTTTTATTATGAAAACCAATTTTCTGAGATATACAGCCTTCAGGTACATTGATGACATCATTGTATTTAATTGCTACAATTTTGAACGAATTTGAGAAAAAATTTATCCAGCTGCTTTAAAACGAAAGAAAACAAATTTGGACTTCAACATTCAATTTTTGGACATCAATATAAGCATTAATAATTGTTACATAAAAAGGTTAAACACTGGTAAAATAGCAATGAAAAAGATCACTCAAGCTTTCGGACGCATCAGCAGCAGTCCTTCATCAGGAGTAATGTTAATAATTGTTCTTTAATCACTAGTATTCATGACAAAAGAAAAGATTACAGTTTTAATGTCAATACTCTTATGTATAATTTTATTTTTTTCAATCATTTAGTTTCATATTTTTTTCACCATTTAGTTTCATATTTTTTTCACCATTTAGTTTCAATTCATTTTATTTAATCCATTTCTCCCATTTCACTGTCTCGTTTTTTCCTTTTTCAAATACACTCATCACATCATTATCTCAAAGTAACACATTCGTATCAAATATATAAAATGCACGATATTATACAATTTGTTTACATATATAATTAATTACTTAAACACATAATAACAGTACACTGTTAAAAATTTCCGCATTAGTTGTTGCCAAAATATGGTGAAAATATAGGAATTTCACCAAAATTTGGTTCACTTGAAAATTCAAAAGTACCACTTATTGGTGAAAGTATGGTATTTTTTAAATAACGATTAAACGCCGAACCAGATTTTCGTTCAACCTCCTAGCCAATCACTTGAGGCGAGAGAAGTCACGTGTGGCAAACAGCTTTATCCGTTGCGATTCTTTACTGATATTCACCAGGTTTTTTGTTTTTTTTTCGCGTGCCAAGATCTCTTTAATGATCCGGCAAGCTACGATGATTCCAATTCATTAGTTTATGGTGTGTATATCCTTTATTTTTGATAAATTACAATGATTTATATAATAATTTCTGTATATATGAAGTTGATGTTTTTTATCATTAACAGCTAAAATGCTTATGTTTGGCCTAATAAAAATTCGTTATGATTTCGCTTGGTTGCTACCTTTCTGTAATTAATAAAAATTATGTGTACTCTCTGTATATGAAATGGGGTAGATGTGGCTTCAATAGCAGCCAAGAAAAACAATGGGTACTCCTGCACTCCTCGATACGCCCTTGATAGGTAGCATGTTAAAGGCAGGTTTTTATATTGTTATACAGTGTCCGGAAACTTTTGGCCATATTTGGTTTAACCTAGAACAATATATTTGGTTCAAGCTGGAACCATGAATTTGGTTCAGTGTTGCCTTATTCGTTATTGAAAGTATATCCATATATTGGTTCAACATCCAGCCAAGTATTGGTAACATAGCTGGAGCAAAAATGTGGTGAAACGTAGTTCTTAACAATGGATGAAGCTGGCAAATCACCATATTTTGGTTCAACCCTGAACTATTATTTTTAACAGTGTAGCCAGAAAATTATCACTACCAACAAAGAGTTGAAATTGTATCATCGGTAACAACAGAACCAAGAATAATTTGCTGGAAACTCAAAAATGACACTGTATGCTGCGACGTCAGTAGCGCATACAGATATACCTAGACGTCGCTGGCAGTGAAAAGATTAATAATTACCATATATCAATTTTATTATTATCAAATTTTATATATTATCGAATGTTACTGCAATTTCAACATTGGTTTATTATGGAAATAATTGGTTTTGTAAGGAAATAAACGATGTTTATGGAAACTTAGTGAAATCTCGTTAATCCGAATCGTGATGGGCCGCCGATTTTTATCCATACAAATGGAAGTCTGCACTAAGCGGAGGGTAAATTTCAGTAGCTAAAACTTCAGGCTATTCAGCAATAATTTACATAGTAATGTATCAAACAACGTAAATGAATAAATCATTAAAACGAAATAATTTATTATGAAAGAATATCCCAGAAGAATTTGCAATGAAAAAAAAAACCACTTACATGCAGTGGAAACTCATTTATTTTTACTTAATGTCATATCAAAAATCCGAAAGGATTTGGGAGGTTGCTCTTGAAAAATAGGTGATCGCATCTGGGGGAAAGAAAATCGTGCTGTATTCGATACTTTCTTAATTTTTTTCTGAAAAACGAATTTTTCCTTTGCACAAATGACTTTTTCCTTTGCACAAATGACTTTGTTCGCATTATCCGATGGGCCATACGTATTAAGCGAAATTTTTAACATTGAATGTATATGCATATGCATGTGCCTCAGACAGGAAAAGATAATTTTCCCAGACTAATGGGAGATCCGTCTTAAGCGAATCGCATTAACGAGATTCCACTGCAACTGTTTTTTTTAATGGAAATATCAGTTAAGTGCATGGCTGACAACAAAGAATTTATATAATCATTTAATTGTGGAATATACAATGAAAAGCAAAATTTGATACTGTAAAATATTTATAAATTTACACTCTATAACAAAAAAATCGATGCACCAAGAAGGAGTTGTCCGATTGTAATGAAATTTCGTATGCAAAGACATTTTGACCGAACATGCAAATGATTAAAATTTGGTGTCCAATGAATGAATAGCGGGAACTCCAGCGCATCGGAACTGCGCATTCAGCAGGTGTATATAAGGAGCGATTCTCAATATGTGGTCAAAATTTCTGTTGCATTTTGACTGCGGATATCTTACGTCGACTGTAACAATGCCTCGCCGAAAGATTCGTGCTCATTACGAGCATATGTCAGAGTTTGAAAGAGGTCGTGCTATCGGATTGAAAGAGGCTGGTTGGACGAATCGAAGAATCGCTGGACATGTGGGTCGAAGCGATGCGGCGATTGGACGGTGCTGGCAAGAGTGGGTCAACAACGGCAGATGTCAGCGTCGGGACGGCAGCGGTCGACCTAGGGCCACAACAGAACGGGAAGACAGAGCGATTGTCAGAGCAGCTGTCACAGCACCGGATTCGTCGTTATCAACTATCCAACGTGTGGCCCGCACACATGTGTCCAACATGACCCTCTGCAGACGACTGAGAGAGCGGAATTTACGCTCGCGCCGACCGTTACGCCGCTTACCTCTCACGCCTTTACACCGTCAAGTCCGATTACAGTGGTGCCGGGCTCGATCAACTTGGAACTGCGCTGACTGGGGACGTATAGTCTTTAGTGACGAGTCCCGTTTCCAACTGTGTCCTGACGACAACCGCAGACGTGTCTGGAGACGTCCAGGGCAGCGTGGGGATCCTGCCCTTACTATCGCACGCCACACATGCCCACAACAGGGCGTTATGGTCAGGGGGTGCCATCTCCTTTGATAGCCGGACCCCTTTGGTGGTCATTTCTGGCACACTTACAGCACAGCGGTACGTAGACGACATTCTACGACCGGTTGTGTTACCGTTCCTTTTGCGACACCCTGGACTTACGTTTCAACAAGACAATGCCCGGCCGCACACGGCACGTGTTGCTATGAATTGTCTTCAAGCTTGCCCAACACTTCCTTGGCAAGCTAGGTCTCCTGATCTCTCTCCCATAGAGCACATTTGGGACGCTATGGGAAGGCGATTGCAACCATCCCGGAATGTTGACGATTTAGCCCGACAGTTGGAGACAATTTGGCAAGAAATTCCGCAGGACACCATCCGGGATCTTTATCAGTCTATGCCACGCCGGGTGACAGCTTGCATCCAGGCCAGAGGTGGACCAACGCCTTATTGACTTCCTCCCTTTGTAACGGTCAAACTCTGCAATAAATCATTCAATTGTTCTGAAATTTTAATCCTTTCTTTTTCTATGTATGTTCTTCACATCCACCAATTTTTATTGCAATCGGACAACTCCTTCTTGGTGCGTTAATTTTTTATGGAGTGTATTATGTAATCCAATATTATCAATCCAAAAGTTACATGAATTAAAAAAAATAATAATGCATTCTATATACCCATATTATTATGGAGAAACTAGATCAAAAGGACGTGTTTAAAAAATGTGCTGTTCTTAGAAGAACAGTTTGCAGAGAGAACGACTTTGCCCATGACTGCGAAAAGAACAGGCACTTTTGACTGAACATACCAACACTTTAGCCTCAGCAAAAGGGTTAAAGTACAGGCATCTATTTTAGAAAATCGATTCGAATATGATTGCAAAAGTTGTTGAATAATATTTATATTTTTTAATCCATAGGGATTATACATTATATACAATAATATTTATACTTTATTTATTCTTCTTTTGTACAGTCGTTGTGTCATTTCTCAAGACTGCAGTATAGTAAATTTAATAGAATCACCATATTTGACAACATGACTATACACAGGAAGGTCTCAAGAAAATAGCAAGGTAATATAAAAAGCTTAAGACCTTACATTGGTTAAATAAAATTAGTAATAATTCACTGAAGTAGTTTATGTAACCATAAGGTCATCTCAATATACGTATTTCATCCCTACTATCCCTTCCCATAAAGTATTTTGTAAGTTATTTCAGTAACTATCCCAGTATTATATTTCACTACTAGGTATTAGTTTTTAATTGTTTATATTTCTTTTAATATTCCATTCTTTAAATTAAATATTTTTTAATCTATTTTTAAATATATTCATGTTATTCAATTTTGTTAGTTCCAGAGTTTAGGATCTTTATATAGTTAATATTACTTCTTCCTATCTCTGTTCTTACTTTTGGTAGAATCAGTTTATTGTAATTACGAAAGGTATTTCTATCTTTGATATTTAATATTATTTTTATTACATCAGCATATCTATCTTCTTTCATCCTTTCAGACATCTTGATCCAAATACAGTACTCATGAGTTTTTCAAATGAAAAGATATTTCTTCATCACGTTTCATATAATTGGATAAAATACATAGAATGGGTACTTTCGCATTTTCATGTACCCTTTATAATGTTTTTCATAAAACACACGTCTCAACTTCGTTACATGAATATTGAAGCAAATACGAATATAATCAACTTTAAACTCGAAATATTTTAGAAAATAACGATCCGATAATGCTTGCTTGAGATTAAGAACAGCGGCAGCTATCTTATTATCGAATAAATTTTACGTTATTTTTTTACTGCAAAAAACACATTTAATTTAACGAATCTTCATTTTAATGAAGATAATCTATCTTCATTAAAATGAAGATTCAGGAAATTTAATTTTCTTCTAAAGTTGAAACATTTTATAGAGAGAGTGCTTTATATTGCTTTTTAAAAATCATGCCCAGGTAGAGGATGACACACACACACAAAAAATAGCATCGCAATTCAACACAGGCTTTTAATTTAAATGCCTTCCCCCATCAAAGACTCGGGTTAAAAACCGACGCTCTAATCACTAAGCCTCTAAAATCATCCATGTACGGTCGCATTTAGGCAATTGTAGCATTTATTAAAAAAGACCAGCTTAAAAGGCCGTTGATTCGAGTCATGCTTGAGGCATCGCCGCTTTCTTTCTGAATCAAATGAAATGTTTTAATTCAAACTAAAAACTTGGATGCACTGCTACATATCATTCTGAATGTTTTACTGTTCTTGGCACATGTTTATGACTAGAATCTTCGTTACATCACGAATTACCCCGTGTATGATACAATTGATATTAGAAGCAATTGTGAATTTGGGCTGGCATATCGATGTGGTCACTCAACATTGATTTTCTTCTTATTAAAATGTTTTGAACATTCCATGCAAATCTAGTGACATAATATTAAGATTTACAGGAGTTACTGCAATTGATATAATGTCACCAATCAACACATAAGAAAATTATAAAAGGGAGACCATTATCTCTAAACAAAAGCCAGTTTTTTTACCGAATATTTCCAAGAAGATGAGTATGGGAGTGGATCAGTATTGAAATAGTTAAGAAGAAAATTAGAGATGGAGGAAGGCATTATTGAAAAAATCAAATACGTCACTAGTTTGGTGATCAAATGAAAGAAATTTTAACTTTTCCAGCGTCGGAGTCTAAAGCATTACGGAAAACCTTTGTATTCTTAGCACTCCATTTGATGCAGAAAGCCCTAGGTTACGTAACGTTGCGAAATATTTTTCATAAACATTTACTCCCCCACCCTTTATTTTCGTTTTCACTGTTAAACCTTTTTACTTTGCTTTTCTTCTATTTGTGTGTTCCTTTATATTTTTTAATTTCCTTTCTAAAATGTATTCATCTCTTTTCTCCCCTCTTTCTGCATCTTTTCATTTTCTTTGTATAGCGAAAGTCGAGAAACTAATAAAGCAATGCACATCTAGCTTCTAACTCAATTCTAATACATTTCCTACTTCATTTGACTTAGTAGTAACTTCATGTTATTAGAAATTTTCAGAAATCAAATTAGGTTGCAATTTTAATAACTAATATGAATGCGTCCTTTTTATAAATGAATTCAATGTACATTAATGAATATAGAAAAGGCTACGTTTTGTGAGTAATTTTTACCACAGATTGGCAATTTAATATAATTAGCTTTGACTATGCTTGTTATTTGATTTGATTTTGAGGATTCCTTACAAATTTGACCCCTCCAATTTTGACGAGTTGCCAATTTCATCCGATAGGAAAGTGACGCTTTTTACTCTAATAAGAATTCTGACTCATTAAAGGTAATGATAGATTTCGAAAGGTATTTGACTTGCACGGAGGTGGAGAATATTGAAGGTAGCCATAGGAATTACGTTTAGGTAATTGCGCATTTTCCAGTTGATTTAGCGTACGTTTCGTTTTCAACTTTATAACGAATAATTATTTTGATTAGCTTAATAAGCGTTTAATAACACAGCAATATTTAAAAGTGTTGCTAATAAATATCTGTTAATAATTCAACGTTGGTTTGGAGACTTTTCTTATAGGATAAATCGCCAAGTCTGTCAAATATATTCATGTGGTAACCAGTGCCGTATTTCCTAATAGGCTATATTCGGCTATAGACTGGGGCGGCAAAATTTTGGGTATTAAGTCTGATATAACAAAATCAATACCATACGATGATATAATCAGACGTTTTGCCGAGAAGAAAGCTAGACGTCATGCTTTCCATTTAAATACCAGTGCTTGATAGGCTTTTATTTTTTGCTAAAATTAAAATTTATTTCAATAAAATTGAATTTGATTTATTATATACCAAAAAGGAATAATACTTCAATATAAATAAACATTGTTTAATGTTTATGTTCAATTTGTGAGTTTGTTTTTCAACATATTTATTGTCGATACAAAAGTTTTTGACATATATTGAAT
>QLNU02015360.1:295399314-295416073 GCA_006491805.2 Dysdera silvatica | reverse complement strand
TAAATAAGGCCATATAGACCAATAAGGCCAATGGGCGGTGTGAAAAGAACTGACCAATAAATTCGCTAGAGGGCAGTATCCTTTTAACCGGCATGCTCTGCTGAATATTATAATATATCCAAAACTATTTAGTTCTCAGTAAACAGCGGAGAAGAGAGGACGATGGTAGTAGCATCAAGTCTGATTTTCGTAATACTAGCACGTGGTGACTTTTTATTCATAACTCTGTATCTATTTATGCAAATACAATATGTTTTATATATTTGCAAAGGGGGTATTTAAGCTACTTTCAATATCGGAAAGTTGTTTTAAAACAGTACTTGAATTACGATTTTTATTGGTAAAAAATGAAAAGAAATCGTGTAGCCATATAAGGCCAAGGGTTGGCCTTATTAGGACCACTTGTTTTATGAAATTGCTTGCATTAATATTTTGGACTTATTTTTGTTCTCTTTATTGTGTATTCTCAGATTCTAAAAATGGCGACAAAAGGGGAGGTCTATGGACACAAGAGAGCTTGCGGATTGCAAGCAGTTCGGGATGGCATGAGTGTTAATGGAGCTGCAAATGCGTATGGAATTCCAAGGCGTACTTTGAGGAACCACTTAATAACTGGTTCTATGTTGAAGAAAACGGGTCGCTCAACTTACTTAAATGAATCACAAGAAAGTGAGTTGTGTTCCCGGATCATAAAATTAACTGAAGTCGGTATGCCTATTACACCAAAATTGTTACGACGCATTGTTTTTAATTATTGTGTCTTAAATAACATTGAACACCCTTTTTCGTTGAAAACATGTTTAGCAGGTAGGAATTGGTTGAGTTTGTTCCTCAGACATTACCCGGAAATTTCTGTGCGAAAGGCTCAGCACTTAAACCCTGCACGAGCCATAAAACTCAACAAGTGCATCGTAAGTGACCACTTCAACAATCTCCATGAGGTATTGAACGAGTTACAATTAATGAACAAACCACAATCAATTTACAATATTGATGAAAAGGGATGCAGATTAACTATCCAATATCAACAGGTCGTTTTAGCTAAAAAAAGGAGTCGTGCTGTGCACATTGTGGCTCCAGAGCAAGCTGAAAATGTTTCAATCGTGTGTTGAGCTAATGCTATTGGACATTCCATTCCTCCCATGATCATTTTTAAGAGTCAACGCCTTAACCAAGACTGGTACATACATTTGCTTGCAGGATCAGAAATATGTATTACTGCAAAAGCTTCCATGACGACTGCAGTTTTCATTAAATGGATTGAACATTTTTCAAAGTTCAAGACTCCTGGTAAGCCTTTGTTAATTTTTGACGACGCGTCTTCTCGCTTAGATGCTAACCTTGTGGATGTCGCTGAGAGGAACAACATAACGCTGTGCTGTCTCCCTAGCAACACCACACATTGGCTACAGCCAATGGACATATCTGTTTTCAAGCCATTTGAATCCTTTTGGGATAAGGGAGTCCTGAGGGTTTGGGAAACACATCCTGACGGTAAAATCACAAAGGTAACTTTCAGTTTACTTTTTGGAGAAGTCTGGTCGCGAGCAGTAACACCATCAAACATTATTTCAGGCTTTCGTGGAACAGGAATTTATCCATATGACCCCAGTGTCATTCCTCCAGAAGCTTTTGCTCCCAATGAAATAACTGAAAGTGAAGATGTGTTTCCTGAAAGTTCTGCACCCAAAACCAAAGCGTCTACCTCCACTGGCAGCAGAGAGAAGAAGAAACGTGCAGTAGATTTATCTGATGGCATATCGGATAGCTCTTTTTCTGATGGCTTAAATTTGCCATCCACTGATGATTTCCATACCAATTTAGCCGACACTTCTGCTCCCTCAACACCCACTCAGGCAGCTGCTTCAAACTCTTTTACAGACCTACTACGCTCACCTAAGATTAAAAAACATCGAGCTACCAACAGGAAGAAGGCCTTAAATTACGAAAGTACAAAAATTGTTAGATCACTGTTTGAAAACAGAAAGTCAGAGAAAATTAAGCAAAAGAAGCCTCTAAAAAGAAGTTTCAAAATTAAAAACTCAACGGAAAGTCGATCTGAGCAAACCGGGACATAGTGGTACACAAGAAGTTTACAAAGAAAGCTGGTAATGTTTTATTTGTAAGGAGGACAAAATCAAAGACATGATTTTGTGTCAAACCTGTCACAGGCACGTTCACGAACTTTACGTTGGTGTCACAAAACTAGCCAAATTTTTACATTTTGAGGGTTCAGAATGTGACGATGATTAAAGTCCAATTTATTTCCAACTTTTTTTTTAAGTTGCTAAGCTTGAAGTAAAGCTATTTTTCAATAACGTTCTAATGTTTTCCTTGCAGTTCTTTAATAAAAAATATTATTTATGAGTTGGCCTTCTTTGAAACCCCTGTTCCTAATAAAGCTAATTTGCCTACGGTTAAAAGATCGCAATTCTTTTAATAAAAAAATAAAATTTCCCCCAAACCTTTATATTATTCTATTCTTCCTGAATCAATTTAGAAGTGTGTTCAAATAGAAAAAGATCGATTCAATAACCATCAGTTATCAGCCATTCAAACCTTAGCATGGCGTTATTTGGTAGAATGATTTTAATGAATTATTTGGTTGAAATAAAAAAAAAATCATTACATCGAAAGACTTTAGAACAGTATACATACATATGCAGAAGAAATTTTTTAGCAGTTAGTTATTATATAACATTATTGTATTTCGTTTTGTAAGAAAAGACAAATTAACAACATACTACGGTTGAATCGATTACAAAGTATATACAGCGATTTGAAATAGAAGTTTTACGAAATTAAATAACGATTTCTATTTGTATTAAAAATTAATAAGGATTGATAGGCTTAATAAAAGATTGCTAATCAAAACGCATGTAAAAAAGTGAGATAAAGTATTATTTATTAATAAATACGCGCACTTCAATTCGGTCAACAAGGATTCGAAAAGGCGATATACAAGGAAATGCAATACTTTTGGCAAAATTCGTGGGAATTTATTGTTAGAACTAGATCGGAATTTTCTCGCTTTCTTTATTGGGTTTGAAAACAAATTTTATTTTTGGAAACGAATTTTTCTTCGGAAAAAGTGTTTATGCTCACGTAGCCGGTTTGATTTGATTGAACAAACTAATGCGTAACACGTAACTAGAACAGAAGCGACATAGTAAACATTAAGAATTTTTTGAAGGACATGATGAAATATTCAATCATTAATATTTTGCAATGACAAAGACGATAATTTTATGGAAATGATGTATGGTATAAACAGATTATTAAATGTAAGCAACGGATAATCTGTGGAAGAGAAACAAATTTGGAAATTTTTATAATAAATCTATGATTGTAATATTCATTATAGCGTTGCTACAAAAATATCTAATAATTATTGTAATTGTATATTGCATATCTAAAATAGTAATTATATAATGCATATGAAAAATAGTAATTGTATAATGCATTTTTCTAACGAAACAATACAGAGTTTCACCAGGAGATTCCATAACAAACAGTTATTTCGACACTGGCGTAAGGTTTAAAACACGATGTTTCAAGAGCCAACTGCTTCCTTTGTCAAGTGAAGGCAGAATTTCTGCCTTCATTTGACAAAGGGAGCAGTTGGCTCCCGAAACGTCGTGTTTTTAAACCTTACGCCA
Source organism: Dysdera silvatica (assembly GCA_006491805.2). Lineage (NCBI taxonomy): Eukaryota > Metazoa > Arthropoda > Arachnida > Araneae > Dysderidae > Dysdera > Dysdera silvatica. The sequence continues at coordinate 295,412,414 of QLNU02015360.1, read as the reverse complement.
GTGTCGAAATAACTGTTTGTTATAATGCATATGTAAAATAGTAATTGTATAATGCATATGAAAAATAATAATTATAAATGCCTATAAAATAGAAATTATAAACGCCTATAAAACAGTAATTATATAATAGAAAATATATTATAAGAGCCTTAAAAAATCTTGCTTGAGGAAAATGATTAGTAATTATAGAAAAATAAAATGAATTTTTCTCATTAAAATTATCCGAAATGAGAAGACATGAAACTGAAAGGACAGCATCTAAACAAAGAATTAAAAGCGCACGCACATTGTATAAGGCAGTTTATGGCTATGGAGGCGAATTACTTAAAATGTAGAAGAATACAATGACTGACAAGGGCTTACTATAACTAGTAAAATTTAGTCACTACTCCAGCATATAAGAACAGATTCCACGGCGTTTCGAGAACTACTGTTCGCTTTATCAAGTCAAGTGTCGAGAAAATGTGAATGTCCTGTATTTATACCACCAGTTCTGGGCTTTCTCAGAGCAATCCCGCACTAAGGTTTTCCCTGAATTTTTATTCCGATTTTCCCCATCTTTTTGCACGAATCTTGTACTATTTAGATATGGGTTTTCAGATGTTAGTGGCCCAATTCCTCAATTGAAATGTTTTTCCAAGATTCAAGAAAAAGCGCCCTTGTAGATTTTTTCTTGAATCTTGGGAAGCTTTTCAATTTAGGAACCGGGTCACTAAATCTCAAAACCTATACCTGAATCATACAAGAAGATGGGGAAAACCGGGATAAATGTTCAGAGAAAACCTGGGTGCTCTTGGAAAGTCCAAAGCTGGAGGGGGGGAAGTGTAAATATAGAACATTCTCATTCTCTAGGCACTTCGTTTAATAAAGGGAGCAATAGTTCTCGAAACGCTTCGGAATTTTTTCTTATACGTTGGACCAATCACGAAATTTTGTTAGTTAAAATGTGGACTCGTATGGAAAGTACTTGGAGAGACCTTCATCCAGCGGGTGAAAGGTAATGGTTGAAAAGGTACCAAGGCTGTGCACACGGGGGTTGGGGTTAAAAAACCCATTTAGACCCTATCATAACAATTTCCTTATGAAAAAAAAAATCTATTCATCCCCCCCACGTTTTCGGAAAAAACCCCTCCCATTTTGAAATCCTATGCACGAGCTGATATACGCATAAATTGGGAAATTGCACAATCGCATACAAACATGAGAAAAAAGAAAACAATGAAAGACTGTCGAAATCTGATTCGTCCGTAACCCAGTTGATAGAGCATCCGACATGGAATAGAAAATCCCGAGTTCGGGTATTGGCTGTCTGGTTACTCTTTACTTTTCTTTCACGTTTGTATATGATTTTCCAATTTGTATATATTTACACTTGGGAATTCCAACTTCAACTTGTAGAGTTTTCATGATGCAATACAATATATAAAATTGTTTGTCTTCCCCTCGTAAAAATAAATTGTTTCGTAAATATATATCATATATATGCACGCATGCATGTAGACGACAAAAATATTCCAGTATTACAGTTTTGATTTCCTTAAATCACAAGTTCTAAGAATGGACGATCATCTCTCTGAGGTGCTTATGAAAAGTATGACAGGACCTCGGAACCACGATGCACAGCAAAGCTCGATGGAATTTGAAACCAAAGTACTGAATTCACGAGTCGTGGTTACTGAGTCACAGACACGCAAAAGGATGACAAACACCACAAAGTTGATAACAATGAAGGCAACCGTAATGGCCATGAGAAATCCGGAGAGAGTTACAAGAGGAGTCAAGCCCCAACCAGCGCGTTTTATAATGGATAAAATGAAACTTTGACTGAGGGCTAAAACTAGCAAAATTTAGCCTCTAAAAAAATCTTGATCAATAGTAACGATTGACAATTGGAAACATGGTGGCAATAGGATGGTGCTGATGGAAGCAAAAGAGAAGTACTTCAACAGGGATTTAACTCTTTGAGAGTTGGTAGTGAAAAAACCATTGTTTTCATGCTATTCGTTTAAATTACATAAATTTCCGCAGAATATTTCTGCTATAAAACTCCATATTAAACAGTATTTGAGCTTTTAGTCGAGGAGCATGGATTAACGAGTTGTTTCACCGGACATAAGTGATCGAGTTCTGATCGTGTAACGACCATCTGTCTCAAATAATTTCATGGCCAATCTTCGAACATAAAATTCAACAACTATCAAGTAATGTAGATAGAAATCCTTAACCAATGATGTGTTTTATAAGGTATACATACGGGCCTTCCATCCACGGTCCACAAATATTTATTCAGAAACTTGCCTCTCAATTTAACCCAAAGAAGAATTATAAAAAACATTGTTTGAAAATTTAAATTGTAAAGCATCTTCTTTTGTACCTTTAGGCTGCGAAATTACTTTTTTGTATAAGTTATTTTTTACCAGATCCGAGGTAGACTTCACCTTCCTTTAAAAGCGAGTACCGAGATCAATTCCAATTGATGTTTAGATATTCGAAGAAGAGGCACGGAGTTGGTTAATTGACGGCCTTCTTTTTATTTTATTTTTTTAAAACTTAACTTAGAATTGGAAATTTTCCTCATTTTTCCCCGCGGAGCAATTTGCCAATGTAATTGACGTCAATGACATGTTAAGAGGCGATATCAAATATGCAAGATCAATTTCACGCAAAACTGGAAAAGAAGAGAATAAAAATTGAAAGAGTAAAAGTATTAAAATATTTCGTCACGAAATATCGGAAATTCGTCCATTTTTTCTTACTAAATATTGATTAAGATTATTTCAACTAGAAAGTGATCCTTGTTATAAATGGAAAGCAAATATAGCCACACGAACGGCAAATACAGTGAAAACTTTAAAGTACGGTAAGAATGTATGTAATTTTATTTGAGGTAGTGCTATGGGAAGTTGTATATCCACGCAATTGTAAAACTGTTTAAATAATTCACGGACTTTCTCTTAAACTTAGAACTTATTTACAAAATATGAGGTAACACAATCATGAATATATATGTGCCTTGGCTACAAAGCAGATTAAGGCACTCCGGTTTATAAAGAGGGTCCCTGGTTCGGCTTCGGCCCTTTTTTTTATACGTAAAAGAGCTCAAGTTTAAGCTAAGGAATATGATTGGCAAAAATAATATCCATCATTCCCGACGAAAAAAATTCCAAAAAGCATACCCCGGTGTGTTATCTATTTAGCAATTGTATTAACCCTGAGAAAGGTAATAATATCTTATTATACAACCATAAATATGTTTACTAAAAATATTTAAAACAACGTTAAAACCATATCTGTAATGATTTATTAACAAAAATCAACGCGTTTCAGGTGAACAAATCAGTTGCCCTTCTTCGGGAATACACGGTACTAAAATGTCAACAGAGTGGTGTTTCCATTTACATAGTTGCAGAGTTGCCATTGCGATGTTTTTTTTGTTTTTTTTTGTAAAAGTCGTTTATTTTGGAATACCGTGTTGGTCGACATATGGCCAAATTTCCCAAGAATCTAAAACGGTGAGAAAACGTTGGAAAAACAGAAGAAAAAGATTTATGGTAAAGCTGGAGGCGCCGGGAAAGTGAAAGTAATTTGTGAGGTGGATTGGTGAAGATTTTCCTGGAAGGAGAGTATGGATCTTACCACTCATAAATGTATCTGTTATATTCTAAAGGATATATGCATGACTGGATAGAAAAGTTGCAGAAAAATCAGATACATTTAAACAAGATTTACTATTACTTCTTTGAGGATAAAATTAGAAGATTAGGCATGAATATTGTTCCGAATATGTATAAATACGCAAGCAACAAAAAATTTTATCAAATAACTAGGCCGTTGCAAAGAGTACTTGCTATTGGTTTCCCATAGATTTCGAATTAATCCCGGGTCTATTTTCCCTTGTAAGTCGGTTTAGTAATTAGTGAAGAGCGATTGGGAAGCAAGGACTAGTTTAAGTTTATCCAATCCAAATCTCGCATTTGATGTCACAGTGTAAAAATGGGTAACGAAGAAGCAAAAGCCCATTCCTTCACAGCATTCCTTTCCTGCAAAGTTTCTAACCATGATGGAGGGGAAGGATGGTCATTCTCCTAATCTCATTTGTAATGCATCCGATTCACATTCGTTAATTGTTGTATGAATAACTATTTATTCATTTTGGACAAATAGATGATAATTTTTTATTTTAATATATTATCTAAATATTGTAATTATTGGGGACATTGGCGTATCCAGAAGGGAGCTAGGGCATTAAGCACCGTTCTAAACCAGCACTGTTTATAACAGGTAAAATGACACTCTAATGAAGTATAAATAGTTTATCGAAGTTCAGCCCCAAAAGAATATAGATCTATCAATAGTTGGGAACTATTTTCATTTATGATATGGAATTGAGATTTGAAAGATAAATATTTATAAAAATTGGTTGTTATCTAAAATTGGCTTGCTACATTCTATGTAATCGTCGCCTAATTTCCCACTGTACTAAACCGTACCTAATTTCCCAATATGACAGAATTACTAATGTGGCAATAATCATATTATAATGCTGCCACAGAATATTCTGTAGCAACATTATAATATGATTATTTCCACACTGGTATGCATTAATTTTTCGTATGTGGAGTACTACATCGGCTCCATGATAATTTAATGGATGTCATTCTGTGATTTTAAAGCGATGTGAGGTCATTAGAGTGAATGAAGTCAAAATCCAAACAAAATCGTAGGCTTTTTTTATATCTTTGTAAGTATTTTCCTGGGACCTTTCCATGTATAGTTAAATGCCGTGTGTATAATTGGAGATGATATAATGTAATTTTTTTTCCAATTTTAATTGTACATGTGCAGAAAAATAATAAAAAAACACAAATGAAGGAAATTCGTCAGTTTTCGAGCCAAGATAAAAAAAAATTCTTAGACTTATCTAAAATGCATTTGGAAAAATACAACAATTTGGTTTAGCGACATAAGGTATGCATGAACTTATAGCTAAGATTATATAAAATAAAACACACACACACACACACATATATATATATATAATCGCAGTTTAAATTAATAATCTAATTTTATATATAACTAAATTTAATTTTAATTTAATTTGTATTAATCAAATAATTTTATTTTATGTAATGTTTACGCAGTAAGCCATTACTGGCGCTAGCCACAGCTAAGAGTTAGAAAGTTGTAATAAGAATCCAAAAAACTAAAAATTTCTTGAAGAAAGGTCTGGAAATTACACAAATTCAAACATTTATTTTTAATAGCGGTTATCATTGGAGAAAACGGTATAAAATAATGCAATAAGAGTATTAAATTTGATTACGTATTTAAAAAGAGCACAGTCATTAAATACAAAGAATTACACACTTGGAAAAAAATGGAAAACATCGAAAATGATGCATAGCGTATAGGAGAAAACAAGAGTACGATACAATACAATAAAAATTTTATTTCCATGCTAAAATTACATATCAGTGCACGGAGGAAACATAGCAAAACAAAAACAAGTATTATTATTCTAGTTCCCGTTATGGCCAGTATGACCATTATATTTTTGTTTTTCTACTAAGTAAATTCTTAATTTCCTTTTAACTTCGCTTTTTCTTTCACAATTTTTTATATGATCTGGCAATTTAATCCATTTATCAATTCCATAATAATTTATATATTTTCCCCACATTTGTTCTTATTTTTTCCGTTTTTAAAGTGTTACCTGATCTTGTATTTCTTGTATTTGAATTTTTCTAGGTATTTATAGTTTCATATTTACCTGTTGTAATTCCTAAATATATCATTATAAATATTTTGTATGTGTTTACTTCTATATTCATTATATTATTTTCTATTTTTATTTGTTTTATAATTTCTGTTAGTTTTATATCCTATTCTTTTTAATAATCTATCAATTATTGATTGTAATTTTTTTAGATTAACCTTGTTTACCCTACTCCACACACTATTTCCATAAATTATGTGACTATGTATCAATAAATAGTATAGTATTATTTTACAGTGGTGAGGTATAGAGTCATTTAACCTTGTAATTATACCTGCATTTTTTCTTATTTTTTTACAAATTTCCTTTATGTGTTTGTTCCAAGTTGAGTGCTCGTTTATTTCAATTCTTAGAAATTTTATTTCATTTGTTCTACCTATAATTTTATTGTCTAATTTCAATGTTTCCTCAATATCGATTTTTTTTGTTTATATTATGAAGTATATTTATTTTTGTCAGTATTTAAAATTAGACCATTTTCCTTAAACCATTTTCCCAAATTTAGTAATTTGTTTCTTGCCGTTTCATATAAATACTGTTGTTTGTTCTCCAAAAATCAATCCAATATCATCAGCCAATAGATTTATGTTGCTATCTAATTCTACTATATCGTTTATGTATAGAATGAATAATAGTTGGCCAAGTATTGAACCCTGAAGAACCTCATAATTATTTTGTAGTTCTTGTGCATAACTATTTTCAATTCTTACAATTTGTTTTCTACCTTTTAAATAACTTTATATTAATTTGTATATATTTCCACGGATAATATATTCTTCTAGTTTATTGAGGAGGAGTATCCCTCTATCTAAGACATCAAAGGCCTTACTCAGATCAAAATATAATCCCATTACAAATTCTTTATTTTCAATTTTTTTCCTGTATTTTATTTATAGTTTTCATCAGTATATCTTTTGTGGTTTTACCTTTTCTAAATCCATACTGATTTTTATTTAGAATTTTATTCTTTTCTATAAAGTTTATTAGTTCATTATATAATAATTTTTCAAATACTTTTGAAAAGATTGGTAAGATCGATATTGGTCTGTAGATATTTTTATCTGTTTTTTTCCCCTTCTTGCATATAGGTATAATCTTTGCTATTTTCATTTCCTTTGGTATATTGCTTGTTTTAATTATAGATTGATATATTTCGAATAGTGGTTTTATCAGTTCGTTAGCACACTTTTTTATTATTTTAGGTTTAAGTCCTGCATATCCTTCAGATTTGTTTTCTTTTATTTTTTCTAATTCTTTTTTTGTATTTCATTTTGAGTGAAAGTTCCTAAGTACATACTATTAACTACGGGCTGTGGTAAATTACTATATTAGTTTCGTCCTGTATCTCATTTATAATATTTTTTGCTAAGTTTATGAAAAAATCATTTAGTGCATCTGCAACCTCTGTTTCATCCGTTACGTTTGCCATGTTTATTTGTAATTTTATTTAAATTGTTTTCATCCTTTCCCAAAAATTTATTAATGCTTTCCATTGCAATTTAGTATCCTTATTTAACAGATTATCATTAAAGTAAGCTACTTTTTTGTTCAACATTATTCTATTTAATTTGTTTCTTTTTTTTTTTATAAATTCTTTCCAGTTTGATTTTGTACGTTTTTTCATAATTTTTTTTTATTGAAACTAAGCATACTATAACTAAAATTGGTGAAAACTATCAAAATTCTCGATTGAATAAAGAAAAGTCAGTCGGGTGATAAAGAAAACCATCTTAAAACAGACAAACAGACGGAAGGAAGGAAGGAAGGTACTTGAAGAAGGTGTTTCTTTGCCATCCAGCGAATCAGAGATATTGCGAATCAGAGATAATTGATAATAATGGTATCATTATTATTTGAGGCGTAGTGTTAGAAACTGCCTAGTTTAATAATCGTTCTTGTTGGTTTTAAATGCTAGCTTTCTGAAATGGAGTTTTATGGTTTATTGGTTTTAATTTTCTGCAGCTCTGCGAGGAACGTAAGAGGAGTCCTTCGGTTATGAAAATCTTGCTCCAAGCTCCGTTTTAACTAGATGCTGCCTTCTCGAGACTCACACATCCATTGTCCCATTAACCAATCATAACATGATACTTTCGGATACGAGAAGAGTAATAGGACTGTCTACAATTTACTCTTTGGGGATCTGACCACGCTCTCTTGTGTCACATCCATCATCTAGTACCGCGTGCTTTTAAAGCGCAAATTCTACATTATTTATAATAATTGTATGACATGCGACATAATTAAAATTACGCATCAGACCTGTGAAATAATTGTTACGTTCGAGTAAATTATTGCTTATCCAAGAGAGAGAAACAAAATTGCGGCCTCTTCATAATGATCCGTTGGGTCTACGAAATAAGCACATATTTGTTCAGGTTACATAAGCAGATGAAGATGTCGAATGCTTCCCAATTTTAACTTGCATAGTGCGAAGTTAATTAATAAATAATTTTTAATTGTATTTTTAATTTTTAAAATAAAACAATTCGATACATTTTAATCAAATATGACGGATCATAAAAAGGGTCCATATTTATTATATATTATTATAAATACAGTTATCTCAGAACCAGTGTACTAATAGTGTCTATATATATATTATACATTAGTTTTCTGTTTTTAAAATAGGTTGAATAAATTTATATCCCACCGTATTATTTTTTTGATATATTTCGGTATATATTTTTGTACTGCATACAATTAATAATATAACTATGGTTAGGAAAGCCCTGCTATATTACTCACAGCTTAAAATCAACGAGGCTTTGATAAGAAATGAAGATCATTTTATGATTTACATACCATTTATTATTTTCATTATTCCAGAAAGTTTTCACCTTTGATAGAATATATATATATATGTGTGATGAAATTTAAACGTATATTATTATTATTATTATATTGGTTTTGTATTTCAAGACACATATTTATTTTATTCTAGAAGCATTTATCATGAATTGTGTTACTAAACAATATTCCGCTATCTACAAACAGATTCATATTGTGCAGAATATTACTTTTACTAAGGTGAAAATATAATACGCAACTATTACATTCTAAACAAAAAATGTAATGCTACAGTGGGTTCCGGTATATTATAGCATATAAGGGCACGAAAAAAAAAAAAAAATCATTGGCCAAAAGAGGGAGCAAGCATTTTACAGTGTCCAGCGGATATAATTCCATACATTTTTCTCCATTGTGTGATTTGGAAAGATCAGTTTAGAATAAAAAATTCCAAACTAGGCAATTAGACGAAAGCAGGGATATAATTTGCAAAGATAATACTTTCAAAAATCCGAACTTACCCTCGACGCCATGCTGCTTCATCTTTCCGATTAGAGGCCGAGTATGATTGGTTAGCCAAATATTTATATAGATTTAAAGTCCTCCTTAGCCCAAATTGTATCTCGGGTGAAGGTGATATGCTAATGGTGGCATCTCATCTTAGAAAATAACCTAGCAGTGTCAGGGAACGTTTATAGGAGATAGTGGCAGGCCAGAGAGCAGCTCCAAAATTTACAGACTGTTTGAGAAAATTCTACGTATTTGTAATTTTGCGGGCATCGTTATGTTTAAGTTTATTTTGTACTTTTTTCATATGTCTTTGTGGTATGTATTGTCCGCATGCACACTAACGAATGGCTATATTCCAAGTGTTACTGCTTAAAAAACCTGAAAAATAATTCTTAATCAGGAGCTCAGGATAATTTCAGTGTAACACGTAAATGGAAATATGAGGAGTGGGGGTCTTAATTTCAGCAGTAATTAACAACTATTTTTTAAAACGTTATTAAAATTGTTATTAGTTGTAACAACAGTGGACCACTCCCATGGTTGTTTATATATTCGTTGCAACGATAGGCCCTGCCTTAGAAAACAGTGCTTTTCAGTGTCGCCATATACACTCTATAACAAAAAAATCGACGCACCAAGAAAGAGTTGTCCGATTGTAATGAAATTTCGTATGCAAAGACATTTTGACCGAACATGCAAATGATTAAAATTTGGTGTCCAATGAATGAATAGCGGGAACTCCAGCGCATCGGAACTGCGCATTCAGCAGGTGTATATAAGGAGCGATTCTCAATATGTGGTCAAAATTTCTGTTGCATTTTGACTGCGGATATCTTACGTCGACTGTAACAATGCCTCGCCGAAAGATTCGTGCTCATTACGAGCATATGTCAGAGTTTGAAAGAGGTCGTGCTATCGGATTGAAAGAGGCTGGTTGGACGAATCGAAGAATCGCTGGACATGTGGGTCGAAGCGATGCGGCGATTGGACGGTGCTGGCAAGAGTGGGTCAACAACGGCAGATGTCAGCGTCGGGACGGCAGCGGTCGACCTAGGGCCACAACAGAACGGGAAGACAGAGCGATTGTCAGAGCAGCTGTCACAGCACCGGATTCGTCGTTATCAACTATCCAACGTGTGGCCCGCACACATGTGTCCAACATGACCCTCTGCAGACGACTGAGAGAGCGGAATTTACGCTCGCGCCGACCGTTACGCCGCTTACCTCTCACGCCTTTACACCGTCAAGTCCGATTACAGTGGTGCCGGGCTCGATCAACTTGGAACTGCGCTGACTGGGGACGTATAGTCTTTAGTGACGAGTCCCGTTTCCAACTGTGTCCTGACGACAACCGCAGACGTGTCTGGAGACGTCCAGGGCAGCGTGGGGATCCTGCCCTTACTATCGCACGCCACACATGCCCACAACAGGGCGCTATGGTCTGGGGTGCCATCTCCTTTGATAGCCGGACCCCTTTGGTGGTCATTTCTGGCACACTTACAGCACAGCGGTACGTAGACGACATTCTACGACCGGTTGTGTTACCGTTCCTTTTGCGACACCCTGGACTTACGTTTCAACAAGACAATGCCCGGCCGCACACGGCACGTGTTGCTATGAATTGTCTTCAAGCTTGCCCAACACTTCCTTGGCAAGCTAGGTCTCCTGATCTCTCTCCCATAGAGCACATTTGGGACGCTATGGGAAGGCGATTGCAACCATCCCGGAATGTTGACGATTTAGCCCGACAGTTGGAGACAATTTGGCAAGAAATTCCGCAGGACACCATCCGGGATCTTTATCAGTCTATGCCACGCCGGGTGACAGCTTGCATCCAGGCCAGAGGTGGACCAACGCCTTATTGACTTCCTCCCTTTGTAACGGTCAAACTCTGCAATAAATCATTCAATTGTTCTGAAATTTTAATCGTTTCTTTTTCTATGTATGTTCTTCAAATCCACCAATTTTTATCGCAATCGGACAACTCCTCCTTGGTGCGTCGATTTTTTTTTGTTATAGGGTGTATTTTAAAATGCCAACCATTTACGTTACTCACTTTATCACTAATCCGTGTTTTGTTCTCAACACTTTGCTGCCTTGAAAAATAAATTAAACATTTGTTTTCTTCTGGCATAAAATCGTTAAAAAATGCTACTACATTATTTCAAGAACCTTTTCCATGAACAATTTCCACGACTTCAAAAGATAATGTTATGTCTTTTAAATTCGCTGTTTTGGTCCATGGTTGATTTAATGCAGTTTTAAATACTTTCTTTTTCCTTTGTTTAAACAGTCTGGCTTTTTCTGTTTTAAAATTTGAATTTGGTGTTCTTTTATATTACTTTATTTTAATTTTTGCTCGAAAATATTTGAAAAATGTTTTGCTTTGGATTTTGCGATGCTTTAAAAGACATTTTCATTTACTGTTTAAAGTTTTAAAATACTCCTTTCACTTCCTAAAATATTCTTTCTTTCATATTTATTTCCTTTTTACAGAAATATTATTATTTTTTACTTTTCTAAATAGTTTTAAATGACGTAACTTTAACTCCAACGAGAGGCAATTTTTTGTATAATTGTCCTCATCGCTCGCTTTCGACAGATTTTAGAAAAATATTTTCCTTTGGAATTTGCTTTTGGTTGAAATAGCTTTTCAATGACTTACTACCAGCTCAACCTACTTTTATGAATTTTTTTTACACCCACGCTTCTTAGATCACACTATAGCTTTGATATTACACTATTACATTGAAGGAAAAGTACCATTTTCTCTGTCCGGAAGCGACCCTGGGACCTTCCGTATGAACCCAAGCCTTCTAACCTTCTCGGCATCCAAGGCACAGGGAAACGATTCTCCTTCTCTCTCTCTTTCTCTTCGTATATAAGGGGCTTGTAAGATAGTATTACTCTTTTAGAAGAGTAATACTATCTTACACATTTACTTTTATTCAGTGCATGTCTATGAAGTATAAATGTTTATACATATTTATAACATTGTCGAACTTAATATTAAGCATATTTACAAGGAACTGTCCGCTTTAAAGAATTTATTTATACATAAGTATGAAATTACAATTTGTTTAAATAATATTTATTGTAGTAATTATTTTGTTGCTTATTTATTTTATTATTTTAATTTTGAATTATTTGAATATTTTCTTCCTTTTATTTGGTAATTGCATGGTATTTTTTCAGCTTTAATTTCAAGTGATTTAGAATCCAGTGTCATTTTAAAATTTTTTTTATTTAAAACAGGAAAGGATTATGTTATAAAATGCTCTGTAAAGACCATGTTATAAAATAATGGTAAAGACCATGTTATAAATTAAAGTAAAAAAATTAAATTTGTCTTGATTTCCAAGTGAGAAACGCAGCGCTACTTGGCAAAGTGAAACGTCTTTATAAATAAAAAAACACTTCATACCGTGAAGTCATACGAACGAAATTATTGTCATAAATTTAATGAGTCAAAACTTTTCCCAATTATTATTACCTTAATTTCTCGCAAGGTTAAAAGCAGAAATTTACGGTTAATTAAGAAATAACTCGTTTACTTTATGGCAACTTTTCCCCTAGCTAACTTCAATATATGTTAACCCACTGTTTATACCTGAGTAAAAGCAGACTCATTCAAGTGTCCATAATGCGAATTGCGGTCGCTTCATTTCCATATGGTGTATTTATTTACCAACGAGAAAAGAGCTGCGAGAGAGCGTATCACCAAACGATAGGAATAGAAAGTCCACATATCTTAGAAAATTAGAAAATAAGGGCGTATGTCCCTGGCATTGATGGATGCTTCGTTGATACGATATTTTGTCGAGTTTATGGTGGCTTGTACGATATCGAGAGAAGTCTATAAAACAGTACTAACAAGAGAATCTTACGAGAATTGATTCTGGGATTTTTGAATTACTGATCTTAATCGAGAGGAATTTTGATTGTGAGTTCAACGGTAACCAATCGCTAACTCCTCCCACTCCTAGATTGGGAGATATATAGGTTTAAAGTTCGCATGTTAAGCCTA
>QLNU02015360.1:295369505-295395505 GCA_006491805.2 Dysdera silvatica | reverse complement strand
AGTTTGTAAAGAAGAGATCTATTGTGGATTCTGTATTTTTTTCTATTCTTGTTGGGTCATTTATTATATTCATTAATCCTTTACTCTCCATTAGGTTTAGCATTCTGTTACTATTTATACTTTTTTGTTTATATCTATATTCATGTCGCCTAGTATATTTATTTTTAATTTTGTATTTTGTATATTTTCTATAATATTTTCCAGGTGTATAAAGAAGTTATTTATATTATTATTAGGCGGTCTATATATTGCCGGATATATATTTTCCTTGGTTTTTACACATAATGTTTCAATATCATCTGTTATATAGGTAAATTGTTCCATTACTGTTATCTCAGGACCATCTTCTGCACCATATATAGATATTCCACCTCCAGTTTTTTTCTTATTATTGAGTATTCAATATAGTTTTTTTTTTGGTACAAATTATCTTCGTTTTTCCATGTTTCAGTTATTGTTATTATTTCCGGATAATTGTTTTCTTGTATTAGAATCTGAATTTGGTACAATTTGTTTCGTAAACTTCTAGAATTTAACAGAAGTACCTCTGTCTTGTTTATTTTCTGTTGATATATCTTTGTTTGGGACACACATCTTGTATTCTTGTTCGTTTTAATTATTTATTTTTAATGCCGTTTCTTATTCCTCTCCTTGCAATATTTCTTTTTCATAGTAGGTTTAAAAAGACTTCTTTATGCTTTATTTCTATTTTTCTGGTGGTTTCATCTTTTCTAATGTTTATGTTATTCCCTTATTTATCCATACATATCTCCAGTTATTGTCTCTTTTGAATTAAAGTGTTCCATTTAAGATTTGTTTATTGTATGCTGTTAGGTGTTCGTTTATAAATATTTTTCCATCATGTGTGTCTCAATATCCTTTGCTATGTTCTCATTTTTTCTACTTTTCCAGATTTCTTGTTTTGTTTCTATATTTCTAAATCTCACTAATATGTTTGACTTATTTATATGTCTTTTCATTCTATGAGCGGTTTCAATATCGTTGTTCTATTCTTCTATTCCGATATTATTACATATTTTCTTTATTATTTCCTTGCAGTTTTCTTCTTCCTTTTCTTTGATTCTATTTATAACAAACTCTAATCTTCTACTGTATTGGTCTAAGTTGTTCAGTTTTTCATGCAGGAAGTCCATATTGTCATGTATCGTATCATGTCTATCTTTTATGCAATTTATTTCTTCTGCATTTTGATTTTTGATTTCATTTAATTCTTTTTTTAATTTTATATTCTCCTCTTTGAGGGACTTTATTTCATCTATAAAGTTTTTTTATTCATCTCTCATAGTTTGTATGGTATTTGTGAGCATTGCATTATTACTTGACATTTCTATATAATTTCTATTTATATCCTTTCCTCTCATCAGTTTCTACCCCAACTCATTTATTTCTATTAAGAGTTTTGTATTTGATACATCAATTGATGTTTCGTTATTTCTTGACCTTTGTCACTCATTTCCTCCCTATATTCCTCATTTTCCTCTAGATTTTCCATGAAATCCCTTGATCCATTGTTCGTTTTTGTTTTTTTAACTGATTTTGCCAGTTTTAGACGTTTGGCTATTTACAGCTATTTTTCTTGATTTTTCTAGCTATCTTTTATAGTATTATGCTATATTTCATCGATTGGCAACACATAATTTATAGCTGTTTTATTCTAGTAACACTGTCAATCATTTGCATTTCTTGTTTATAGCTATATTTTCATAATTTTTTCGTTATTTTTATACTTTCTGGTGTCTAATTATTTGGTTAGGTTTCCGATTTATGATTTTCTACTTATTTTGCAAGATTAATGATATCTTACCTTGATCCGGACCTTCTTTTGGAGCAGCGTGTTTTGTTTACGTTTGCCACTTACTATTGCAGTTACGGTTGTTATAAGTTAGTAATTTACGTTACCAGCTAAAAATTGACGTATAATTCAAAGCAATTAACATCACGAAATAATGAATTGTTTATTACGATATAAAATTGGGCTTTGTATTATATAAAATATTATTTTCCACATCCTGAACGTTTTAAATCTTTATTTATTTATGTATTTATTTATTTATTTAAGTTAAACAGTATTTATTATTTTCGTCAGGTATAAATTATAAAAATTATGTATTATATATAGAGGTACTCGGAAAGCTGCGCGTACTGATTATATTAAAAGTATCTACACGATAAATCAGGACGCTTGGGCTTTTTAACAAAGGCAGCAGAAAACAGGAGCAATTTAAGTTATAGTTGAAAAATACTTGCACCTAACAGCGATAAAACGGGGGAAATATTTGAGACCAATGGAGAAAAAAGGGAAGAAATTTTACGCCATGTATTCAAATCCTGGAACAAAATAAAAAAAATGTGAGGCCACTTCTTTTGTGAAGGAAACCATCAAAATTTCAGAAAGCGTCTCGTGGCAAAAAATTTGGCATAATTTGCCATAAAAACCCGCAGTAAATCTTACAGTAAACATCGTTACGAAGCCTAGGGCCGTAAAACACTCTTAGGTCTTATTTTGAGGGCGCTTTTTTTTTATGACCAGGGCCTATTAGGACTTCGAACTTTTACGGTCCCAATTAAACGGACCTCGTAAAAACGACGAAATGGGTATTATTAATAATTAATAAAAGTGTGAAGGGCGACACGTATATTGTCCCCTAGGTCATAATTTATTTATTTATATATATAGTAGGCAGGGCCGTCTTTAGCTTATGCGAGGCCCGGGGC
The DNA here is from genome assembly GCA_006491805.2 of Dysdera silvatica. Lineage (NCBI taxonomy): Eukaryota > Metazoa > Arthropoda > Arachnida > Araneae > Dysderidae > Dysdera > Dysdera silvatica. The sequence continues at coordinate 295,392,769 of QLNU02015360.1, read as the reverse complement.
AAAACATATTTCGGGGGCCCATACATATACGAGTAAGAAAACAAAAAAAATGGAAAAATGTATGAACACTAGATGGCACGAAATGCACGACCCGAAGCGAAAATATTTTTGGGGAAATTTTTAATATTACAAAAATTAAAAATTTGAGAATCAAGTGTCGCGAGGCCCGGGGCATGGGCCCGGCTCGCTCCTTCTTAAGGGCGGCCCTGATAGTAGGTGATAAATGATCTTGAGACCAACGGAAAAGTGCTCGCTGTATCCAGTTCTCGCTAAATGAATCTGTTTTGGGACTTCAAATTTCAAACTTTGAAAATAAAGTCTGTTCAGGTAACATACGTGCATGTAATATGTAAATGCAATACTATTCAGCTTTGGATTCACTTAAAATTTAATGAACATTGTATTATATACCAAGTTGAAATTAGGTACAACATGATGAAAAAAAAATTAAATTTATATAAAGGAATTCACATTAATAGTCATTCGCAGCATGAGCTTTAATTGGAGATATCAAATAAAGTGGGTGTTGTTGTTCCATTTTTAGTATTTTAAGCTCATTTAATATTCGTTGTAAAATACTTAGTGCATGAAGGTGTGGCTACCACTGTAATGAACTACCTAAAAAGGATTCAAAATTTTCTACGTATTCCATGGGAGTAGCATACCAGTGATGGTTTTTATGTGGCCGATTGTTTATATGATCGTAAAAGGCGTTCTGCTTACGAAAACGACTTTCTGTCTTTGTTCTTAATATCGCAAAAGAAATTCCCCTCAAGAAATACTGCGCAATAAATAGACTAGTTTTCTTTTGTACATGAAGCTGATTGGTGTTTAAGGACAGATTAATCGCTTATGTTTATGGTCAAAGTGAGTAAAAATCCCCCCCCCCAAAAAAAAAGTTTCATCGTCCACTACCTCGTCATGTTGCTGTGCGGAAGACTAGATGCAGATTGTTAGATGAAAGTCGTTTAGCAGGAAATAGATGGACAAAAATGTTGCAATTGACGAAGTATGGATTTATTTAAATGATTGTAATAAACAAAGGTCGATTTATTGTCGAAAAAGATGCCCGAGAGATTCAAAATTTGAATTGAAGAGAATAAAGAAACTTTCAGTAAAGGATTTATGGTTATCGCTGGCATTTCTTGTAACGGAAAATAAAAAATAAGAAAAGTTGAAAAAATCCAAATATCAACTCTACATATTATCAAAATAATGTTTTGATTTTTATTTTTAAAAGAAGATATGTACATATTCCAAAACTGTATCCTATTTACTTTCAAATTGTGGAACTCCATCGGGACAAAGCGAGCAGCTACACCTCCAAAAGTACAACCATATTTCTAGAAAAATGAGACAAGAAACTGGCATGAAGTCAATACTAGTTAGCCACATTCTTGTCAAGTCTCCAGATGTAGTACCGATAGATTACTGTGCTTTTGGCCTTTTAAAACAAGATCTTTAAAAACGCCGACTCTTGGATTGACTGTGAAAAGCTGTGGAAGAGGAATGGGAAAAAAATTATGCTTGTGACTTTACGAAAAGTCCTATTATCGTAGAAATCTAGATGTAATATGATAGTTCAAAGACAGGGCTATCAGATAGAATACGGTAAAAAATAATTTTTTTATTGTATGTGCATTTTATTACGCTGTTAAAGTCGCTATAAATATGTGTAAACTCCCTCCGTATATGTGTAACGGAACCTGGTAAATTGAGCACCTTTGTAAATTGAGAACCTTTGCAAATTGAGCACCTTTGTAAATTGAGCACCTTTGCAAATTGAGAACCTTTGTAAATTGAGCACCTTTGTAAATTGACTATTTTTTGTTAGAGAGAACTGGTAGGGACTTAGAAGGGAAGCCTCCGAAGTGCCCGTCGCACCTCAAATCGAGACTTATATAATATAAGCGATCCATATTTGTAATGAACAAAACTGAAAGAATTTTTCTGGAAAACTCAATTTCTTATTTTTTATGAATTTTTTAAATTTTCATAATTACACTAAAACGCAGCTTTGCGCTTAACTGCAAAGCCGTAAGCTGAAGTCTTCAGTTAGGGGTAATTTTCTTTTCATTTTGATTGCTGGGCGATAAATAACAGTGCTTTCTGCTGAGTAATCTCTAACTAAAGTATCTCTCCATGCGTATTTTAATATCCCCTTTCATCCCAGCCATATAACAGTCTTCTTAATCAATTGTTCTTATTATAATATTTCTCACAGACAATAATCAATAAGAATATTTTTTATTCTACTTCTCCACTCTTAGAAAAGCAAACAATTATAATTTTTCCGCTCTGTTCAATGGCACATTTGCATATACCTTATAATGACCCTAGATGAATTTTAATGTAAAAGAAATTCATAACATATAAATTTAAAGTATTTTATCTTCCGATTATTCAGGAAAATGATAACTTATGTAAAAATGCATAAAACATAAATTTGTATCGCAATGTGTATACTTTAAAAAATGAAATTCTTTGCATTCATTAAAACCACATTCTTTGTGGTCGACGTGAATCGGTTCAAGCAAACCAAGGTACAGTGGTCAAAAAAAAAAATCCGACCACTCGACTTTCCCGAGAATTATTGAACGTAAAACAAAAATTTTAACGTTACTTTATCTGGAACGGCTAATTTTATAAGAATATGGTAATGAGGCCGTCTTCATGTTTAATGTAACGTCAATTTTAAAATTTCCAATGGTAACACCCACCTTTTAATTTATTTTTAAATTTTATACATAAAATTATATGAATATTCCAAATTTTATAACTTCTGAATGAATGGTTGCTGAGCTATAAATATTTGAATTTCGCATCTCCTAATGTTAAATTTACTATCCACTTTTTAAGCGATATCTTTTGAAATAAGTAACGAATGATTCTAATTATTTTTGCACGTCATAGAGCTCAATTATCCAAAGGGATTTTGTATTAACTTTCTGATTGGTCAAAGTTATAAATATTAATTATTAATTCTGAAATTAATATTTCAAACAAATGTGAATTGAAAGAGGGGTTAATATTTTACGCCATTCGATTCAGCTGCAGCAAAAACATAAATATGCAAAACTGCAATTGCGTTATTAATTTCGTTATTAAAGGTTCTTTAAAAAATTAACAATTAGTGGGCTGTCTCCACATACAAAATGTTTTGACTGAAGTGACTTTTTTTTTAAAGAATGGCCCTGCATTTATTTAATTTATGCGAAAATGTTAAAGAAATTCTCATTGTTTAATTTTAATTATGAAAAAAAATTATCTGGAATATGCAAGCAAGAAAGTAATAAGCTTATAAACGTAGCATCATTTGCATATATATATATTTATGATGTTACAAGTTTACTTAAAATTAGTTGTAGTTCTTGAAACGCTAAAACCATAATTTGATGATTTAAACTACCTATAGTTAAATAACATTAAAATAAAAATGAAAGCAAGATATTTTGTAAAGATATCATCTTTTTATCAAAACTATAACAAAGATATTAAAAAACAACATAACACACTGTTATAATTTTTTAAGAAATCTGACAATTTGTTATATTACGTAGTAGATAATACCAAATTCTAATGACAAGAACTTTTAGTATATTAATAGTTTTAAAACTACAGTTTAACATTTTCAGTTTATCTTCTATAAGATTGAGGAATTGAAAATAGTACTTGCTAGTTAAAACAATTTACTATTTATTCAAGTCAACAACTAATGGTAACTCAACAAAATTCAATTAACGGAAACTAAGTCTGAAAATCAAAACATTACAATATGAAATATATGTATAATCCCCTAACACACATCATCGATTATCTTTGTTATTTATTACCCAAATTCCATGAAATTTGAAATTTAGCATAAATTGGTTACAGAGAAGTTTTCTATGAAATAAAAAAGTGGGTGTTGCCAATAAAAATTTTAAAGTTGACGTTAAATTAAATATGAAGACGGCCCCCAAATATTTTTCATTACCATATTTTTATAGAATTAGCCATTGTAGATAAAGTGGCGTTGAAATTTTTGTTCTATGTTCAATAGTTCTCAAGCAAAGTCGGATTTTTTTTGACCACTGTTAAACATAGGCTTATATTTATTGGACTGAATTTGATTATAAACTAATGAATGCATTTTTATTATTTTGTTAAGATCTGTTAATTTTATTGAAATTTTAGTGACGTAGTTTGTAATTTTTTCAAAAAAATTTGAACTAACGAAAAAACTAAACATCTAAGGTTGAATGAGAACTGTTGCGCCTGGAGAAATGTTAAGTTTGGTTCAATTAGCTGGTCGACCACTATACGTAGACGGATCAGTCGATCCAGTCCAAGAATCCAAAATAACGCATGGGAGAGGATTTGTAATGGGAATATAGTAGTTTGAAAGCCATTCTTTCATAATTGTTTTAGCCATTTTGCCAGATTTTGTGCATGTTGTGTAAACGTTGGTGGCATGAAACAGTTGGCGTCATACTTTTGGTCCAAAAGTTCCTTTAGGTTCACGCAAACATATCAACTGTTTGCATTTCAATTTTCCATCCACTGATAATAAGTGCATAATAGTATAGAAATGTGTACAGAAAACGTTGATTGAACTAAAGCTACGGTACCTTTTTCACCTTTGCAAGATAATGTTCTCTGATTTGGTACAAAGTATTCGAATCTACTCTGAGCAGCATTAAATATCTGACTGCACCGGCAATGAGCAAATCCATCACGTGATGCTAAAACAAATTAAATAGTGCTGTTTTCAAGAGCTCCGTTATTTTCATTTTTTACCTTTGTATATTTTGTAACTTTCTGAGAGGTAATACTACATTATATTTTCGTTATTTTACCTATGAAGTTCCTTGAAATTGAACGATTCGTAAAATTAAAATATTTTGCTTTTTGGTAAGCCCATCTCTATAAGTTTACGTCATGAACTGCTATATGGTTACTTCTGGCGTAATGAAATTTTTCTAACACTGCGCGTTTAATTAATTTATATTTTTCTATTTTGTGCCTAATTGGGAAATATATTTTTTAAAACGGCATATGGCTTTAGAGCCTATTGCTTTTCGATAACGTTTTCGAATTTGTTGAAATTTGTTTCTTTTGCAAGAATCGTAAAAATTTACAATATTTTTCATTTCTTGAAAATTGCAAGTCTCTTTACAAGTTTCTTTGTTAGAGGTGTATTCATCTTTCATCATCAGAAGTAATGTTTTCAGAGCCATCATCATCAGAATTTTAATATAAATTGTTATTGTTTCTTGCATTACTATTTTGAAATTTAACGTCATTTCCTCTTCAATAAATGCTCTATTCAAAATTATTTCTTCAAATTTAGGTAATAATTTCTTACCTTCATTTAATTGTTCATCTGTTATCGCCAATGGAACCGTCCCATACTTTTTAATGGCTAAGTTTAAAATAGACTGCAAAATATTGATAACATTTTTCATATTTAAATACTTATATATTGTATTATTAATTCATGAATTATGGCATTATATTGCCCAATAGTTAAATGAAAAGAATAAAGGTAATTAATGAAATCATTTCAGAACCGCAGATAATAAATACACGGGAATCTATATTTTGATTTATTATTTCAACAACCAAAGCAAATAATTATCCACGTGGAGAGTAAAATATTCTACGAAGAAAATCCTCAATCAAATTAACAACTCGAAAAGCTCAAGTGATAATTGTCAAAAGTTTAATTTAATTTAAAACTCTACTGCAGGACGGTTACCATGTATTCCCTATTTTACTAACTATTTTGCAAATGATGAGAGCATCTCCTCATTCGCAAAACAAAATCTTCAAATCAATTTACTTCAACGACAAAACAAAAACAAATAAATTGCTTCAAACAAATCTTAATTATTTCGAAATGACCTCAGGAATAAAAAGACTAGTGCAGACCCAAATTTAATGATTTATTAATTCCCCCTCAAACAACATGAATAAAATGAAAAAAATACTTCAATATTTTAATAAAAACTAATACTATGATTTAAATTGATCGAAGTTGATTTTCACAAAATTAATCTATTGCCAAACACTACTCTGAAAATTTTCAATTCCAAATTTAGTTGTTAGATATATGTCTTTTTTTTTTAAATAATGTATTGGAAACTGGAATATTAAGTATCCTTGATTCGTTAATCGTTATAGAAGCGGCTCGTTAAATTGTTCTGGTTTAAAACAATGCAATTCAGATAGTTATTCTATGACGATCCGCACTTTTGTACAATCTCTATTACCTTCTCTTGGGTTATTAGAGTGCCTTTAAGAGTAGGCTGTAGCAGTCGATTTTGTTTAGCTGAGTCTCATTATTTACCTTTTCCATTATTGTCATTTTACCTATCTTAAAGGTAAGACGTGTTTTCTTTTGGCAGCCATTTTCAACAAGTAGAAAATCAAAACTAAAAAAAATGTTGCTGGACCCTTATTTCATGGGATTAAAGTGAGGTTTCATTGAAGGTGTTTTATATGGCGCCGTAATCACAGACAGGGGACGTTTGAACAGCGCATCTCTACAGCGAAACCTTTGCAGCATATAGCCAATTCAGGCACTTGTATTCAACGATGGGATATGGGGAAGATAAAAGCCAGACGCCGGTAAATATAAAGAACTCGTTAATCGAAAATATATTAATTAAATCGCTTATATTAATTAATAGGCTTGCTTAGCCAAAACCTAAATTCGGTACTGCTACCCTAGAGAGTTGGTAAACGCGGCATATCATTTTTTCGAAGATTTTTTTTTTGTATTAAGTGTTTTGATTGCTTTAGGGCAGTGTTTCTTAAAATGTGGTCCGCGGACCACTGATGGTCCGCTACGGCTTATCGAGTTGTCCGCCAGATCATTTCCAAATTTCAGAAAAAAATCAACTAAAAATTGCCGGCATAACTAGAATTTAGGTTCGTGCGAGATTTAAGGAATTTCTCATAAATATTACCTGTTATAAACCTTACCTTTCGGCGATTCGTGAAAGTTTTGAATCCTCTAAAAATACCCATGCTGTGCATATTGCTTATTATTATTTAATTAAATTAGTGATGTCATTTTCATAGATCATTTTCATCAATATGACGGTGGCTAAATAGGTGCTTAATATTATTAATCATAGTTAGCAACCTTAATTTTAGGCAATATGTATTTTTTAATGGGGGAGAAATCCCCACCCAGTCGTCCGTGATAAATAAAAGAATGCTCAAAATGGTCTGTGAGTGACCAAAGTTTGAGAAACACTGCTTTAGGGTGGAAAAGAACCCAAATTTGTATGTTACTCTGATATTTAAAAAATCCATCTTTTTTATATTATAGATTAAACAAAGAAACGCATGGTGACATTCTTGGAAAGGTATAAAACATTGCCTTTACGATGTAGAAATATATCATATGTTTTTAATTAGTTTAGCTGAGAGAGAAGGAAAGGTTTGACTGTGAATGTGTATATTCAACGAGCTTCGAATCGTGAGCTCTTAAGAAAATTAAACTCTTTATTTTAAAAAGCTTTCAATATTTGGGATTGTGGGCGCTGGTGATTGTATTTACAATACGAATATTATGTTTTGTGAATTGAAAAGGAAAAAAAAGCTTTTCTTTGGCAAAAAGCATTTTTCAATTATCGAATTTTAATATGCTTAAATTACTTTTTTCAGCAAGGGAAAAGGAAAGTTAGGACTTGGTAATTTAAGGAGTAGATAGGATTACTTTGGTAATCCCACAAAATTACTCATTATGTAAAGACCCTAAATGTAAATAAAATTAAAGATGCTTGCAGGAAGAACCGCATATTTAAAAAATGCACATCGTAAGTACATGAGAAAAGGGCAGTGTTAAAGGGACAAAAACTCTCGAGAAAACGTAACGGAGTTAATTAAATTTTCAACTGATTTTTATCTTAAAAACTGGGATGTTTTTAGAGAGTTCGAGAGGAAAATTTTAACCTAAGAGTAAACATCAGGAGAGAGAGAGGGGCGAACAGGCAAAATTAGATGATCTAAATGCCATTGAAATAAATCAAACTGAAAAGGCCATTCCGAAAACAGTCGTTTTTGTAAGAGAAAACTTGATTCCTTTAACAAAATGGTGCTTTAAATTTCAAAATAGAAGGAAACGAACAAAACTGTGAACTATTTTCATTATTCTTTATTGCCTCGGCAAAATAAATATAACGGGTTTCATAACGTTCGGGGGAAAAAAACCACTGAAATAATAATTATTTGGTGTTAATTGCATCATTGTTAAACTGAGATTCAGATGAAAATAGTTTACGACTATAGTCATTAATTTACGAAAGAAGTGGTACTTGCGATAATAATCGTTAATTTAGGTGTGCGATTATAAAAAATTACACGACAATAATCGTTATCTTTGGAATACATTCTTAAAAATTACAGAGCGTAAAATAGAGTGCCATAATTGCATAAAGTAATTTTAAATTACTAATTTGTTAATATGTGAATGGGATTTTATAAAAATTCAGATTTTCGCTCGGTAAACTAAAGTTTCAATTTTAATGGAGCCTAAATCAAATATAACGTTTGAGAATTTCGTGGAAAAAGAAATGCTTATAACATCGACGGTCTACCCTTTAAATAGGAGCATTTTTACAAAAGAAATAAAATTCCGCAGCTGTAAAAGAAAAATCTTTCTTCCTTACTTGCAAAATGGAAAAGAAATTGTAGTAAGGTGCATTCAGGCTTTCTTTGACTTTCGAGGGTTTTATCTACATATTTTGGCGGCGCTAAAAATGAAAAAAAAGTATGTTTTATCCTGTTTTTAGCCAAGGCCTTATCTTTATTTGCCACAGGAACCTTAAGTAAATTTTTAAGCTTTTATGAATTTTTAAAGGTCGAACATAAAGTTCGTGAAATGCACTTTTGGCGGGAGGGAAAAAATCTCTATATATTATTCTTTTACTATTCTGGACTTGCTACGGCTTAGTGGAAAATTAAGCGATTTATTATTAGATGAAAATCCAGAAGCTAGCACTCAAGCAAAGAGAAGAAAGAAGAGAAAAATATGCAAAATGAAATATGTAAATATGAAAAAAAGTAAAGCTTTCTTTTCTCTTTTTAATCGCCATTTCTTTTTCAACTGCATTTCTTTTGACAAAGTTCTTTTTAATTTGCACACATTTTCGGTCCAACTCCTTAACTTAAAATTGTTGAAATATGTTTAACTTGATGTGATGTGACGACGATTAAAACTAGCATTTAAAGAGAAACAAATGTCTTACAGTTATTAAGCAACATATATACCTCAGGGCTTTAGCATCATGTTAGTTGTTCTAGCTTAGCCTTTCTCAAAAATATTGAAGGCTGAAAGTAACTACCACCACAGGACACTTTTTTTATGCAGTCACCACTTTTACCACTTTTTGCTGCAGCTATTAACACCATATCATTATCGATTTTTGATGCAGTTATTACCACCGTGTCCCATTATCACTTTTTGATGGTAATTTAAACGTTTGCTCGATTAACTAAAACACCAATTCGAATCAAATGCATTGTTTTAAATTTCCGGAGAAAAAGGACGCTGTCTTCATCTCTCACTCACTTTTGTTTTAAATCATACAGATGTACGTGGATATCTGGAATTTAATATTGCGCATAGTTATAAGGAATACATAAAATATATTTACAAACGAATTACAATTGTATGCACGGTATTCCGGTGTTAAAATAACGGATTGATGCGCATAGGCGTACGCAGAAAGTTCATGAGGAGGTGGGTTACAAAATTTCATTGCAATGGGGGGTTACAACCCCATCAACACCCCCCTGCGTACGCCAGTGTTGATGCGGAATCGCGTTGCTTGCGATTTTATGGTTCAAAACAGTCTTTGCCCACGATAACAGATATTTGAAAGGCAGCTGCCCGCTTCAGGCTATGCCCTGAACATTATTGTGTGTCCGCATAGCGCACTACTTATTCGGAGTCCAGTAGGAAACCTATAAAATCGGACCTCGTGTATGGGACAGTATAACCTTAGTCCTAAAGAACTTGATGCTATAGTCCATTCACCAAAAGTAGTCCGATGGTACCGTTAGAAATAACGGGAGCTAACCTCATAATCGGCCTAGCCGATTACAGCAAAGGGAAGGACGTCAGCTCCTCCCCTCCTGAACTGGTTTTTGGCGCAGACAAACGTTCACTAAAAAACAGTTCTGAAATGACACCCTCCCCTCTGCTGGAATCGGCTATGCCGTTTGTGACGTCAGCTCCCCTTATTTTCTAACGGTACCATCGGACTACTTTTCGTGAACGAACTATACACTTGTCGTATCATTATCAGAGGCGGCCCTATATTTTGCGAGGCCCTATACAAGAGGATCCGCATATAAAGAGGAGCTTGAGACCAAAGAAAATGCTTTCCATATACGGCCAGCAAAAATCTTGGTCATTAAAAACAATTGAATTCTATTGTACTTAATCCTTATATCAAACAAAATCCATATTTTTCTCGCCATATCCGAAAAACCCGCTAAATGTGTGCTCGTTATAAATGGGTCCTATTGTATTTGAAATTTTTCTGAATGTTTTTGATTGAGAGGGGAGGACAAGGGGGAGAAACAAATTTCTAAAAGGAAATGAAATATACATTTAAATACTGATCGTATTTAATCAATGACCAAATATTTATAACAGAATACACTATTTTTTAATTTGAACACTACGACTTGCTTTGGCAGATTTATATGGGATTTTTACCTAAATCATTGATTAAATCACGATATTCTTATTCATGCCTAAAATTGTTCTCAAATACTTCATACTCTTTATTTACTTTATACGTCCATAGCGCGTTATGTAATTTGGGATGGGATCGATTTCTTAACGAGCCCTTTAGATAAATTACGCATACACGTAGGTCTTAATAACGGACTCAGTAATATTTATTAAAACTCTTCTTTTTTTCATCTGATGAATTTATTTCAAAATCCATAAATAACTAAACTAATCCAAACGTGTTATAACTGCTAAGATTCATTTTAGTGACAGTATGGAAATTTATAAATCAGGGAAATATTCCCTGAAAAATTGTTTCCTTTTCAAGCACATAACCACCCTATTTACAACTTTTTCTCCCTTTTCATGTCAACTCTATCAGACCCCCTTCTCACTCGCAGGCGATAAATTAAACTTCAATTTTTGTTGCAGAGATATAATATTTTATAGAAATTCCCTCCTTTCTTTTAAACAGAGAAATTTTATACTATTTGAAATTTTCACTGATAAATTTTTTATTATTTATTTTCTATGTGAAAAATACTTTAATTTTCGTATAAAGTTTTCAAAGTTTAGAAAAAAATGGTGCAACTAAAGAAGAACTGCACGAGAGCAATGGCGGTCGCCTGACTCTCCTTATCCTAACGCCGCCCTTGATCGTTATGTATCATTATTTGTTGTCAACTTGTTGTCAACTTGTTGTATCATTATAGCCTTGACATAATGGTAAAAGTGGGGACATTTTAACATTTACAGGAATAAGACCATGGTGGATCCTTGCAAGGACTCTCTCCAGTGAAGCTGTTGTAACCGTATTTTTGAGAGCGTGGTTACTAATTATTAGTAATATATAATTTTAAGTTATTATTAGCGGTACATAATTATGTATATTTAAGACAGATCACGTACCAAATGAGATTTAATAAAGGATATTAACTATAGATTAGTTTTTCTTGTCGATTGTTCTTCAACAATACGCCTATCTAAGCAAATTACACAGAGAGAAGATCATTGTACTTTTAAATAACGTGCTCATTGTTATCAGAACAGTATACAAGTAAAATATGATTGATATGGATTTAACTGGTCGAAGGAAAGCACTTGTATTGCATCGGACTTAAATACCAGTTCTTACAATGTATTCGTATTCTGATGTGGAGACAATATACTATCTATCGTCTAATTACAGCGTCGCTCACATAATTGTTAATGATATGTAGGAAAATATCATTACAAAGAATTTGCAATCTAAATATACAAAGTGAAAAATATTCTTGTAAAGTTTCTTTTGTGCGTTTTGCTTTTGGGTGTGCATGTCTGTACAGTGGCGCGGAAGTAACGCTTTCGTATCCTGTGCAGTTAACCAGGGTGCGATTGCAACGTACCTTAGAACACGTGCAGTTTTTCTACTCACTGTAGTCCCGCGTTTGTTTTTTTAAACAATAGTTATTCGTGCGTTACGGCACAATAACAGCAAAGGTCATGTTGCCCTGGAACCTACAACTTTCTGAGACATTCGAACTTGAGAACTAATCCCTGTTGTTGTATAGTTTGAAGTCAGTCGGTGAGCGTTTTTTTTTTAGCGTGGGTGGGAATCGAACTCAGATTAACTAGCAGGTACTTTAGATGAACGCGTTACCACTGCAGGGTCCCGAACCACTGGATTATAGTGAGTAGTCAGTCGGTGAGCGTACTTTTTTTAACACGAGTGGGAGTCGAACTCAGATTAACTAGCAGGTACTTTAGATAAACGCGTTACCACTGCACCACCGCAGGGTCCCGAAACAATGGACTACAGTGAGTAGTCAATCGGTGAGCGTTTTTTTTTTTTAGCACGAGTGGGAGTCGAACTCAGATTAACTAGCAGGTACTTTAGATGAACCCGTTACCACTGCACCACAGCAGGATCCCGAACCACTGGGCTTTAGTGAGTAGTCAATAGGTGAGCGTTCTTTTTTTTAGCACGAGTGGGAGTCGAACTCAGATTACCTAGCAGGTACTTTAGATAAACGCGTTACCACTGCACCACCGCAGGGACCAGAACCACTTTTTACATAAGCGCCAATAATCAAAGTTTGCCTACTCTCGTATCCCAACAGAAAGAGAAATTGAAACAGTGCATACGTTATGCTGCTTATGGGCTTTAAACATATAAAACCAAAGAAAACATATATGGGAAATATAAAGTATATATGGAAAGAGCCATTATTTATAAAATTATCTTTTTTTATTTACAGTGAAAACTGTCTTAGGCGGAACCTACATAAAGCGGAAACTTGCTCAAAACGGAATTTCTTTGCCGTCCCTTCAAAAGTCAATGGTAGTTAACATTAGCTACGGAAACTGTCTAACGCGGAAACGGAAAGCACTATTTAGTCCCGTTAAAGAGAAAAACCTGCATAAAGCGGAAAATCGCTGGCAGAAAGGAAATTTTCTCAGCAGAAAAAGGAAAGAGGGTTGTAATACAATGCAAATAGCAAAGTGGGGGATGACGAACAAAAGACATTTTACAGATATAGAATGCCCTTGTCCGCATAGGCGTAGCCACGGGGTGGTTTTGTGGGTTGTAACCCCCCATTGCAATGAAATTTTGTATATTTAACATAGGAATATATGAGTTATAGCTCTGTAATCCCTCCCATTAAGCCCATAACAACCCTTATGAACTTTCTGCCTACGCACATGCTTGTCCGACCACCATTTTGCACACCACCCACCCACCATAGGAATACCCAGAAAGTTCATAAGGAGAGGGTTACAGGCTTACAATGGGGGGTTACAGAGCTACAACTCCATTATATTTACATGTATACTATATACAATTTCATCGCAATGGGGGTTACAACCATAATCGACCCCTCTTACGTATGCCAGTGCCACCCACTTCTTAAATAAAAACGTTCATTATTAACCAGAACGAAAAGTCACTCATATCGACTTTATCAATTCATGGATAAACCTACCGCAAGGGAGAGTATCTTTATACAAGGGAATCATTATCTTTACAAGGGAGGTACTTTATCGTTACAATTTAAGCTTACATAATAGACTTTTTGTATGAAATTGGCATGTATAGTTTGCATGAAATTTTGCACCATATTGATCGTAACTACTAAACCCACAAAATAGTGCAAAAATTAAAATTAATAAAAATAAAATGCAGTGATAAAATAAATATTTTTATCAAAAGGAAAATAAATATAATCTTAAAGTTCGCAAGATAAGACAAAGAAAAAAATAGCACATGCAATCATCTCTTACCACTGAATTTAACTATGTCATATATTTATTTTGCTTATCACCTCCATAAGGTGGAAACCTGCGTACTAGGTTTTTTTTTTTCTATCCGGTGAGTTTTCGCCTTAAGCAGGTTTCACTGTATTTGTTTATTTATTATCATTCTTTTTTTTTGGAAAAGCACTGGCAGAAAAATTTTTCATTTGATTGAAAATTGTGTGGCTAATTATTACTTTATTTCTTATCTTTCCAACTTTTCTACAATACATGACAATGACTAAGCCCGTACACAAAATTTAAAAAAACGGGGAGGTGAAAATTGGTGAGGGGGGGGATGTTGATAGAAATTTCTTTTCTCGTAAGATATTTGATTTTAAGGCCAATAAAATGGTTCAAATTGGAGGGGTTAATCCCAGTCCACTTTGAGCACGAACTTGACTATTATATAAAATATCCTGTGAACAATACTTATTGACTCATTGCACTAAACTTGGCAGAATTCACAAAATACTTTGAAATTTAAAAATCACATCTCTTCAGTTAAAGGAAACACAAAGACGCTTATTCCCATTATCGCATTTTACCGTTTAAAATTACGACGATCTAATGAAGCAAAAATTATTATTATTATAGCTAAAATAATTATTAGTTAGAACTTTAATATAATTTCCTATGTTTTTTGCCTCACCCACGCTTACAATGTATAAATATTTCTTTTAGCGTGTGTGGGGTTAACTGTATTTAATCGAATGTAAGTTAACATGCAATGCTACCGTGTAAAACCACATGGAGGCTAGGGTACTCGTTCACTTTTTAAAGCTTCAGTTCCTTCCATACTTAGCTTTTTCCCACCAAACTAAAATCTTCAACGTTTCGGCTTTTCTGAAAAGAAAAGTCTCGGGAAAGCAACTTTTCTTCAAAGACTCGGTACCAGCAAATAAGAATAAAAAAAAGTTAGATTTCTGGAAAAACCTGCCATCTGAGCAGAAGCAGGAAGAAGGAGAATAAAAGTAAAAGAGAAAAAGAGTTCGTGATTCAATTTGAGGCAGTCTTTTTGCCCCATTGCCTCTGAATCGTCGAACGCAGTCGGTATGCGAGACGATTCAGCATAAACGCCGCTTTCGCGACCTATTCAGCATTTTCCCCTCGAGATCGTCATTTAATCGATTGGTGTTCGAAATCATCGATATCCAGAGACCTGATCGATAGCACGTAAGTCGATCACAGAAGCAATCGATGAAAGGTAAGGTTACAGATCTCCAGGTAGTCTAACCTTCGTGGTGGAAAATGTGGAAAAGGCGGTTGAGAATCAAATATGTTTGGGATAAAAAAAAAGTCAAAGAATCCTAAATAGTCTTACAGAAAAAATAATGTTAGGAGAAATTCCAAATAGTCTCTAGCAGAAAATTTTTAGAGATCTCAAACAGAATTTTAGATCAAGAAAATAAAACAGAACTACTTTGGGGTATATTCACTTTGTTTGACATTTGTGATAAACGTCTATTTCCTGTACAAAGTTCTTTTAGACTCCAAATACTTGCTTCTAGTAATATTTTGGGAAATTATAGAAGCTACCACGGCTGTAAATTATTTTTGAACAGAGATGGAAAACTATAAAAATAAATGTAGTAAAACTCCGATTATTCAAAAAGAGGTGGACCCGAATTCATATAAGCGAAAATTGGGATAGTCTAGAAATTCAATTTTTAATGCAAAAGTGCAAAGAAACTACGATATTTATTATCCAAAAACACGCTTAACTACTTGGTGATAAACTACTATATTGATGATAAAATTGTCACAAAATATATGTACGTATTAATTAAGGTATTAACTGCTTTAGATATTATCCGATATCTCTGTAGATATCCGATATATGCAAAGTATATGCGCATCTTCGTATATGGGCGATATGTACCATTTGTACTGGTTTCTCTCTGAAGTCCAAAGTGTAATAAAGAAAATAACTACGAGCGTTTTGCCAAAAACATTGTACGAATGTCTACTAACAAATTTTATAAAAATAAGTGCAGAAGGCCATGTCGGTTAAGCGAAGTTCGGATAATCGGGGTTTTACTATATACAGGAAAATTAAGTGTCCGCATTCAGTATCGTCCTCTAAAACCCATATCAAAAATCATCAGAAAATGCTAGCGTATTTAAATCATCTGGTTTTTTAGAATACTCTCTGCTACTGCCGAACTCATAACAATGAGATAAGAGTGCAGGAAGGAAACTGCATTTATTTAACTGCAATATATTAACAAAATTGCAATAATTTAAAATTTACATATGTGTAGGAGACAATGCAGTCGCAGGAGTTAATTTTGTGGCTGAAGTTGCTTGTAAGTAAGCTATATGTTGCCCTCACTTTGACAGCAAACAGAATTTGGCAGACATTTTAGAGACAGATATAATTTGCATAATTTGGAAAGGAAAATGACCTCCTTAGCAACTTTATGTATCTGAAGGTACTAAATTTCAGTTCTCGAATGACAACTGCCCGTCATCCAATCCTTTTCATTGCTTCTGAATTGACTATTTAAATACAATGTTTACCAATTAAAAATACAGTTGTTTCTAAATTTATACCTGTGGACAAAACACCTTCTAATTTGAAATGAAATCTCTAGAAATTTAAATATATTCTGGATAATATAATAGACAATGGGATACTCAGGGGCGGGCACAGATTTTCTTTGGGGGGGATCAAGGACAGAATTTGCCATGGTCTTGGAATAACACCCTTCATTTATCATGAAAGTTGGAATTTTTTACAGTGAAAAAATATATTTTGGGGGTCATGACCCCTGTGTGCCCGCTTGGGGCTACTATCAGAGGAATTTTAAAATTTTAAGGGAAGTTATTACATCTTCCCTGGTTATTGAATTGGACTAAAAAATTATAATACATTTCAAACGTAATAGAACTATCTTAATTGTGAAAAAAAAAACGTAAGTTAAATGTTACTCTCAAAATATGCTTAAACGTATTTATAATTTAAAATAAAAGTGGAGGTTTATGTACTTGACATTTTTATATCAAATGTTTTTCGGCTATTTACTTCTTATTTTGCGAGTTTTATGTAACTTTCGAAACCAGTGGTTCCCAACCCTTTTCAAGCCGCGACCCACTTTTATAGTAACCAAGTAATCCGCGACCCCCTTTTATAGTAACCAAAAGATCCGTGACCCCCTCTGTCTGCCGCCGCCACATTTGCATAATAAAAGCATTTTTAACAGAGTAAAGAAAACACATTAAATAGAAAATTATATTATATTAATTATATGTTACATTAATTATATATATTATATTAATTACACATACTACATTAAAATTATATATATTTTATTAATTATATATATTAATGTATATTACAGATATAAAGTTAACAACCATTAGTAGAATATTGCAATGTGTGTAGCCATGTTGAAATATAAAAGCGTTGGAAACATTTGGTATAAAATTCCTTATAAAAATAATTGCAACTAAAAATAGTTGCGGCGACCCACAGAAACTTGTTCGCGATCCACCTTGATGGTCACGACCCCTAGGTTGGGAACCATTGTTTTAAACCAACAAACAAAATATATAGATGAAGAAATCAATAAATGAGTTGATTATGATAGAAAACTAAATGGATAGATAATTAAACTTGAGCTTTTAAGTCTAAATTATTCTGTTTCTACGTAATTTACGATGGAAAAAATAAGCTACATGAGACACTAAATTTCGAAATGTTGTTAAAGAGTTGAAGTTTGGAAATTGAACTGAAATAAATCAAATTCGTCAATGACTACATACATCCATTAACTGAAAAAAGAATTAAAAATGTATATATATATATATATATATATATATGTATGTGTTATGTGTGCATCTTAGCTGGGAAAGGCCCTGACAATCTCATTACTTAGCGCTTTATATATTCATGAGGCAAGGGTTGTACTTCATGTATGCCAACAGGCTGGTGACCGGAATAGATAGAGAGGACGACGAAAGGATCAGGAAGAAAACGATAGGCGAAATTGGCGCCAGTTTTAGGATAGTGAGCAGATAGATAGACATATATGGTTGGCGCCAGTCTGACTGACTGGCATTTCCACACAGCCCGCCTCCTACTCTTTCTCCTCCAATTTCTTCCCTGCAAATGCTCTGCTCTGGAATTCGTTGCGAAATTCCGTCCGTATCAAATTCTCAACCATCTGTTGCACCATGAAGCTGCCTTGACTGAAAGCAACAACACCGCTAAAAATGACTAGTGGAGAAGATAGTAAATTTAAAAAATATTACAACTGATTTTGCGCCACGTTTGGCTTGGTGGTTGTTTTTACCAGTGAGGGGTAGGCATGAATGTTAGCAGTGGTGTAGGAAAAGGAGAGGATCGGAGTGGGGGGGTCTCGAGCCCCTCATTGGATATAAAACATTATTTTCTCTCTGAAGCCGCATCCCATATTTTCTTTAAAGCCACTTAGGCCCGCCTTAACCAAAGACCGTAGCCAGGATTTAATTTCGGGGGGTTCAAAAATTATTCAACATGTATCGATAAAATCAGGCATTGCAAGCTGTAGCCAAGTCCCGTTAAAGTGGTTTCGGGAGGGGACCGGTACACAAGATCCCCTCCTGGATACGGGCATGCTATAACCACTTGAGCCCTCCCATGAGTTTTGAATTGCTGCGCTACTGGATATTAACATTTCTTTTTATTTAAAGCCTTGAAGAAGCCTGGCGTTATTTAAGTTTACGTTATTTTAATGCCGTTTATTTACAAATGTCCGACAAATGTTCATTATTGATAAATTTGAATACTAAAAATAATGAACTTCTAACAAAAACTCATGATTTATTGACTGCATATCACGAGGCCGATATGATGTAAAAGCCCATTATATCCTTCCACACTGGGGCCCATAAAACTTTAATCCAGAAATGGGTGGTCTCTTTATCTCGTTTAAATTTTGAAAACCATTTTTGCATGCCAATAAAGATACAGCAACTTCTTTATAAATTTCACAAATGGTTTTGAAGCTCTTAATACCATTTTGAAGTTTCAAAGATTTTTAGCACCATACTGTAACTATTCAAAACGTTTACTATCTATTTATATGTACAAATTGATTTTTTCAATAAACTGACTTCGATGGACTCCAAGATGGTTAAAAAAATTTCCAGCATAGGAAGTGTTCAGCAATGGCTATAGAAAAGAGGAAGTCGACTCGATCTTTTCTAATGTAGAAACAAATATATATATATTT
This sequence comes from Dysdera silvatica, assembly GCA_006491805.2. Classification (NCBI taxonomy): domain Eukaryota; kingdom Metazoa; phylum Arthropoda; class Arachnida; order Araneae; family Dysderidae; genus Dysdera; species Dysdera silvatica. Next base: position 295,373,539 of record QLNU02015360.1, on the reverse strand, counting down.
GTTTGATTAATCCAAGCATTTCTATTTTGATATTTGATTAATCAATCCTCTAAAAGTAAATAAATAAGAATTAGAATTTTTATTAAATGTAAAATAAAGGTATTTTTAAGACATTATTACCCTCCTCAGGGTTAGCGTAATTGCCAAATGGTCAACACATAAGGCCCCGAGGCACGTTTTTGTAATTTTTCGTGGGGAATTTATGTGACGGGGCGTCAGAAATTACTATCTACAGTAATTTCTGACGCCCACGTTACCAAATCAGATTTTCTATGTATTTCTTACAGTATATACAGAGAAGAAGCATCGTTCTGTGCTTTCGCTGTCACCGAGGGCACACCGGTTCATACAGTGGATCACCGGTCTGACTAAGGACTAAGGCGCGATGTCTTTTTTTTTTATACATAGAACGCTACAGGCTTGAACTTAAACGTGGTGTTATAACATTATCTATAAAATTTTCCATGTAAAATTACAAAAAAAAACACTGCCCCGGTGGCTTTGCGTGCTAACCACTTGACAATTATGTTAATCGTGAGAAATTTTGTTAATATGTATATATTTTTGGTAACAATATCTTACGAAACCGTATACAGGGTGATTCAGAACTAATGGAACAAACTGAAAGGGGTGGTAAAGGACGCCAAATAAGCCATATTTGGCGAAATCAGGTCCGCAAAGGATCCGATTTGGCTGTACAGTGAAAGTATTATTTACATCCACATAATTGCTACGTAGGCAATCACATGAACCAAAAAAATTTTGACACATAATTTAAGTGATTGAACTAATAATGCAGCAGAGGCAAAAAAATGTGAAATTCCCTTCCCTGGCCCTGAGTAGTTTAGCCATCAAACATGTGCAAAAAGATTGTTTTACCATACTGCAGGCAATTGGGAATCGTTAAGCATGTGTAATAAATGAAAGAGATCAAAAGAAACAACTTTGGTCCAGTGAAACAATGTCCGAAAATGAGCCGTTCTGGAACTATAGGGCTGCTATTATTTGCATCCACATTAGTTAATCATGTAACAAAATTTGGAAAATTTGCCGTTTTAGCCTAAAACCATATTGGAAAAGGTTTCACTACTTACTATGGTCCAAAACAACTTCCCATGGCCAAATTTATGCAATTCGGGAATTTATGGGTCAAACGTGAGCCTCATATTTGAGCCATGGATTCCCGAATTGCATAAATTTAGCCATGGGAAGTTGTTTTGGTCCGTAGTTAAGTGGGGAAAGTTTTTCCAATACGGTTCTAGGCTGGAATGGGAAATTTTCCAAATTTTGTTACATGATTAACTAATCTATTTTGGTTACCTCCAGAAAGATAATTCAATGGGCTTTCCAACAGTGTAGAAATATAAGTATGCCGTTCACATTAAGGGAAAAAATTAAATTCTTATTTTTTATTTGCCTCTCTAAAGAAGTTGAAACCTAATACATATAGTATAAAAAGGTAGCGCATGTCCAAAGGCTTTAAAGTAAAACCATGACGAAATTTTATATTTCTTAGAAGCCAAGATACAAAGGGTGATGTATCCTTTCTGGGACATACGTATAGATGTATGTGTGTGCGTTTCTTCAGCAATGGCTCCTATTTGAGTAAACTTTCAAAATATAGATTACTAAGCAAGGGAGCCGGCATGAAGAAAATAGTGTGCGTTCGAATATCTCAATCAGAGGCAAAATAATATCAATAGAGATATTTTGTGTGTTATGTATTTCATTCTCAAATATATTTATTTATTTATTTATTTTCAATCAATTTTGGGACAAACTCATTCCAAATATTAAGGTGGCTGGGAACGTGAACCACTTAGAATTGACTGCCCTGCTGACGAGCCTTGCAACATATAAGGAAGAAAAGTGTATTCTTAAAATAGTAAAAATTTGACTTAGACGGAGAAAACGAATTTGTGTCAAAGATGAAGCTCGAAATTATTAAATTAATTAGGGTTAAAAATTTTAGATTAAAATACTAAATGGCCTCTTAATCCAAAAATAATCACCAAACTTTTAAGAATTAAAGTACAGAATCTCAACACATACTAATAAGCAGCCCTATCTAAAACAAGAATTCCGATCAGCGAATCTGAAACGGAAATTATTTTTCGTCTAATCTCAAAATACGGCAGAAACCAATCCCCTTTATAAAACGGAAAACAATTTTTGTCCTGTGTGCGTCCGGTTTAAACTGATTTCGGTACTTAAAAACGTTTCGAGGATGAAACGAAAAATGATTTACCTAATTTTCGGAATGGCGTTTACAAAGATTGAAAAAAAAAATGTTTCGCTGGCTGGCAACTGATAAAAATTATTTAAAAAGTTCGTAACAAAAAATACGTTACTAAAGATTACGAACGAATTGATGTTTTCATATCACAAGCTAGTATAAAAAGACATTTTGCGTGTGTTGCAGAACCGTGGAGAACGCGGCATGCCCGTATCCAGAAGGGGGATATTAGAGACCGGTCCCCCGAAACTAATTTTTTCATGATACTTGGCTACGGCCTTGCCTACTGTGTACTGTATTGATACATGCTGAAAATTTTTGAACCCCCCCTTGAAATTAAATCCTGGCTACGGTCTTGGAACACGGTGTACCTGCGCGCGCACACACACACACATATATATATATGGCCTGCAAAAGGGTTGCTGGTATCTAACTGGAAGGAGACCCACACGCTGAACGTATGTGACGATGTGTGGAACCGGCCAGGCCAGTAACCTAGTGTCCTACCCCGCCTTCAAGTGGTGCAGGCTGAGCTTTCTATTTATGTGGCAAATTAATATTTGCTGCACGGATAGAAAGGCGGAAGGGGAGGGCTAATTCACCAACCCGTCTAGCCAGCGTGGTGAAATTATGGCTAATTCCTCCATTATGTTGACACACCAGAAACCATGGCCCCTAGTCTCCAGGTGCTGGAGTGCTCCTGATCAAGGCAGCGGTCAGTGTGGCATGAAAGCAGGGGGTGCTAAGAATCACTGGAATGGCCCAGGCTGCCGTTTGTTATTGACCTTGGCTACGTTTAATGGACGATCCCTTGCTTCTGAAGCAAAACTTCAGGAATTGGAAGAGGAACTAGACAAGATCAAATGGGACATTGTAGGACTCAGTGAAGTTAGAAGAAAAGGTGAAGAGTTGGTGGAACTTAAAAGTGGACATTTGTTTTATTATAGAGGAACGGAAACTGGAAGAACAAGTGGTGTTGGCTTCTTAATCAACAAAAGAATTAAAGACTGTCTTCTGGAAGTTGAAAGTACATCAGATCGAGCAGCGAGGCTCGTTGTTCAACTAACCCAGCGATACCAACTTCAAATAGTACAGGTATATGCACCAACATCAAGCCATACCGACGAAGAGGTTGAAGAATTTTATGAAGAAATCAAAGAGTTACACACCAAAGGGAAACAACATATCAAGCTCATCATGGGGGATTTCAATGCAAGAATTGGACAACAGGAACAAGGAGAGACATCGGTTGGTAAATACGGATATGGGGAAAGGAATGAACGTGGCGATCAACTCATCGAATTTGCAGAAGCTGAAAACCTTAGCATCATGAATTCATTTTTTAAGAAGAAACCGCAAAGAAAATGGACATGGAAACACCCAAATGGGGGAACTAGTGAAATTGACTATATCCTGGCAAACAAGAAATCAATTATTGAAGATTGCAGCGTACTGAACAGATTTAATACTGGAAGTGATCATCGAATGGTGAGATGTAAAGTGCACTTAAATACTAAATTAGAACGACAGAAGCTCATTAGGAAACAAGTAAGTAAGAGGGTGGATTTAAAGAAATTAAAAGAAAATACCGAGGCATTCAAGTTGGAATTAAAAAATCGCTTTTCTGCACTGGAAGGACTTATTGATGAAAGTGATATCTCAGAAGCAAATGAAAACATTGTTAAGACAATAGTTGAAACTGCTGGGGAAATTGGTGGTGTAACCTGTAAAAAGCACAATAGCAAATTATCTGAGAAGACGAAACAGCTCATGAAAAGGCGAAGAGATATGAAGGTGG
>QLNU02015360.1:295351919-295366122 GCA_006491805.2 Dysdera silvatica | reverse complement strand
GACGTTTGCTTCTTTGACTGGTTTAAAAAGCAGTCCAAGCACTGCCCCATTTCAAAACTCGCCTATAGTGAAGCTTTATGTCCGCTCGCAGAAGGTAGGATGATCCGTTGTCTGTAGCTCAGTTGGAAGAGCCCTTGGCCGGTTACTAAGAGCTCGTTAGATCGATTCCCACCAGATGTCGCGAAATCATTATTTTCTTTGCGAACAATTTATCATCTAATATATAATAATGTTTAATATTTAATTTTATGTTATTCATCTTATCAGATCATATAGGCCCACTCTTTTTTATATCATCTTCTTACTTTGCACAGCATGGGCGCTATCAGAAAACTTGGTCTTTTCCTATTATCACCATAGGCGTAGCCGGGGGGGAGTTTTGGGGGTTGTAACGCCCCCATTGCAATGAAATTTTGTATATTTAACATAGGAATGTATGAGTTGTAGCTCTGCCACCCCACCTCATTGAGCCTATAACCCCCTTTATGAACTTTCTGCCTACGCCTATGATTGTTGCTCCGGTAGATAATCAGTAGCAAGCTATGAAATAGATTTATCATGTTTCTACCTGAATAAAATTATTGTATTGTATTGTAATATCTCCACAAATGTTCTAGCATGTGTCTAGAAAAGCTTTGTAAAGATTTAGGCTATGTCGAGATGCAGCTAAGGTAAGTATTGAACCTTACTGCTAATCATTATTTAACTGTTAACGATTTATTATTTTATAGTCAATTTCTGCATATTTTCTCACTATTTAAAAAAATTGGAATTGTTTGAATACCCTGTATAATAATACATATTTAATATAATAATGATAAACAAATACATACCGTACATTGCATTAGCCTCATACTAAATATAAACTACAGTCAAACCTCGTTAAGACGAACACGCTTAAGACGAATTACTTTTAATACGAACAGTGTTCCCAGGTCTCGTCAAATTGTATAGAAATCCCTATGTTAATTTTTCCTTTAATACGAGTACGGTTAAGGCAAAATAAATACCGTTTACTACGAACTGATAATCAATGGCCCTTGTAAAATGTCCTCCACTTAATGCGAACAAAACGCGCTTTATAGGATCAGAGCTACTCAGTGATGATTTCAACGTGATGTATTTGCGTAAGCAGTGTTTCAGCGGACGCTAAAATTGTTGCGGCCGTTAAAGGCGTGATAATACCCTTGTTGGATAGTAATCAGTAGAGCCCAGATTATATGCACTAAAAAAAACAGCAAAACATGCACTAAAGAACCTCAAAATATCCATGTATATGCACTGATACTAAAGTATGCAATTCCATATGCGCCTGCATATAATCTGGGCTCTGGTAATCAGTATTCTTCGGATATTGATGAAGACACTAATTACTTTGCCACTTCAGACGAAAAATCTTGCTAGTTTGATGGAGGCTTTTATTGCGTGTCGTTTTGTGATGAAAGAGGCAGACAGAAAGAGAGCAGACTGCTCTAAAAACTGTGGACAAATTTAATGATTTTTGGCGACATTGTGCTGACAGAAAGCGAAAACAATCTGCAATTACTAAAATTTTTTAAATTGTAAGCTACTGTCATAAGATGCTACATCACAGTATGTAATCCAGAAGTAGAAAATATTTAATAATAACGTGTACGTAGTAAAACAAAAGTTTTTCGTCTATTAACACGCAATATCCACTTCAAAAGGTACATATATTCTATGATTTTTGTTACTGAAATATATATGCTTCGTGAAAATATAAAAAAATGTAGCAATAAATTAATAACATATATATAATAGCAAAATGTGTTTACCGTAACCATAGATGGGATAAATAACTTAGTAATACGATTATCCTCATCCTTTACAGATAATACGAATTACTGTTAATACGAACAGATTTTCTGTTCCCCTTGGTGTTCGTCTTAACGAGAGTCGACTGTTTTATCAAAACGGTGACTATATTTCTTTCTTTAAAGTAGGAGCAGACGTTAAGACTAAATCTTTAAACGGGAGAAGCGATAGCCGAAGAAAAAACCAGAGTTTCTTAATCAACTTTCCCCAGAGTGCTGGGGCGAGAAATAGTAATGAATGACGCTCGCGATATACAATTCATGTTAGCCAGTTTGATCCAGTTTTTTATACTGTCAATAAACATTTTGTAATAATATATAGTTTTTTCTTGTAAAAAAGCTCTTAGGAAAAACATATGGGTCTTCCACATGAACTTTAAGTTTATAAATAGCAAAGGAAGATATCAATAACGATATATAATAGTTTTTATATGGAGGTTCTCTCGAACAGAGATGTTATTTCAAGGGTTCCTCAAGGTGAAAAGAGGTTAAAATGTTGTTTAAATCAACTTTCCCCTGTAAAATAACTTTTCTGACCCACGTAGAGACGTGCCATAAAAAAGCTTTATAGTGGTAATAAGAGTAAAAGTACAGTCACCTGTGTTCATTTTCAAAACAGGATTATTTTTCTTTTAATTGATTAGAATAACAAGAATGTAATACTCATCATAAAGGGGAAGTATCGTATAGGGGCAACTTTCGGTCTAATCTATAAAAACAGGAATTTTCCAGAAGACACCCCTTGGAATTCTTCCCCTGTGTGCATAGTTGTATACAGGGGCAGTAGCACGTAGGGGCGATACTCCACCTGTATGCATAGCTGCATACAGGGCATAGAGGCGACTTTTGATATATATTCAGGGAAAGTAGGAGACACCCTTTAAGGGACAAAAAACGAATGACGCAATTATACTAAAAAAAAATCTCAACAGTGATTGTGGTTAATCCATGAGCGTATGCAGAAAGTTCGTAAGTGGGGGGTTATAGGCTCAATGGGGGATTACAGAGCTACAACTCACATATTCCTATGTTAAATATACAAAATTTCATTGCAACGAGGGGCTACAACTCCCATTAACACCCCCTGTGTACGCCAATGGGTTAACCCCAAAATATGGGCTTATTAACTCAACACTGGTTCTCCACATATAAATTCTTATTTTGAGAGAGATTATTGGGGTCATTCTGCATGCATATAATAAGAGTAAGAAGTATTATACTTTTTTTAATGGAGACACCCATCTTGAATTGTATTTCACCTTATTCTATAGTATTTTGTATATTTTATATTCTCATCGATTATTTGTGTATACATATCTTATTGAAAGGAAGAAAAAAAATATAATAAAATAAATTTTATGGGTCTACTTTTCTATCCCACAGCTTGAAAGATAAGATGGAAAATAGCAATGTGGGTTTTTCCATTTCGCAGCCGGTAGTATCTGCAGGAGGCTTCCGCCCTAGTCCTATAAAAAGTGAGGAGAGAAAAGGCTCTCCCAGGGTGACTGCATCATATCCGCAGCGGGTGGCTAGCTCGAAACCTCGCTCAGGGTCCTTCGCGGAAAAGAAGGGTCATTTTGGCCGTTGGGAAAACGGCCAGGGCCGCCCGGAGTGACCATAACTCTTCGGGAAGCGATGACTCGAACAGTCACCACCTGTTAAGGCCCTGTCGTTTGGTTTTATGGACGGAGACGGAATGAGTTCGTTGTTGTTCTGTATCGAAGTTCGTCAACTTTTCTGTCTTTTTGTTAGATCTTTGTACTGGTCAATTTATTATTTGTTCCATTGCGTCATTTGCTATGTGCTGTTGGTCCTTCCTTGTTAATTGTTATGAGAAGGTTAAATTTCTAATAACAGTACGAATTATTCTTAAGCGATAATTCTAATACACATAAAGTAAAATCCATTTAACATCCTTTTAATTACGAAACATTGAATCACCTCGATGTCTGCCAAGGGCGCCAACTTAGAGAAGATATTAAGGAAGAGGGAGGCTAAATGGTAAAACCGCATGTATAGTAAAATAAGCCAACTAGACACAGAAAAAAATGGTCACAATATATTTTATATTATCATTTGCCTTCAATTATATTCTGCGGGTTTTTTTTTTATTCATTGTGCATCAACTTGGGGGGGATTAAGGGGCCTGGGGCCCCTAACCCCCCCCCCCCTTCTAGTGTCTCCAGACTCCTAGTGTCCGTCATTATCTGGTCTACCTGTATGGAAGTACAAAATATTATTTATTATGACATTATGAATGGCGTATTTTGTTTCTTAATTTAAAACAATTCATGCACTCGTTAACTCATGTTTTTTCAATTGATTGGATTTTTTCACGCCAGCGTATAAAACCCTTTAATTTACCGTTCATCATACTTTCTTTCTAAAATCAGAATATTCGCAAAAGACGAGCTTGTTGGCGAGGTTGTTAAAATTTTAAGGCAGTTTCCTCATATCACATACATGGCACAGCAAATTTTATTAGGCAGTTAAATAAACACGCACAGGTTGCAAAGGCATGCATAATGGTGCCAGTAATAATTTCGCCAGACAGCCAAAGGCGAATAAAATTTAAAACACAATCCCTCGCGGAGAAAACTGCGAGCTGGAAACTGTTATAAGTCGCCAAATTTGACTACCTTGGTTGTAAATGGCGCAGCCCGCTTGCAATTTCCTGGGGAGTCCATTTAGGACACGGCACTTAGTAAATGGACCGGAAGTGACCAGAGCTCACTCACTTCCGGTTCCAGCTTCGACATGCTTCACGCCAGCTCTCATCAAAAGTTAAGAAACAATGGCTTTGAATTGCCAGGCGTCAGCAACAAAAGGGACCTGTGACAGCAAATTTATTTTATAGACCTAAAAGCGTTTCGTCATTTTTTGTATTAAGAGATATTGTATGATGTATAATCAGAAGCCACCACATATCGTGCATAAAAATACCATATATGGGTAAAATACAGTCACGTGCAAAATAATAATGATTTGGCGGTAATAAATAGAATTCTTGGTTTAGCTAATGTTCTTCCAATTTTTTATGTTTTTAAGGGAAGTTATGGTCAGTGGTGTGGGCAAGGGGGAGCTAAAGAGACTTAGCCCCCTTCCATCGGATATCAAGGCGGATTTTTCGCTTGAACGCCGAACCATGAGATCTTTGTTTTAGAACTACTTGGTTGCCGGGTCCTCATAATTCTTAAATTTCTGCGTCCATGGGCTACGACGGCATAAAAAGTATTAGGGGGGGAACATGGAACCCTAATACGAACATTGGGAGGGACGGGTCCCCCCGCTAACTGCGCCCTTGTCTGCGCCCCTATTCATAAAGGAGGTATCTTTAAAATTTAAGTGCTTATATTAATAGACCGCCCACAGCTTAGAAATTTGTTCCTTCCTTTTTATAATTCGTTCCTTCCTTTTAACAACAACGTTATAGAGGTGAAATGCTTCACATTTTTTTACAGACAGATTCAAATCCTAAAACTCATGGATGTTTGAATATGTAGGGTTATTCAGAGGACACGATGGGTTGTCGGTCCTGTTTCACTTAATCCATCGAGAAGTCTGAAGGAAAAACTTAACAATGACTAATTGAACCTTTAACCTCAGTTTAATAATTAATATGACGAAATATATTCATTCTTTTGTAAATGGAGAGGTGTGAGAAGTGTTTATACAAGTTAAGGGTTTATTTAAATAGCTCTTACTGTCAGAAATCGCATATATTTGTCTATTTGCCTGCCTGCCTACTTATATCTTTTTTGTCTGCCTTTGTTTAGAAAAGAGAAATAGAATCCTTTCATTCAGTTTTTGAAAGATACACATTTTTATATGTCGCGATAACAATAAGTTTCAAAATCAGTTTCTGAATGAAATTGGCATTTAACCAATGAATAAAATGTTTTGCAATATTTGTGCTACGCACCGCATGAAGGTTCAGTTTATGGGCAACACACTGTACTAATCTAATCGAAGAATAATTACACAAAGTTTGTTTGGTGCAGTTAAATTGAGTAAAACGTTGTTAATAGCTGTTTCGATAGACATGCGCTATCTTCGGCAGAACATGACGACTTTTAGACGCTCGAGTCATCATGTTCTGACGAAGAAAGCACATGACTATTGAAACATCTGTTAACAACGATTTTTCTCAATGTAACTACCTGAATGTACTAAAGACAGAATAATAAAAGCAAAAGGAGTCTTAAAATGCAAGCCTAGTATCGGCCTTAAGTGACAACTTCAGTATCAGAACGTACACAAAAGAAAACAGTTTTGTAATGGAAATTGGCATTTAAATTGTCAAATAATTTTCTAAAATAAGTGCTATTAACTTGTTCTATCATTAATTGATCGATGCTTTCATTACACGATTGAGCTAATTTTACACAAATACCGAAATTTTTAATAAAAATAATTTTAATGAAACGCACGTGTCAAGAAGAGGTAAAGCTAAGTATTGCGTACTTGCAACCAAAAGGAAGTGTTAAATCCAACCAATTTTCTGTGCTATGACCGATATACCCAGTAAATTCAGGAGGAACAAAGAAGCTTTAGAGCAAATCAGTAGCGTACGGATAGGGATTCAGGGAATAAGCCCTCCATTGGATGTCAAGAGATTAATTTTCTCTTGAAAGCCGAGTCACATAATTTTTTACAGCCACTCGCGCTTTCCATCCCTTCATTTTTGAATGGGTTCAATCGTGGCAGTGTAATGGGTAAATGACAGCTGTGTTCATTGACATTTGCATGATTGTGTGGCTACGATATTCTACAATCACTACTGGAAGTTGTGTTTTTAATGTACCATACCGATCTATTGAACATACTATGCTTCAAAATCTACCAAGGCAATCAAAGAAAAAATGTTACTGACTCAGTGTCCACTTCCTTGCAGTGCAACGCGTGAACACACTTTCAAATTTGAGCGAAAACATACCATAAATATAAAATTCTCCTACACACACATTAAAGATTCATCGGACATATTACTAACGAAGCAGCATGTCTTTAAAATATATCTGCAACTCTTTTAAAACAGTTCTTCAAAAACACAGGAGCCGTAAGAAATTTATGGACAATAATAATAAGAAGAAGAAGAAGAACAATAATAATAACCCAGCACTCTATGCTATTTAAAGCTGTATCAGTTGCTTGTTTTATGGAGTAGGACCTAAGGTCATGTTGTGCCAGGACCTAAGATCATGCTTTCTCTTTAAATTAAAGAACAGTCATATACATATTCATCATATATTCAGAACCCTTCTGACACCTTGGGTTCCCTTTGGTATCGTGTGCAGGTTTTTTTTACGTGATGGCCACCAATGAATATATATACTCGTGTTCAAAATTAAGGTTACATTCAATGTTATTTCAATGGGAGGGGTACATATTTTGCTCCTTAACTCTCGATGCGCCTTATGTATAAAAAATCATTTTACAGAAAATTAAAGAGCTATAAACACTGAACAGAATTACAACATATCACATTTTTAAAGGCATTCTATGAAGGAGAATCAATGATCAAAAATGGTACATAAATTAAAGGTAGAAAACAAAAATCAGTAAAAAACAGATTTAAGATAAAAAAAATTGCTGACTTAAACGTCAACAATCATTTTCTAATAATTTTGCATGTTTATGTAATAAAATTTGTTATTCTGAATTAGTTTTTTACAAATTTTCTTTTTCCACTTTCAATGTTTGCATCAATATTAATCGTGGTTTATTCGTCATAGGATGCCTGAAAAATTTGATTTATTGTGATTCTATGAAGTGTTTATAACCTTTAAATTTCTTTAAAATGATTTTTTATAAATAAAGCACAACGAGAGTTAAAGAGCAAAATATGTACCTCTCCCATTGAAATAACATTGAGTGTAGTCTTAATTTTGAACACAAGTGTATATATTGAAGTACACTGCGGCAGAGGCGTAAGAAACTCCTGGCTCTGGGTCTTATACAACACGGGTTCTTCATACGCTGATATTTTATGCATTTTAAAAAGAGAAATTTCGAAGTTTTAAAAACATAAATTTCGAGGTTTTAAAACATAAATTTCGAGGCTTTGGAAACATATATTTCGAGGTTTTAAAAACATAAATTTCGAGGTTTTAAAAACATAAATTTCGAGGTTTTAAAAATCTATGCTGAAACTTTCTTTTAACTGACAATTTGTACGAATAAAGCAGTTCAGAAGAGTTCCAAAGAATTGCAGAATTGAGAAGTAAACTCAATAAGAAAGAATTCAAAGTCGAACAGGATTAAAACTATTTTACGCATCCATGATGCACCCCTCCCCTTCCGAAACAAACGGGGCGGAAAAGGGAACTATATTTTTCTATCTATTTAACGTTAGGGAGCCCTACGTTGGTGTAGAGCAGCGGTGGCTCTTGGCGAAAGTTTACTGAGGCAGGAGTTAAACTAATTCACCAAAATACATTAACCTACGTATTTACTCAGCCAGTGAAACCGGTTTCTTGGCGAGTGTAGACCGCAGTGCACCTTATTTTGGTGAATTAGCCTAGCTCTGCCTCAATAAAATAGCACCACGAGCCGCCACTGGCATGGAGGTCACGCATTTTTCTGTCGTGCCCTTAACTCGGATTCGATCCCAATGGTACTGTAGAACGCGTGCTGTTTTTTCTGTTCACCGTAGTCCGAAGTTTGGTTCCCATGGCAACAGAGGTTCGAATCCTTCGGAAAATCTTAGGTTCTTGAGTCGTAAATTCACAAACGAACTTAACGCTAGGACCCTCGAAACCTATAAAATCTCTAATATTAATAGTTTATAATAATAATTCATTCAAACCTGATATACATTGCACGTTACGCGTAACGAAGCTTGATTTTACATAATTTGGTAGAGATAATATTTGGCAAATTATACATGAGGTCACTAGCGTATGCAGGGGATTGATGGAGTTGTAAAGACCCATTGGTGATGAAATTATATTATACAACCCCATTATAAACCGGTAACCCCCTTATGAATTTTTGCGTACGCCTATGCATGAGGTTGATCGAATATTAAAGGATTTGTCGCGTTATTGGCAGCTTTGAAAGGAAGAGAACGAGAAAGACAAGAATTGTTACGAGCCTTCTCTTCCACAATGGTATTTAAGAGAGGTTACTTTAAATGAAATTGATTACGGATATCTCTTGTGTTCACATTCATCGTCTCATTGATTTATCGATAACTGACAATATTTTGTGACTGAATATTTATCATTATCATCATAATATATATTCTATTCTTCTTAATGCTGTTAACGGCCTCGTTTGAGGAGACGGCTATAAACATGTGCATGAAAGTGTAGGGACTATGGAGGGCATTGTAGTCTTTTTGCATTTGTTTACGAAGGAAAAAATTTTTAGTTTGGGATAACTTTATCGATATAAAGTATATATTCTTGGTGTTAGATTATTGGTATTTATGCAGTCATACGAACGGAAATAGGAAAGACGGAAGAGGGTTTATCTGGCAGATGATGCAGTCTTCCTTTCTTTGGGGCAGAAGGGAAAACGCAGGTTATATTTTTTCTCGTTTAAATTGAAGCTTTTTATGCAATTCTTGTATATTCCAATTTCTCAAGGACAAGCGATATATATATGTATGTATAATTGTGATAAAGAATTAAACCCAAAGACCCATTTTAATTAATCTATTAAATTCTTATAGAAATAGAAGTCTTAGCACCATAGTTGTAAGTAAAAGCTACAATACAATAATTTTATTTTCCATGTTACAGATTTGTTATCCCTGCACATGGGGCAAGAGTAGCAAAACCTAAGGTTAATTCCCTCTCTCCCTACACTGGCTTAAGTTTCATTTCTTATAATTAGTCTTCTTAATTTGTTTTTAAATTCAGTATCTGATGTAATTTTTTTTATTTCGTTTGGTAATGAATTCCACATCTCAATACCATAATAATGTTCGTGTAGGCATTTGTTTGAATGTCCTAGTGTTAAAAAGGGCTCTCGATTAATATTTTGAACTGTTGTTCTTTCCTAGGTTTTATAATAAATTTCTTAATGCCTTCACAGAAACTGTCACTTATGATATTGGCAAACTAATATAAAAACACTTCATTAATGAATAGTTTATTGTAAAGCAAAACACGTAATGAAAATGACTTTGCGAATATCCAATGTCAACACTGTAGGATTGATCTAGGTGAGGGGTGGGAAATCTGCGGCCTTTCGGATGAATCCAAATTTTGCGAACCGAATCTTTTCATTAATATGATTTTGTCCATCTTATTTTTTATTTATTTACTTTATTTTTAGTATTATCTTAAATGAGCGTATTTAAAATACAAAAGATAGAAGTATTAATGAAATAATTCTGTCAAACTGACCGCCACAATTAAACATTGGTAAACCAGAAGGGCTATTTTTATATGCCCAATATCTACCAGTTACATTGATTTCTCTCGTAAGGCCGGAGTGCATTGGAAAGCGAATATGAACAATTTTACCAAAAGCACTGAAAGAGTATCTAAAATAATAATAATAAATACAGTTGTCCATTTCATTTAAACGGAGTTCGAATAATGGGGTTCATACATATCTAATCAGTGGTAAAAAGGGGCCCATGCCCCCATTGGTTATCAAAATGCATTGTTCCGTTTAACTTCAAACCACACGGTCTGTTAAAAAAAAACTACTACGAGAGCCCCCCCCATAATTTTTGAATTGCTGCACCCCTGTATCTAACTTAAATTTCTTCAATGCGGCCTTCTTCGACTATAGCTAACTTAATGTAGCATTCCAACATGAAAAGGTTCCTCACCCCTGATTTCGGTTATTAATAAGTGTTTCTATTGTTAAGTGTTGAAAAGAAACAATAAATATAAATTCATGTAATTTTAACTCCAAATATGTTAAGATGCCACCTCCTAGACGTTTACGGTTGCCCTTGAAAAAAATGTTTTAATACAGTGAAACCTCTGAATAACGGACACCTCTGAACTTGAGAATCTGTCTGTACTATTCAGAGTTGTCCCCTATCAGAGAGTGTTAGGGCATTGCAAGCATTGGGAGTGGGAATCGGAAAAGTGTCCACTAAATCGAGGTGTCCATCATGGAGATTTGATTATGTATTCGCTTTTAACATTACGGAAGCGTTACAATATATATCAAAAAGAATGCGGGACTAGAGGTAAACGTGTTAATATTTTTATATGACTTCAAGACGAAATTTGAGGGTGGTTATGTCACATGAGAAAACGGAGAGTGTGGATATAGATATATAGATCCACACGCGCTATGTGCATGTGTGTGAAAGTGACCACTCGACTCTGTTATCGATGCCACTGTTAACCCAGCACTTCAAATTTCCCGTGATGCTGCAGTTTTGTCGCGGCACTCAGGGACTAATTCCATATTTTGTGGTGACTTTTAGAGGATGGTAGACTTTTTTGCTGCACTCTTTCGTGCCACATGGTGATATTTAACTCGTTAGTGCCATCGTTTCTCAGTCACTACGAAGCCGGTCTTACATAATGTTGTTCAAGTTTAAATTTTATTATATGAAAAACTAGTGTGGACATAAATTCAAGTAAAGGTAAGTTATTCCACTGTCCCATAACAGAAACTAGAAGGTTACAGAAATATTCTCAACCAATATGATTATACACCTCGACTTGTATAAGTAATCTAATTATACGCGTATACGGCAGAGTCTAACTAATTTAGACCCCTCTAGTCTGGACGGACCTAAAAATTAAAAAGTCGTCTTCACCATTAAAAAAAAAACGAACATTAAAGACCTTTCCAAGTGAGTTAAAAAGCCTATGTTATTCTTGTTTACAGTACAGTAATATTAATTATCTAAACGTCCTGTACGGAATTTAAACTATTTTATTTTACACTTTTTACCGTAACTCAAGTTTCTTTAGTACTACAATGAATGAAGACCTTTGAATTTCAATCAGTAATATTTTTTATGTCCCAACCACTAGTGGTTAAAAAAGTAGACCTACGTTGTAGTATTGAGACTGAAAAAGTGAATTTTTTATGATAAAAACATCAATTTTAATAGTTTTACCCATCTAAAACTTGTTTACTAACTTGTAAACTAGACATTTTAAAGCTTATTTATTCCGTTTAATCTGGACAGGGTTCGGTCCCATTAAGTCTGGATTAACCAGACTCCGCTATACTTCAAAATTATACAAAGTCAATTATACCCCCGCTTTTTTATTATAGACTTAAACTATTCGAAATAACCACAATATGTAGACTATTCTTGAACTAAATATCTACGAGAAGAATACCCACGTGTAGGTGAATTATTGTCAGGAAAGTGAGTCATCGCCATAGGGTGAATTATAGGAGTAATGTTAAAGGAGAATTTTCACGAATTATTTTTTATACAATTTGTTACACGCGTTAAGGCTTTTGTCTTTTGCAAAGAAATAATCGTTACGTTTATGGGCATTTTCATTATATTTCATAAATATATATATTATCTGAAAAACTACTATAAAAGTAGTCAGAATTTTTGCTAATACATTTAAAAGTACCTTGGGGACACCCTTATGAGAGGCAAGACGCAGTGGTTAGCTTTATTGGCTATAAAAGTATATACATAGAAATTATTTGGAAAAAGTATTTGACGTGCAATGAATGGGATATATAAATGATGAGGTATGCGTGTATACATTGGCGTACACAGAAAATTCGTAAGATGGGTTATAGGCTTGTAATGGGGGAGAGTTACAGAGCTACAGCTCCATATATTCATATGCATGCATACAAAATTTCCAAATATTCCATATTATTCCATATATTCCCTATTTTCCAAAATAGGGTTGAAACCCCTATCAACTCCTCTACGTACGCCAGTTTCTGTATATATACACAGGGTGGTTATAATTAAAATTTTCTCTATCTCCAGAGAGAGAGAGAGAGGTCTGTTGTTCTAAATAATAAGCGGAATGGCACTAACATTTTCGCATATACTATTCAAGGAACAAGGAGATTTTCTTATGAAAAAAATCCCAGTTCTATAATCTGCCAATATGTGAAATATGGGACTGCACAACAAGAAGGGCATGGAAAAATAAATGAATACATTTGAAACTATTTTTTTAATTTTTAATTTTTTCTCCTTCTTGCCAAAACAGAACTAAATTGGGATGAAATAGTTTCACAACTCATATATTTATAGAGAGAGGGGATATATATGTAGATACTTTCAAAATTAGAGAAAAAGGTTAATAGAAAATGCAGAAGAAATAAATGTAACTTTAAGTATAGTGCGTTTTGAGCCGCTGCTATATAATAGGTAAGATAGAATGCAAAAATAGTAAATGCATATATAAAATGAGTGATGCATATAAAAAGAATAAAAAAGTGTTTGAGAGAGTTAAATAAATAAGGTTTGGTTGAATTAAAATAAGAGAAACGATTAATATAAAATACAACATTTCAATTTCCATGGAAAAACAATAATTAATTAATATACATTCAAAAATATACAATGCAATAAAAGCATGCAGCTTCAGAACCGTCGTCAGGGGCCTTTTTCAAGAATACATGTTTGACGCCTGTTCTGAAGGTATGTCGCAAAATACATGTAAAGCAAATATGCTAGATGTATAAAATATTATACATCAGGCATATTTGCTTTACGTGTATTTTGGGAGATACCTCCAAAAAAGGCGCCAAGCATGTAGTCTTGGGAAAGGCCCCTGACGACGGTTCTGGGGCTGCATGCTTATATTACATTGTGTATTTTTTGAATGTATATTAATTAATTAGTTTTTTCATCGAAATTAAAATTTTATATTTTATATTAATCGTTTCTCTTATTTTAATTCAACCAAACCTTATTTAATTAACTCTCTTAAAAACATTTTTATTCTTTTTATATCTTAGCATATGCATTGCATTATTTTTGCACTATATATATATTGATTGATTGTTCTTATTATTAATAAAAAGGCCCTTCTAAATTACTAAAATATTTTTAAACTAATTACATTCTGGATTTATATTTTATTTAACTACTATTTAATCAATATTGGTTCATTCAGTATTAATCACAAATCTCAATTATTGTAGTCAGAAAAAGCAAACCAATAACAGGGATTTTGTGCGGTCCCTGATGAAGAACAAAATTCTTGGTATTTTTAATCTTTTACTCCTCTTCACTTTTTACTACTACAATTTCAGTATTTACTCTAAGCTGTTTATACTACTTTAGTTTACTTGGTTTGACTACCTAGTGTTATATTACTTTTCTACTTTAACTTTGTCTAAATTAATATATGCTTAAGTGTAGTGTATTTATGTATATTACATTAGAAGGTACATGTCACAATCATACTACAATTTTGCTCTCTCTCTCTCTATATATATAT
>QLNU02015360.1:295320460-295351819 GCA_006491805.2 Dysdera silvatica | reverse complement strand
CTCTTAGAGACCAATGCCATCAAATTTCAAATATTTTTATTGTACTAAGCATCAGGTTTGGAAGGAAAATTTTTTGTCTTAACTTTGGTACTCCTCTTGTAAGTGTTGTTTTCAATGGCTTTCCTTACTAACTCACAGTTGAATTTTCTTATGTCTTCTTTCATGCTTTTGCGCAGAGTTTTACAAAGTTCTATGTACTCAATCCTGGAACTGGTATTTCGATTGTCCACCTTCATATCTCTTCGCCTTTTCATGAGCTGTTTCGTCTTCTCTTGTATATACAGTACAATCCACAAGAGAAGTAAAATATGTTAATTACAATCCACAAGGAAAAAACTACCAACCACAATCCACGAAGTAATAGTAAAATAGTAATAAGGCAAATTTTTGTATTTTTAGTTTGATCAGCACATAAAATATTATATCAGAATAACATTTCCTACTTAAATTGTAATGTTATCTACATTAAATAAACGTGTCTGTGTATATCTTTGTGTGTGTGTATACGTAATTGTATATGCGTGAGAGAAAGCTTATTTAATGTTAACAATACAGCATAGAAAATAAATACAAATTATCTATTGCTTCACCTGCTATGGAGTTTTTAATCAAGCTGTGCTGATTTCAAATTCTGTTTGGCAACAACTGAATAATTACATTTCATAAAAAAAAATTTGTGAACTTTATCTCGGTTTTCAAGAAAATTTCAAACATTCAATTTGAATTTATCTAGTTATTTGGCGTCTTATTAATAAAGGAAATTTTTAAATTTTAAATCTGCAAATATTTCAAGCTTTCGATCCTGTTAATTTTCTATTGCGAAATTCCTGAATTGTTTAATAAATAATATATTTAGATTCGAATAAGCCTACGCTCTGAAAAGATCAAATAACTTTTCAGAGTGATATATATATAAAAATAATTAAAAATACCATAAAATAATATCACGAATTCCAT
The DNA here is from genome assembly GCA_006491805.2 of Dysdera silvatica. NCBI lineage: Eukaryota > Metazoa > Arthropoda > Arachnida > Araneae > Dysderidae > Dysdera > Dysdera silvatica. The sequence goes on along the minus strand of QLNU02015360.1, from coordinate 295,350,862 downwards.
TTCATTTAATTCATAAATATTATATATATATATAATGTTACTTTTAATATATAGCATTGAGATATTTTCTTCTAACAGGTGGAAGGATACGTGAAAATGGGCAAAATTTTAAGCATATTCAATAAAAAATTATAGTGTCCTTCTTTGTACATTGAAAAAGTTAGAAGTTTGGTAAATGCAACGTGTTTGTGAACTTGGAAATTGGTTAGAAACTTACGTTATTAAAATTGCCAATTTGATGCTATAATCGTGAAAGTTAAAATGGTAATTTGGTTCAAGGGCAGTGATTTGACGCTATTTTTAGAATTTACTCGCGTCAATTTCAACAAGAGAAACCATGGTCCTTTACCCATTTGTTTTTGCATTTTATTACTATGAAGCGCATGACATGATTTTTTAGCCCTTCGCAGAATATAATAATGAAAACAATTATAGATAAATTTAATTATTTATTTTCTTGCGCATAAAATATATCAGAATTAAAACTTTCATATATAATGTCTTCTAAAATATTCAGCAAGTAAGTAGCTCTAGTGAGTACCTTCGCCCCGTAAAAACATAACTTACAGAAATAAGTACAGTAAGTAAAAATTAAAATCAAGACATATAAAAAATTTCATATAAATTATTAAATATTAAATAACTTTAGAAGGGCAATGTGGCTAAACGGTAGCTTATATAAAACTTATATCGAATAAAGTAGAATCAAACATAATTGTCAATTATATATATAGTAATTTATATTTTATGTGATATTTTATTTATTGATTTTATATGGACTATTTTAATTTTGCTAATTTTACTTCAACAGCTTTTCATTGATTTATATTTTCGTATATTTTTATACATAAATAACATCAGTTATAAGTAGGGTTCGAGCCAGCGAAGGACCTGGTGGTCAAAAAGACCACCCTGGTCAATTAGTGATCGAAAAAAAAAAAACCTGGTAGACACAAATTAAAATTACCATATGTATCCTTCTACGACATGTATTACCGATTAATAATCGGTAATACGTCCACGAAAATTTAACTTCTCATTGTTTGGGAAATTTTCATTTTCTTTCTATAGTATCTGCTTCCAAGTTTGAAGAGGAGGAGTGTGTTTTCGATGGAATCAGCAATTCAGCAGACTTTGTTGACTTCACATCTTGCGGGGATCGATGGCGAAGGAAAAAAGATTAACGTTGTCTGCGAATGTGACATATTAAAAACGATAAAATTATGTAAAAATGCTTAAAAAATAACACGTGCATGAAGAAAATGAAACAACTTTACAAATAATAAACATCACTGAAATCCCTTCACTTCACTTCACCGCTGGTCAACCAAGGGGAATTTAAAGTGAGACTATCTCCCGATGAAATCACAATCCTATAACATTTATTTAAAGTTTTGCCATTGGGTGTCCCCACAAAGCGTGTTTGCTTGCTTGTGTACAGGGGAAATTGGAAAGGGTGGCCGCCGGAGACGGCGCTGTAATCCCAGAACTACAAGATCTGTATTTTTTGCGAGTGTCTTACTTACCAAAATATTGCACGGACTGAGCATGCAGGTGGACTTTTGAAAGACAAAAATAAATAGTTTGCATCACGAAATTTTTGGCAGGAAACATTTTATCCTTGATGAACAGTAGCCTTAAAACCAGATTCACGATTTGCGTATGAAATAAACGGAAAACGCCCGCGCGTGTTTCAAATGACAAATTTGTCATCCATGTTTATGAATTTAACAACCATTGGTTATGAGTTGGCGACAATTGTCGCTTTGTCGCCATGCTGCCTTGAATCCTAGTTATAAGTATATTACGTTCAGGTTACCGAAGAACATCTCTAACTTGTAAGAAATCAGATAACATAGTTCATAACTACCTGGAAAAATTAAAAGCCGTATTGAAATATATAGAGACAGTTATAATATACAAAAACACAAATAATGACAGTTAAATATTTAAACCTGTATTAAAATGTTGATGGGCATTTCGATAGCGAAGAGCCATCTTCCTCGGAACAAAAACAGCACGGAAATGTTATATGTATGCAAGGTCCATTGTTACCAATGCAGCAGCCACAACTTCGAATATTCATAAGAAATTGACTGTGGGTCCATGATCCCATCTCTTGCGCTCTGAAGGCAACATTTGCCTACCGAAATCGCTGTCAATAGCTTAATAAATAATTAAAAATTTAACTGAGAGATTATTTACTTATAATTGTGAGTTTCGTGTATTGTGTTGTATCTTCTACACGCAGTGTGACGTATATTCAAGTATTCACAGACTGTGTGTCAATTTCTTGCTCAATTAGTGGCATAAGGTGGCTTCAGAAGTGGGTAATCTCCAATTGTTCATTATCCTCTCCCCTCGAATAGAAATGTCACACATAATTCATATACATACCATCATCATCAATGATGATATAAGAATTTTGTTGTATAACTGTTTCTCATTAACTCATTAATACATAATAAAAACATTAGAGCCTTGAATACAGGACAAGAATATTACAGTTTAGGCCAAGCGAACAGGATTGTCAAAAAATTACTTACCACCATAGTTAACTCTGGAACAATCAGTGGAAAAACTTTGTGAGTGAAACTCGCCGGCTGTTTTTGGGCGCTTCAATCACATTGTAATTTTTTTTTCGCCGTTGTTATGCTTAATTGTTTTTCGTTAATGATAAAATCAATTTTTTCGCTTTTTTTTTTCTCCTTCCAATCGTTTCTGAATGAACAGGTTGCTTGCTCACAGGTCCTCGTGAAATTTGAATGACCACTCGCAATAGTGCATATACGAGGTACAGTAGTACAGTGTGCGTACTGTGCAGCTTACATCAAGTCCTTAGCCATGCTTTATAATTAGGAATGGCGGGAATTACGTGGACATATAATAATAGTTTATCATAAAGGCTCTATCGGGTATGGGAAGTGAATGTAGTTTTCCCCCCTGCAGGCAAGCTTTTACTCCTATAGAAAAATCAGCAAAGAATAATTCTACCAAAGAGATGAAATTCTCTTAAAAAACAATGCCCCCTCCTCACGTATAATTATTAATTTCAAATAATAATTATTAAAATCATGTGTTACCGTGTCAAACGATAAAAGAATATTATTTTGTATTCGGCAAGAAACCTCCAAATTAAAATGTTCGTCATTGTTTAAATAAACATCATTAGTTAACAAACCTGATCTGTGTGTCTTTTCCACAAGCTGTCGTTTGCACTCTACAAAATACTAGCAAATAATTTGCGGATATTTTATATGCTTTTACGAATTTACAACTATTCATATGAAAATTTACAGACAGCAAGTGATAATAGTTTGAGATCAAAGTTTCCGAGAATGTTCTACTGAAAAATGCTGAAAATTTAACATCGTAGACAAAGAACGGTACATCAGTTTTTAAATAATGATGAGAAGGGGAAGTAGCAGAAGGGGGGGGGGGAAGCTCTGAAAGTAAAAATTAAAACACGTGTCCTGTCACTCAAATAAAAGCCTGTGCCCTGCAATTAGTGAAGCAAACAACTCGGTTCAGCCCTCATCGGTTTTTAGCTGCGCCCGGGACTGACGTGTAAATGGGGGGCCGGTGACAGCTCGCGTGTGGACTTTTTCGTCGCCAAAGGCTACCATCGAGAGAAAAAAAAAAATGAAAAATGCAAAGAAATTGTCGCCAAAATCTTAATCTTTTTCCTTAGTTCTTAGTAATTTCCTACTTTACCTCCTTTTTTAATGGCCGTTCGCAGCGTCGATTTCTAGTTAAATGCCACTTAACTTTTTTTTTAAAAAAATTCTTTAAGAAATTATCGCTCTTTTTCTCATAACTTTCAGCACCAAATGCCATATATGGCGTTTCATTATGAAAATTCATAAGCTAGCAATTTACGAAAAAAATATTTCAAAATTTAATTTAAAAGAACATTTTTATGAAAGTTAAAATTTTTCGGGGAGAATCAAATTGTGGTTAGATAGGTTTGAATTACATTTTGCAATTAAATTTACTCGTTTCTTTCATTGAAACTAGAATTCATTCGTTTAAGTTTGAAAATATTAACTTTGAACTTCGTGACAAACTGGTTTCTTTGGTCAAATTTTGATCCTTAAAAAAATAAATTCGTTAATGTATTATCATCTGATATACTATAATTGCTTATGAGAAAACTTGAATACAAAAAATGAAAACATGTTAAAAAAACTTGCAGAAAAAGGCGTATTAATCAACAAGGATAAAATACTAGACTGGAAGAATATGTTCCTGAAACTTAATATTTTGCTAATAGATAAAATACACGAGTAGTAGGTGCTGGTCAAAATGTATGAAAGAACGAGAGAAGATAAGCGCACTGAATATGTAAGAATAAAATTAAATAAAAGAGACATGCATATGTGTCGTAGCTTCAATGACCTGATACTGCCAAGAATAAGAACTGAAATCGGAAGAAGTAATATAAGTTCTAAAGGTTATAAATATTGGAATAAATTACCAGCAGAATTAAAAAACTGAACAGTAAAGAAAATTAAAAAGAAGAAAAAAATATTTATTACATGAAAATAGAGAGTAAGTAACTGGAAAATAAATTAAAAAACGGAGGGGATCTTGTGAAAGATGAGAGAACCTTCGTTGATTTCGTGTTATTATAATGCAAGTGCAAAAGGAAGTTTTATTTACTATAATAAATTAGGTAAGAATTATAGAAAAAAAATTGAGGAAATAATATGAAAAGCTTGGGATGGGAGATAGTAAAAAGAAGAGATGTGGAAAAAAACGTCTTTCCTGGATTCTAGTGTCCAAAACCTAGCCATATTTAGGATTTCGGGCTTGTTATACCCGTACTGACATTTTCTTGGAACCTTTCTTTGTATAGTCGAATATGATGTACAGATGATATACACTTTTCTCATGCAATACTGTCATATAGTACAAATTTATTAGGAGTATACAAATGGAGAATAAGTAAAAGAAGTTAAAAAAAATATTTGACCATTACATGAGCATGCATATATGAAATTAAACGTAGTTTTGAAAATGTTTAATTGGGTATAAAATTAATATAGACGAATATTAAAAATCTCGACGCAAAACGGAGTTCAAGATTCACCTGAAATCAGGATGAAACTAACTGAAGGGAATTCTATACGTATCCACCAACCCAAATATCAATTATTCCCCAATGCAAGAATTAGCAATGGAACATTGTTGCATCACCCAACCTGCAATTGCAAGAGCAGGTGTAAATAATTCATTTGTCTATATTGAAAACCACGATAGATATAATCAAATGCAAATAAATTTCGACGATAAAACGACGTCAAAATATTCAATGATTGCATTTAATTCATAGTTATCCTATTTTTCTAATGATGCCTGATATGATGGAGAATCCATTTAATTTTGTAATAGAATATATTTTTAATTAATTTAAGTTCAAACGATGGACGCCATGGAACCAATTATTTTAACATAGAAGTTACTATTAGTAAGCTGCCAAAATTTTAAAAACTGCTGTAAAATTCTTCAAAAAAAAAAAAAGAAAAAGAAAAAAAAGTTAAAAACTGGTTAGTACGAACCAGATCCAACTCACCACTGGAAGTTATCCAATCCATGGATCATGAAGATATTGAAACTATGGATAAGGTTTTCGAAATCCGGAATGGGGTTAATAGGAACGTATGGATTTATAATCTAAACTCTCGAATTTTCCCACTTTTCAATTTAAAAAAAAAAAATAAGAAATCACAATTATTTAAATACAAATTCGAAATGTAAAAATGCAAATTCAGAATATATAAATACAAATTGGAAATATGCAAATACAAATTCAGGATTTATTTATGAATAACATGTCAATATATATATATATATTAATTAATTAATTAATTAATTATTGCATTATTTATCAATAATGTGTAGAATGTGCAAAAATAGTTTGTAAATGATTTGCCCTGTAATTTTAAATACTAACATTGTGAACTAACTAGCCGAACAGACCTCGCCAAACTGAGCATTTATTGAATTTTTGCGGGGATTCTATATTAACTTCAACAAATTGAGAAAATGTCAGAAAGTATTTGTTCTTCAATCAATTTGCCTATGGGAAAATAATTAGGGTCAGGTGGTTGGCTTCCTTTCCAAAACCAACATAAATGAACAGCCAAATTTGGTAACCTTGGTGAACTGTAGATCAATAATTTTGTTCGGGAACAATCAACTGCGATCAAGACATGTCCACAGCCGTAATTACATGTCTGTTACTCTATCCCCTACACGCCCAATGCACACACTAAAATACACGCAGCACCCGTAAACACGCACTCTTTATTTTTAACCAAAATTATTATTACTTTTATCGTTATTGTACGAAAAGTATAAAGCTGCTCCATGTGTCCGAAATTGATAGAATCAAGCTGCAAAAAAAAATTTTTTTTGGAAGTTCCTTCTCGTATTTGTATTTTCAAGATCAATAACTGTTGAGCACCTGACGATATGCTTGGAATGGAATCACAGCAGTAATTTCGCCTAACGTCTGATTTAGAGGGCGGAATTGTGTACCAAAACAGGGTATTTATGTCGATTTCATAAATTCAATTGAATGCATACGAATAATAACGTCATTATTCGTGTTCCTGTTTCCCAGTGCGTTGAATCGAGTACTGATTTGATTTTAAATTATCGACACAAAGCGTGAATGTGGAGGGTTATTGTCAAGAAGGGAAGACGTATTGCTCCGGTTGACATGTTAAAATCCAGAATAGGGAATGTTTTTAAACTAAAATTACTTGCCACTTTCTTTCAGTTCACATTCTACAGAAAAAAACAATGGAGTTCGAATATTTTACTGACCTTTTTAATTGTCAGTTTTGTTAACTGAGGCTCATTTTAATTTGTGAGTCAAACTTCATGGAATTTCAAACAAGACGAAATTAGTTCTACTGCTCTAAAATTGTGAAAGCTTCTTAACTCCATGGAGGAGACATCTGATGAGTTAAGTAGGTCGTTGGTTAAAGAGCAAACTATGGTTGTTTTGAAACGCACTAGAAGTGTGTTTTCGTTTGCTTCTGGGCTATCGATGTGAGTGCTTTCCGCGTGCTTTCATTTCGCTATTACGTTACATAATAACCATTGCTTCTTTCTGCGGACTGTCTTAAACCTTGTCGCCTTTGGATATTCCCTTAAAATATTATGATACTAACCGTTAAGGATATCCCTATCCCCTGCACCTGAAAACAGTAGCGTAGGGAAAAAAGGGGTTTCTCAGAGGGCGATCCCACGTTGGATGGAAAGGTACATTTTCCCCTTCAACGCCGAATCTCTCTCTTTTCTTCTCACGTGATTTTATTAAAACTACTTGATCCCCTTATACTTTATTTGAAATACTACACCCCTATCTGGAAAAAACTCAAAGTTTCGGAAAAATGCCAAAAGGCAAATATGATCTGTTATCAAAAATACAAACAGCATCCTTATATCCCCATACGAAAATTAATCCTAGGAAGACTAATGATAAGCGAACAAACAGTAGTTAACTAAAGTATGTGGATCAATATTTTCTTTAATAACGTAGAAAAAATAATATAGAAAAAAGAGACCATCTTTCGGCACTTTGTAATATTTAGTTTCGCCTAAGTAGACACTCTATTTTTATTATTATGAATATTAGTTACCAATAAATTATTTAGCAATTAAGAATTATTGTGTTTTCCATGATATTAAAAACTTTTCATTTTATTAAAGAAAGCTGATAGTGAAGTTTTTATTTAAAATATCATTTACCGCCTTTTAATGGTTGGTTGAATCTTCCTGAGGCGAGGACAGAAAGAACCATTCTGCGCAAAGCTAAGTGAGGTATTACATGAGGTTTCTTTTAATTGTAATAGAAATTACCTTTATGGACAGCCAAATTATATAAGGAATTTCGGGACCCCGTTAGGGGAGTAAAAACGAGCCAAAAGTTTTTAAGTGTTTATAACCTTTCACGTATTTTCTCTCTTTTTTTCCTTTGTTTTTAAAAGAACTAATAATATCTTGTATGAAGTAATATTTATTTAATTGTCATCATATTCTGTAGAGAACTGAGATTCTACGAACTTTCTCTGCTATAACTATATATATAAATTATTAATTAGAAAACATGCCAAACACCAGTTTAAAGCCAGAAAATTATAGCAAATAAAGAAAATAAGTTATAATAGATGTTATTAAAAGCGTGCTAACTTCCAACTTATCTAAACTAAAAACTGTCGTGAGTTATTAGAGCAATTACCATGTTATTAGTGGCTGAAAGATTACTAAAAATTCAAAGTATTTTAATGGCATATACAGTCGAGTTTCTATTTAACGAAGTGCCATCGTTCCTCTGAAAAACTTCGTTATAAGGAAAATTCATTAAATAGAAATTAACATAAATGTTGAAACTTAATTTCGATAAAATGAAAAAGGTTAAATTTGGACAGTAAAGACTAAATTCAGTAGACTCTTCTTTTTCAACGAATTTAAATATTTTTCGTATACAAGTACGCACAAATTAATAACAAAAGTAAAGACTGAGGATTACTTTATATCTGTATGATCCTCATACAACATATTTGAAACAGAGAAATAATCACTAATTTTGCTTTGTACAAGTTTCTTATAAAAAACGTTTTGTTTATAGAAATTCTCACACTTTTGTAAATATCGGAACACGTCATCTATAACATTTTCTTCAACAATGCAACACGTATGTGCGAGAAGCAAATTTCGTGGCTTAGCCACACCTGCAGAGTGATACATCCCCGCCGATTCAAAGTTCCCAGTTTAGAACAATAGAATTATTTATCACAACTGACCCTATGTCCACAATACAGAAGGCTACCTCACCTCCGTCTTTTTGCTATTAAAATCCTCAACTACCCCTTCTACAACCATCCCGCTGAAAAATTGTAAAAGGTAAATTAAAAAAAAAATCAAATTCTTTATAAAAAGAACTTCGTTATATAGAAATTGTTTTTCGTAATATGGAGACAAATTTACATGTTAGTGCCATTCAAAGTCAAGGTTCCGCCGAAAATTTCATTAAATAGAAAACTTTGTTAAATGGAAGTTCGTTATATGGAGACTCTACTGTATATATATATATATAAACGAAGCGTTAAAATCATAAGAGTAATTTTTCATTTTCGTTTACATTTTGCGATACAAAATAAATATTTAGTATGTAATTGCATTTCTTTGGCCTGCCCTGTTAATGCAAGCTTTTTCCCTTCTATTTCTTTCAAATTTTAACGGTCGCTTTTTTTTTCCTTCCTACAATCACACTTTTGCTTTTTAATCTGGTTTTCCTGTTTGCCCGACATTTAATTTCTGTTGCGTCCCTCCTTGTTTCAATGCACACTCCTATCTTTTTTTTCTAGAACGTAATCATATTTTAATATTTTTAGAATTTATCGTAAAATATTCAAACATTCATTGCAAAGTGGCTAAAATCTTTTCAACGGTCTCATAGAGAATATTAAATTTTATTTTGCTAGGTACTACATCCATTATTTCATATAGCATTTTCTAATAGACTGAATTCATATGATAACCATATATGAGAAAGTTTTGAATTGTAGCTCAGTCTCTCCATGAGACATCAAATCACACAGGGTTACATGGTCTTCTTCAAAGCTATTTGAATCCCCCATAATTTTTTAATTGGTACGCCACTGATCTCAGGGTATATGAGTTTGTCACACACAGAAGTAAAGAAACAAATTTTGAAGTATTTCATTGTGTCCTGATTAATTAGTTTTTAATTATCATATTTTTTTAAAAACTGAATTGACTATTCTTATATCTGAAACATAGTTGAACCCACTTAAAGCGAGCTCGCATTTAACGATTTTCCGGATTTAGCGAAGAAATTATGAATGATTTTATTTGGTACAATAATTAAGTGCAACACAATTTAATCGTTTTTAGTGAACAAGATTTTTGTAAACCCCGGATTTAAAGAGCACAAGATGGCGGGATTTTTTAAACAAAATATAGAAATTTTTAGTAAAAAGGAAATCAAAATTTTCGAAAATTAAAAGAAATCAGTCATCAAGGATGTCCTTTTAGCTGAGACGAAGATAATGAAATAAATATTCAGCGCTTGAAACTGACGAATTTCTGTGAACTCTCACACCTTTCAGAATACATAGTGAAGAGTTCACTATAAGCGCTTTTTCGAGGCAATAAATTACACTGGTGACTGTGTATTTAATGTGTTTTATATTTTACGAAGAAAGTCCAATACTTTATCATAATATCGATTTTGTTCCTCAGTTGCATAGAATTGGCTCATTATAGAGTAAGTTCTGCCACTGCTAGAGTATGAAATGACTTGCCTATAAATATTCGTGATATAAATAGCTTAAATTTATTTGAACGTATAAAGTCGTTGATCATATTATTGGCAAAAGATTGAATTATAGTTTGAATTAACTTAATCGATAGTGCTTAAAAGGTAATTGCTGCTTAGTTAAGCGATAATTTTCTAGCATATATATATATATGCGTATGAGTGATGTATATTGACATAACTAAATGCTTTTTTTATATAATTTGCATATATTACATATTTATATGGTTTTATATCTGTATATTTTTAATAGATTTTTTCTATTTCAAAAATCTGTATATTGTATATGCTCGTTTTGCTTTATATTTTCATACTTTAAATGGAATTGTCTTGGATTACTTACATATGGAATGCTCTTTGGTGGTTTCTATTTCTGTTTTTATGAGGAGGGAGGGAGGTTTCGCCAAGGGAGTTACTACTCTCTTTTTCCCCCTGTCTTGTGATAGAACATGCCATTATTATATTGTATTTTCTCATTATTAGTATTATGATTTAATGTGTAGGGACTCACGAATCAACGGTCATTGATACATGAACCCACATTTCCAAAAGGTTTAATCATGATTTAATGTTCACCATTTTGTTTCCCCGCATATACGCTTTTCCCATCCAGAATCCAGATGGACCGACTCATCAGCGGTTCGCTCTGTTCCCGGCCACGGAAAAGACATTGGCTGCAGGCGACGATTGAGTTTAGTGTACAACACGGTACGGTGCAAGGATAACTTGATCGTATTTCATCAAACTCTTTGATAGGCATTTCTTGCTTATAAGTACACTTGCTGGACATGATGATTACGACCCTCCGAGTGTGACACCACGAACCCTTGAGTGGAACAGCAAATCATCAATTAGTGTTAAAGGGGTAACCAATGAACATTTGCGTATGAAAAGGGTGAACAGCCAATAAGAGTGATTGCGAGTGTAGAGACGATGAGGCGAACACCAATAAAAGACATTCTTTCGGTAGGACTCTTAGCGAGATGGTCACGCTGCCCATGATGGACATTCATAATGTCTTATAATAATAATGTCAATTCTTAATCGTAACAATTTAAGTTATTTTGCTATGTGATTGTAAATAAATTGTTTAACGTAGAGACATGCTGTCTACATAGTTCATCTGTATCTTGGTATTTCTGACTCAATTTCGATAAGGTTCCAGGGTAACAATCCACGTGAGTTGACGCACGTGCTAAAACCCTTCTGATATAACTTATAATCTATCGGTGATATTATGGAGTCTATCACCGCTCCATCGTTCTGCAATCCGTCATAGAACGATAACCAAATCTATAAATGTAGAAACCGCAATTGGTAACCCTACAAATGAAATGTAATGTTAGTTCTGTCACGAAAATAGAAAATTATGTTTATTTATTTAATGAACGTAGAAAAATACTATCGATCTTTATCCCTACGAAAAAATTACAAAAATATGGCCCAGTGGCTTTATGCGTTGACCTATTGGCAACTGTGTTAACCCTGATAAGGGTGATAATATCTTACAAACTTCATATACGAGGAAGGGGAGTGTCGTTCTCATGTCTGGTTGCCGAACGCCTTAAGGCACTCTTGTTCATGCAGGGGTCCACGTTTCGAGTCCGGGCCGAAACGGTATCTCTTTTTTTTTTCCTTACAGAAAAAGCTTTATAAAAAAAGCTGTACAAAAAAAGTTTTAACTAAAATGTGGGTGTGAAAGCTGTTATCCATCAAGTGGTAATATAACAAATTGTTCATTAAACTTCAAGAAAATTCAAAGCTGCATATCAATATATGTTGCTCGCACATACGTTATACCTATACACCTTTCGTTTTCAAGAATTTCGGAATTTTAAATTTCAAAACGGATTTAACGAGTGACCGGATGTAGCGAGCACTTTCGTTTATCTCGATCTCTAGTGTTATGTATTGGTTCTATTGTCATTTAAATTCTAATTGAAAAGTTCTCGTTTCCAAAAGGCGTCAAGGCATTTTTTCCATTCTTCAATAAACATGAATTTTTAATATAGGATTTATTTTTTACTTATATTTACTTTTATATATATATTTTTATAGATTTATGTTTTACTTTATATTTACTTTATATACATTTCTATATGATTTATATTTTAAAATACATTTTTTGTAAAATAAATAATAAATCCTATAAAAAAAATTCACGTTTATTGAAGAATGGAAAAAAAAATGGCTTAACGTCTTTTGCAAACGAGCTTATGATTATTCCAAAATTTTGGCAAATCATTTATCAGCATAGCTATATACCTCAAAAGTAGATACTTTGAAAGCTATTCAAGATTTTAATATTAAAAATTTTTGATAATTGATTGATTGATTGATTGATTGAGTGTGATGTGTGTGTGTGAGTGGTGTGTGTGTGTGTGTGCGCGCGCGCATAAATTTTAATAGGAAGGATGGCCTCCGAAGACTGATATTTGATTAAAATATTTTCTTATTAATTTCGAACCAATACTAAAATTTAAATAAATCGAACACTACGCAGATTAAATTAAACAATATAAATCAACGTTTATTGGCGCAGGGACAGCGCGTCGATAAGGCGTGATGAGGAACAGCCCGAGCAGCAACAACAGGCTTTGCGTTCGGCGGGACCTGAACCCACGACCGCAGTCCCACCGAAGGCAGAAATATTTATTTTCTTTCGAACGTTTCACCATCTAATCACGCCATAACATCGGCGTTGGTATCACTACGCCAATAAACGTTGATTTATATTGTTGTTTAATTCGATACTAAAATAATCAACAATTAAAGAACTTTACTTAAAACGAAACTATGAAACCTATTATAGTGTCGTAGGATATTTATATTGTGAACTTTTATTCATGATATAATAGTAAAGTGGAAATTAATACAGGAATAAAATTTATATTAAAGGAATCTTGGAGAAAAATGACCGTTGGAGGTTGGAAGATGAATTAGGCTTGAGTATAGGGAATAGGATGGTGGTGAAGGTCAGCTTGCGGTCCAGACAGAAGTTATTTCAAAAAAGGTGCCAGGGAAAAAAGTTATAGAACAATAACAATTCTCGCCCCGGAGGCTTTCTTGTGTTGACCATATTTGGCAATTGTGTTATCCCTGCGGAGGGTAATAATACCTTAACACCTTTACATACGGAGAAAGAGAGCGTTGTTTCCTGTCCTCATTCGTCTAGCGGTCCAAGACACTCCGGGCTAAACGGAGGGACCCTGGTTCGAATCCAGGATGGGGAAAGCGTCTCTTTTTCTCCAAAATTACATAAGCTCTAGTTTGAGCTGTAATTAATACGTGGGTGGCAAAAATTATAGTATAATAAATTCCCCCACGAAAACTCACAAAATTCTCGCCCCGGAGGCTTTCTTGTGTTGACCATATTTGGCAATTGTGTTATCCCTGCGGAGGGTAATAATACCTTAACAACAATAACAAGCTATATAATTGTCGAAGGTGCACCGAAGCCATATATCCTTTGGTCCGTAAAACTCGAAAAGGAAATTTAAGGAAGGCGGGACGAAGAAGGAGGCTCCGTAAGGTCGAACGGGCAAATGAAACCGCAGGTCGAGTGGTCGGTGAGATAGGAGGAAAGGACGTGATTGGAAGGGAGAATTGATCAAAGCTGAGATTGGCTAGAAATGCTTTGATGGACGTAAGTGTCGCTTATGGATGAGGAAGGTGATGGGAGATTTTTTGAAGGAGAGCGGGTCTGATCTCCGGAGAAATAAGGTCGGAGAGGATTCCGGATCGGATCTTCGAAATGAGAGATCGAAGGATCGAGAGATAAAAATCGTCGATGAGAGAAAGTTGGTAGATTACGATTAAGGTTGTTTAAACGAGCGCGAGCCCTAAAGTCGCCGTTAGAAATTGGAAACATTTTCCAGACCCAGAGTACGTAGATTCGTACCTATTTATCCGTGGCTGCGATAGCATTGGAGCAGTAGCACCGAGTCGTTATTTTTTTCGGCGCATAGGAGCGAGCAGACGATTTCCTGGAGTCACATTTGCCGGACCAGTTCACGAGACGATTTCCTGGAGCCACATTTACCGGACCAGTTCACGAGACGATTCCTGGAGCCACATTTTGCCGGACCAGTTCACGGGACGATTTTCTGGAGCCGCATTTACCAGATCAGTTCACGAGATGATTTTCCTAGAGCCACATTTTGCTGGACCAGTTCAAGGGACGATTTCCTGGAGCCACATTTGCCGGACCCGTTCACGGGACGATTTCTTGGAGCCACGTTTTTTCCCGGACCGGTCACCCGAGAGTTTTCACTGCGCGTAGGACGGTACATGGACGTAGGACGGTAGGACGGTACATGGATGGTGGAGAAGACCCGTGTAACATAAGTTTTATTTCACTTTACCTTTGATATGAGGTGTATTGCGGTTCGGTAGTAAAGTGTAGTCTGTAGAGTCAGGCCTCGAGTAAGATGGGCGCGGAACCAGGGAAGATAAGGTTAAGATTTTTAGATAGTGCAGTCAACAATTTTTGTTGCATAACTATTTGCATTGCATTCAAATATTGCAACAATATTACATGTGTACATGAAGTGAAATAAGTGTTTTATAGTATGTGTTTAAATTAACTGTGTTGGCTTCCAAGAGTAATCACGGGCTCAGCCCATAAGCACTGTGCTGTCGTGCAATGAAGGTGAAAACCTTAGTATATTGCCATTATAGCTTCCTGCTACATTGAATATATCAGACTCAGTTTCTTATTGCCGTCCCAACGTTTATTTGTATACTATGCGGATCATGTTGTTTTTTATTAAATCTTGGGGAATACATTAAAGAATTGTTATTGTTTTCAAGTAGCCTTATGTCTATCTTAGCGCCTGGCTATTCACTAGCTATTTACAGGTAAAACCCCAGCTAAATAGGTATAACCCTATCTTGTTTATTGATATTGATCACACTTAATCCGTAACCGTCTGATTAATACTACTTAATATTTAGCATATTTATTATTAATAGCCGAATTAAGCATTCTCTATATTAGTATATCATTTTATATTACAGTCGTTTAATAACTAGTGGGAACTAGACATTCGCGATATTTACGTATTTTATATTTTACCTATTTGAATACGTCTTGTTGATAAGCATAAAACGCATTTTTGTAATGATTTTTCCTTTTTAATTAAAGATTTAAGCATATTAACATTAAATTGCCGGGACTTTCTTATAAATTCAGCTCAATGGAAATAGATAAAAACCATTTTTTTTTTTTTTTGACCACATTTTAAAAGATTAGCTTCGATACAAGTTTCACTTTCGTTCCAGGAGGTCAGTGCTGAATTTACGTACAGACGTAGGCTCCGCAAGACCGTTGGACCTATGTCATTGGTCCCCGCAGTACAGACATTAAAAAACCTGGTGTTATTAAGATATAAGCGTTATTTTAAACTTGTTTATTTACAAATATCCGAAAAAATTTCCATTATTGACAAACCGAATATTGAAATTAATATACTACAAAGAAAAACACGATATATTGACAAAATATCGCGAGGGATAGATTCTTTAGAGGGGCCCGTTCTATACGTCTATCCCAGGTCCCATAAAAAAGCCTGAGTATCAGGTTATAAAAATCGACAGTCTAACGAGAACTGTATCTTAAAATATTTGTTTTAACAAAGATTACGGGCCCCCTAGCAAAAGACAATACAACCGACCCCCTTTTGTGCTTCGTTGTTGCAAGCGACAGGTCTGCGTTGTACTGTCAGGTCAGGTTGACAGAAGGGTGTAACGCCCATGGGCCATCGCAGCCGTCAAAGGCTTTTTTGGGCCAAGGTGCCGTCAACTCTGGTGAAGGCTCTGTAACACGTGACTACATGCCGGCAGCGCATACCCTGTTGTATACGCCCACCATCTATAGCAAACGTCGTGTTTAATCTCCTGATCTCCCGCCAATCTCCTTTTAGTAAAGTGAAACTAACCAAAAATTACAACCAGAAAAAAAAAATACTCTAGGTAATAGCGGTATATATATATATAGCAAAATTGTAGTATGATTGTGACATGTAGTACCTTCTAATACAATATACATGAATACACATATCTAAATGTATATTAACTTGGACAAAGTTAAAGTTGTAAAGTAATATCACACAAGGTAGTAAACCCAAGTAAATTTAAGTAGTAGAAACATCTCAGAATAAAAATTGACATTGTAGTAGTAAAAGGTGAAGAGGAGTAAAAGATTAAACAATACCAAGAATTTTGTTCTTCATCAAGGACCGCACAAAATCCCTGTTATTGGTTTGCTTTTTCTGACTACAATAATTGAGATTTGTTTGTTTGTTTTTTGGTTTTACGGCTCAAAGACTACAGTGGTCATGCTGCGCCGGGACCTACTGTTTTCCGAGGAATCCGAACCTCTTAAGGCCTGGGGAACCAAACCCCGGACTACAGTGAGCAGTGCGATCTTTATGAGATCTCTGAGTAAGCGTTCTTTTTGCACTGCTGGGAGTCGAACCCGGATTAGCCGCGCAATAGGAGAACGCGTTACCACACTGCGCCACCGCAGGGCCTAATTGAGATTAGTGATTAATACTGAATAAACCAGCATTGACCAAAACTTAGCTAAAAACAGTATAAACCCAGAATATAATTAGTTTAACAATATTTTAGTAATTTAGAAGGGTCTCTTTATTAATACTGAGAACAATCTCAATTGATTGTGCTCATTATTAATCAAAAGACCTTGTATAAGTTAATATACATTTAAATATAGTGTATTTATGTATATTACATTAGAAGGTACTACATGTCACAATCATACTACACTTTTACTATTGATAATAATGGTTTTTTTAAGCTGCATTAATTAGCGCTGGAGGACTAATTATTGTTTGTTTTGACTATTAAGTACCTCTTTTCTCTTAATTCCTTTCTATAAATAATAGCTCGCTAACTATTCATTTTAATCAATATATATATATAATCCATGAATTTCATTTTGCAACTCAAGCTTTTACCTCATACTGAAACCTTCCAGCGCAAATGATGAAATGCTTCCGTGAAGACATTCAAAGGTTACAATGGGATAAATACTTTAAAACAATGGGGCCCAGCTCCCCAAATAATTTGAAATAAATTGCAATTTTACATATATTGTAATGTATAAATGTATGATATATGCTTTCCATATTCCTCCCAATAATTTTGAAAATGCGACGTTACTGATCGGAAGTTATCACTAATTATTTTTTATTAAAAAATGGAACACAAGTAATATAGTCTAATATTATTCATTAAAACTAGGTATCTATAATGGTTTTTAGGCATGCTCGCGAAAACTTTTTAACGTCGTGCACCCTGCATCCATTTCGATACAACTAATTACAGCAGTCATTTAAAAATTACAGTGCTATTCAATTTATCAGCCTGAAAACGTTAATCCCATTCAGTTTATTATTTATATGCAATCGATATAAATCATTTTAGTGGATTATTAATAATTTGGTGACGCACCACACAAATTAAACAAAAACAAAAATTACACAAAATTTATTGGTGCAGTTAATTAAGAAAAACGTTACAATAAAAACGTGCGTGCTATCAAAATATCTATTAGCAACGCCTTTATTATAACGTTTCCATGGATTATTAATATTTTATCGATTTAAACGAGTTTATACGATTGTTAATATTTAATCTATTTAAATCGGGTTAGTCGGTTGTTAATACATAATCGATTTAAATCGGTTTATCTTATTATCCTTATTTAATCGGTTTAAATTCACTGGCTTAACTAGTAAGGTCTTAGTAACGTAACTAGGCAAAGTCTAATGATGGTCTATAACCATTAACGTAACCAGCCTCTGTAAGGAGGGCTATAACCTCCATCCTAATAATCCGCACAAAGCATTCATTAATAATATTCCTTTTTCTAGGGAGGGCTCAATTTTTGCTGAGTGGAATTAATCCTTTGACCCTTAAAGCTTAATCCAAAATATATACGCTTAAAACCGAGATTTGACGTAACCAGAGGCGTAGCCAGGGGGAGTTTAGAGATTGTAACTTTGTAACCCCCCATCGCAATGAAATTTTGTATATTTAACATAGGAATATATGAGTTGTAGCTCTGTAACCCCTCCCATTAAGCCTATAACCCTCCCCTTATGAACTTTCTGCCTACGCCACTGGGCGTAACTGAAATGAACTCTTCCAGATACATAGACTATATTGATATTTAGTTTCGAAAATATGCTGAAGGAATTATTTCCAAACCTTTTTTATTTTTATATATTTTGACGGTGGGGAGATAATCAGAGTATACCATTGTCCTCCTCCTTTGTCCTGTTCTTACCATAACTAAAAATAAAGAAACAGTTTTATTTAACCAAGATAGAAAGCAATGTGCCAGAAAAGTAACAATATATATATAGAGAAAGCAATAGCGACATACTGGCGTATTTAATTTACCAAAATCGCTTGGAATTTAATTCCCAGCACTTACTTTTCCCTTCCCTCCTCAAAGCCTGCGCACTTTTGAACACGATATCTTTCAAAATAATGACAAAGAAAATTACGAACCCTCATAAATCAGCTATTAGAATACAATTCAATTAAAATCTTGTGAAATTCCCTGCCAGCTTCTGCAATAGCATTGAAATTATCACCAACATTCAAAACTCTGTGAGCCTTTATGACGTAAAAGACATATTTGCATGACCACATTTATAGCACCACATATCGTCACATATATTCAGCGTGCCAGTCTTCTTCCACTTATATACCAGCAACCCTTTTACAGGCTTTTCGAAATGTAATTGCGGAGAAATTAAAATTAATTAAATTCGAATAATCAATAAAATAAAATATCGACGTCCTTGAGCGCGTAAAATAATATTTTCGTTCACGCTAATGCATTGAACCCGAAGCGTGCTTGAACGTAATTGCTATTTCGAAACCGAAATCAAATACGGAGCATCAGTTTTTGGGAACAAAAAATCAGTAAAAAATGCTTTTCGACGAAGTATAATTGGATTTAGTCGTTGCAAAAAACGTTAGATTGATCAAAGTACCAACTTCCCCAAGTTCTAAAACGACATTAAATTTACGGAAAGTGCCGACATAGCAAAAACAAAAACCGAATCATTAAATATCGCCTAAAGTCACTATAAGAATAAAGAAATTTAAATACAATAAACTGAAATTTTAAATATGCAAGATTCATTCGACGAACTTTAACACTGTCAGCGTGAGTACAATTTAAACTCAAGATATTTTTAGTTGCATGCCAATAGATGATAGAATCGACTTCCTATTAGATTTAGCGCAGCAGGATTGATATCTAAGTTAATCTACGCACCATCTAGAATAGAGTTTAGAGGCCGTTCAAGTATCCCATTTCGTAAGCATATTTTTAGGGTGAGAGGAAGGTTAAATTTTGCTTAGTTTTGTTAACAGAGGGCAAGGGCCATGCTTACGTATAGCACGAAAGGTTATAAAACGAGCAAAATGATCATCATGTGATAACTGCTCTAACAGAAGTTTGAAATAATTCATCAGAAGTATTACGAGTCATTCTTTAATGATATAAATATAAAATATATTCGCTGATGAAAGAATTTCTCTTTACCTCAGTTACTTTGGCACTTTCGCTTTCGCAGCCGCGGCTTTGCTTGTTTTTTTGGTTTTACGGCTCAAAGACTACAGTGGTCATGCTGCGCCGGGACCTACAGTTTTCCGAGGAATCCGAACCTCTTAAGGCCTGGGGAACCAAACCCCGGACTACAGTGAGCAGTGCGATCTTTTATGAGATCTCTGAGTAAGCGTTCTTTTTGCACTGCTGGGAGTCGAACCCGGATTAGCCGCGCAATAGAGAACGTTACCACACTGACCACGCAGGCAATTTCCCAATGCGGTCGAATCTGTAACACAACACCGGTAAGGGCAAAAATATTTGTGTTAACAGAAGTTCACGTTATTCGGAGAGCAAAGTGGTCGTATTATTATGGGGTTTCTTCCACCTTCAATTACCATACACACATATTTTGCTTACACTTTTTATTATATATATATATATGTACTCACACACATGTTTAGCGAAAACAATAGAAAAACGTACGCACCTTTAAAATCCATATTATGTGATTTCCTCGCCACAAACCCTTTCATAAATTATCCCACGTCTTTTCATGAATAATCATAACCATCCAGATAAGCATTTAAAATCACTCACATTCAGAACATCGACAAAAAAAGCGAACTTTTTCTTGTAAAATTGCACCCCTGAGTTTACGATTTTGCGCTCGAACTTCTCTGATCCATTTCATCAGCTCAATTTCAACTTCCTTTCCGGCCATTCTTATTCTTTTTTGAGCAGGCTCAACCTGATTAATGAATGACACAAGCAGGTTTGGTTTTTTAAAATCGTTGATAGACTGCTCTTTGCAATCACGAATTTTACGGCCGTCTAAGTAGTATTCGACTTTTCATAATCCATACAATTTAGATTTTCTAATATTTTCCCTTTAAACTCGACGATTTCTGCTTTTTACAATCCATTTTTACACTTAAACGTTGAAGGAATGACGCGTAAAACTCCGTTCTGCATGAAATAGACATTTGTGTTGATACTTTTAAACAATAAATGCATGAAGTCATGGAGATTGTGCTTTCATAACCAATGAGTGTAAGGCGATCAACTGGGGAAGGGATGGTCGACTGAATGGGACCTCAAACACTATCAGAAATCCAACCGATACACAAACCCATACGTCACCCCAACAGAACGGCTTCCGACTGTCTCATTGTGAATTTGGGGGTGATAGGAATAAAACAAAGAAAAATTATCCTACTCTTGGCCGAAGTCACCCCAACCTTTGAGGGCTATCGAAAAAAAAAGATATCCTCTTTAAAAGGTAACATTGTTTTGTCCTTCATTGGAACTCTATATTTTTGAAGAAAGGACACAACTGGAAAAAGTTGCATCAAGAGGCTTTGGAAAAGCTCCTTTTGTTCGTGTTAAACGGAGGAAATTTTCCAACGACCATTGATTATCTATATAAGATGATTTGCTGTCGCAGTTATGCAAATTAAATCTATAAGTCATCGTTATAAGCGTAAATTAAAATTAAAAAGTTAGTTTCGACGTACGTTATAGACGGCCATGTCCGTCTGAAACGTAATACGTTGAAACTAACGTTTTAACTTTTATTTACGCTCACAATACTGACTTTAGTTTAAAAGTCATTGATTATTCGTGTTAACCATGTTCGTGTTAAAAAAATTCGCGTTAACAATGTTCGTGTTAAACGGTATTTCGTGTTAACCATGTTCGTGTTAAACGGTATTTCATGTTAACCATGTCCTTGTTAAACGGTATTTCGTGTTAACCATGTTCGTGTTAAAAGAACTAAAAGTATAGGTATATCTATATGATTTGACAGAGATTCAGAAAGTAGTTCGTGTTAAGCGTCTTCGCGTTAACGAGGTTCGACTGTAATTCCGTAGTTAAATCTTTTATAGTCGGACGATGCGGTGGCCCTGCGGTGGCGCAGTGTGGTAACGCGTTCTCCTAGTGCGCCGCTAATCCGGGTTCGACTCCCAGCAGTGCAAAGAACGCTTACTCAGAGATCTCATAAAGATCGCACTGCTCACTGTAGTCCGGGGTTTGGTTCCCTAGGCCTTAAGAGGTTCGGATTCCTCGGAAAACAGTAGGTCCCGGCGCAGCATGACCACTGTAGTCTTTGAGCCGTAAAACCAAAAAGAAAGCGAAAAGGGGACGATGCGGTGATAACGCCTTCGCCTAGGGTGCCGTTAACCAGGATTCGACTCCCAACAGTGGTTGAGGAAGGAGAAAAAACGCTTACTGACTAACTACTTGCTATAGTTCAGAGGTTAATTTTTTAGTCCTTAAAAGGGTCATAGCTCTTGAACTAGACTCTAGGTACCAGCGCAACATGGTATGTGCTTACCTTGCACAATAAAAACGCAGACAAAAGCAATCACCTTTATAGTTACTTGAGGACCTACTGGAAAGTTGTTGTGAACATCTATGTAGTTATTCGTATTGGAAAGCATACATTCAACTCCATTTATGCTTTCTAATAATTTCAATAACGTATCAGAGTCCTCAATTTCGACATATTTGTTTGTTACCTGGAACAACCCCTGCATGTTTAAAGACCCCCCCCCCACTAACTGCTTTATTTGAGACTAAATTCCAACTTGTGCGAGTGTGATTGTTTACGTTCGGAACGAGCACTTCAAGCCATTTATTTCCATCGAGAGCTTTTATCAAGTTATTAATTAGCAATGTTTTATATCGACGTTTAAATTAGCAAATAACTTCTTGGTCGAGAGGCTGAAGAAGTACAGCAATGATAGACGCGACCGTAGAAAAATGACGATTTCTCCGGAGCGACAATGTATCAAAGTTTCATATGTTCGTCGACATATCATATGTTTTAATTTTATAATAAACTTATATAAGTTTTTAATATTATAATAAACTTGCAAAAGAGTAATGTAATTTGATACAAGTTGCGTTCTTTTTTCGAAAACCTATACGAATTTATAAATTGCTTTAGAAATTTTCATTTATATCAGCAAATAAAAAAATAATGAACCAAAATATCACGTAAGCGTGCATGAGGGGGAAATCAGTTGCTTATTTTTTCCTATAAGGGGGGATGGGGTATAATGGTTAATTAGAAATATGCTTACTCAGTACCTAAACAACTTCTTAAGGAATGAATGACAGGCAGAAAAAAAAAAGTCTTGCGCGCATATCATACCAGCTAATCTTCTGCAGATTGCTGCATTAAAAGCATTAGTTCACAAGAAAGAAGGACGTAAAAATCTTATTAAATTCTAATACCAGCTCGCTTCATATTCAAAAAAAAAATGGCGATGTTGATAAGCGTTCCAGGTTCTTATTTCTGTTAAAGATCTAAATTCTGATTCCGCAATTAACACTATCATAATCAATTGAATTTAGATAAGTGGTATGATTTAATCTGCATGATGCTTAATTTATCAAAAAAGTAAAAGCAAAAAACAAAGGAAGTGAATAATTAATTTATCTGTTTAACATTGAAGTACAGTTAGGATAAATAGCTTGAAAAATTTCTTAATGAACGCTTAATTTCGTGAAAGAAACAAACTATTTATTATTGAAAATGTTCTCTATGTTGAAATATGTAATTTACACATCCATTCAAGAAACCCTCTATTAATTTCGAAATAACTTTCTATTAATCATCTTCGAAACGTAATGTATCTAAAATAACTTGTCTCTTTCAAAATCTGGATTTCGCTCGTTTCTTCTCACCTCATTTTCAGAAATTAAGGTTAAAATCTTTGCATGAATTTGCTTTTTGATTCAAGGAATGTTATAAATTATGATTCTTTGATGGATGTTTTTTTATTATTATTTGTTTGGCAATCATCATACACATAATAATAAGTATAATTATACAGTGGAAATAATACGCTTTGCCAGGGCAGCAGAGGAAAAAGACTGGTAGGTCAGACACAGCTCTCGCTGCCCCAATTTAATCGCCAGAGGGCAAAGTGCAGATAATATAGTGTATATGAATGATGAATATACATGATTATTATGAGTTAGTGAGAAACGAGTAGAGCACATTTCTAAAAAGCTTGATAAAAAATGCTTATTTAATTTTATTTGGGAGAACATTCTAGAGTCGTGGTGGAAGTGTACCGATCTGAAACATGCCAAAGTTTGGCCTTGCATAATGTGGTCTTAAAACAGCAGAAGCTCTAGTGTGGTAATTATATTCTGATCGATCAAAGGGAGTGATATCAACCTCAATATTATTTCTTGTAAGGTGAAATATAAAAACTGAAATTTTATATTGAAGCAATTTATCAACTGTAAGTATATTCTAAAGTACTGTGCAGCGGATGTCGAGGAAAAGGAACTGGAGGAATCAAACATCCCCCAAAAAACGGTTTTCCAGTACAAGTCAACATCTGAGATTAGATGTAACCACGGTCCGTCAGATAAAAAAATAACAATAATATATGTGGGAAAAAGGAAAAATAAATATTTATAAGGATATGTGTAGGTAATATGTTTCGAATATTACGTATAATATCAATATTTCGACTAACTCTGGATGGTATGTGGAGTTCCATTTAAGGTTAAACTGAAGGATGACCCCTACTTAACTATTTTAGCAGAAAAGGGAATGATGTCGTTTCCTACTGAAATTGAAAGTTGATTAACATTAATGTGTCATTTGAGAGTAAAAAGAAGACATTTTGTTTAGTTTGCATTTAAAGTAAGAAAATTTTGTTTAAAAAAAATCATTGTAAATTTTGACTCCACAACTTGTTCTAGTTAGAAGGTTGTTCAAATCTTTATCCATTATAAAAGCACTGGTATCGTCTGCATAGCAAATGAACTAAAAACAGGTGGGTAAGAAAAAAAATGATGTTTACATAAAAATAAACAATAAAGGGCCAATAGCTCTATAGAGCTATGGGAAACACCACAGTGGATATTTTTAAGTGAAGACTATTACCGACATTTACAAGCTGTTGTCTGTTCGTTAGATAACTACGGTACTGAAGAGATCGTTTGGAAGGCAGCGGACACCTGCCAGTTGAAGTTTGTAAAGTAACCTTTTGGTGATTTATGGTATCAAAGGCCCTGGATAGATCGAAATAAAAGTCCAAGAAGAACGTCCGGAATCAAGGGATGGATATAAAAGATCAGTAGCTGTGACTAATGCCTGTTCGGTAGATCTGTTGTGTGAGAAACCATATTGATTTATGTTAATTATAATTCAAAAGAATGTCCATTATGTTTCAAAGGAATGTCAATTATAATTCAAATAAATGCCAATTATGATTCAAATGAATGACAATTATGTTTCAAAGAAATGTCAACTATAATTAAAAGGACTTTTAATATAATTCAAAGGAATTTAATTATGATTTAAAAAATTTAATTATGACTCAAAGGAATTTAATTATTATTCAAAGGAATTCATTACAAACCTCCACTTAAAAAGCTTGAGCGGTTAAAATTAACAATTATAGGTATGAAGATAAAGCTTCATCAGCTATGTTTCGGTGATTTAGTTGGCAGAACGTTTGGGTATCAACCAACAGGTCACAGGATCGAGCCCAATCCGTAGCTCTGTAACCTCCACCCCCACCACTTATGAACTTTCCGCGTAACCTAATGCGACAGAATAAGGTTTACAGTGCTGAATTACGCTTTCTAATAGAGGAGCTATGACGAACTAACACAGGGTCTCCCGAAAACACCAGATCCAAAGTATATAGTCGTGATCCTTGTGCAAAATGGACCATAATGGCCCTTTACATGGGGGGTCGGAGGGTCGGAAACGAATATCCACGGAGTTATGCATACTTTTATTTCGCAGAGGCGGGATCTATAATGACCAATGGCGCTTACAAACCATGAAGTTGTCTCCCCCGAAAATTTCAACTCCGGCGCGGGGTTGCTACATTGCATCCTCAAACAGGATTCCAGGCGTGTTGGCATTTTTTGTGGTTGCTGAGATTGGCGACTTGATTTTATAATTGGCGCAATTTCATAAAGATTTTAGGGCTCCTACGTAGGGCTGGAAACTTCCCTCAGTGGTGCACTACGAACATAGGAGGCCTCAAGATCCGTGGGAGCCATTCTTAGTTCTAAAGCAAGAAGTTTAGTTTGAAAAATAAATATCTCGAGACTCGCAACACCGATTAAAGAAGTTTACCTAAGGAGTGTTTCAATTTTTGCTACGAAGGGCAGGGCAGGCAATAGGGGGAAGGGGGGATTGCACAGGGACCCGGTGCGGCCAAGGGCGCCCAGTACTAAAAGGAACAAACCCTCCGCCCAGCATACGTTAACAAGATCCGTATACGGACGCCTTACCAACTGCGCTACTGGGATACCCCCGCCTGAAGTTTAAAATTACTTTGCGTACTTTCATACAAATCGCCACCCTCCCCACCTCTGGGATTCTTACTGAATCCGTCAATGCCCTCCACCTGCCAATCATAAACTTTTATGCTCCAAAGATTCTTTTCTTTTCGTTCATGTTTTACCGTCCAAGAATTCAAAAGTCTGTCCTGCAGGTAAATAATAAATAGCTTGAAAATAAAAATAAAAGTTAGTATCGAAAAATTACCCTTGATCCAGTAGCGTACGCAGAAAATTCCTAAAAGAGGTTGGTTCGAATGAGAAGGTTTACCTCTCTCATATCATATCTCTCTCTCTCTCTCTATCATAGCTCGGGTCCCGTAGACATATTGTGAATATATTCTCCCAATTGCGGGAGATTATGGCCCACATGAATCCCTCTCCCGTACGCTTATGTCTTGATCGATTCTGAATTATAACTATGGACGCCGGCATGGGGCTGGGAGCGAAGAGCTTGGATTTCCATTTACTATGAGAAAAAATTAATACGTAAAAATTCAATGGTTCGATTCTTAAATAGCTTGCCAAAAATTCGCCATTCTCGCCAAAAATTGGCGACGGACAAATTTAGGAAACTAAATTCAAGGGGCGAGCCAAACTTTCAAATACAATTTTCATTGGCTCGAAATTGTTAACTTCTACCTTCCAGAGATGCACAGCTAATAAGATACCAATTTCTTGATAATACAGCCCAGATGCAGTGTATTGGACAACTAAGTGCATTATGGGAGTAAATTTTCTTTTTCATCCAATCATGACTTGTTACTTGTTTATAGCCATAACTCCGTGGTTATTTATTTCCGACCCCCCATGTAAGGGGTAAGGGTTCATTATGGTCCATTTTGCACAAGGATCATGGCTATATACTTTTGACTCGATGTTTTTGGAACACCCTGTATAATTTTTCTACCAATGGAAAGGTTTATCCCCCCCCCCCCTTACATTTATGACTTCATATAACAATATGGTTCTGTCTAGATGCGGCCGAATCCCGCGCTGGTTAATTGAATATATGAATCCACTGCGGAGAATTAACTGAAAGGCGCTGAATGCGTGATTTAATGTTTTTAGAATTCAAAAGATTTTATAAATAATTATTAACATAATTACTTTATGAACATATTTAAGACAAATAAGTTCATTTTCATCCTCCTTCAGTTATTAGCGAAATTTATGAAGAAATTTTACCCAATTAAAACTACTGTTAATCGTTAGAAATCGATAATGAAAGATATGTCAGCATAACAAAACCACAGCCATTGCACAGCAGTAAAATTTATATTAAATTAAGTATAAATTTTTTAATTTTTAACCCAGTCTACTAGTGATTAGATCAACACTAACATTTTCCAATTCGACCTGCTATTCCAAAACCGTTAAAGCCAAATTTGCGAATTCTGATGGAATAGGATAAAGGGCATATTCCAGATAAAACCTTACTATTAACTTTTTTGTTGACGGTGAAGAAAGTATTTTTTGCATAGCAAGTTTCAAGTAAAAATAATGGGATTTTTTTCTTAAGAAGATTGCTTTCAACTCTTCCACAAAAACTGTAGATATCGAGTTTTTTTGCGCTTTCAAATGCTATCTGTAAATAAATTGTAAGCACCGCAAAGTGGAAGCATTATGGATTTATACTTAAGACGGTTAACTAAAAGGATTAATGAGCAGTGACAGGTAAAAAGAAACCAATATTTAATGCTTCTCGCGGCTGAGACAGAAAAAAATGAAACAAAAACCGAAATGAAAGGGAAAACGTAGAAAATGTTAAGCTGCTTATTAAATCAACGCTCATTGAAGATTAAAATTATAGGTATACTAAATTTTTCTCTAGACTTAAGACATGTCGTCTATTCATTTCATTAGCGGAAGAATTGTTGGATAATAAATGTTTTCTACTTACTGTTTTTGTTTTGTAGTCTTTTGTCTCAAAGCTGCAAATGTCAGGGACAGAATAGATAAATTAATGTGGCTGCAAAGCCATAATCAGTGTTTACAATTGAAAACAAATCATAACTTAACAGTTAACAGACTACACTGTCGCAATTAATTTTCATCCAGTGTTCGTATGGTTTGAGTCTATTGTATCAGTTACGCAAAAAAATCTGG
Source organism: Dysdera silvatica (assembly GCA_006491805.2). NCBI lineage: Eukaryota > Metazoa > Arthropoda > Arachnida > Araneae > Dysderidae > Dysdera > Dysdera silvatica. Next base: position 295,322,474 of record QLNU02015360.1, on the reverse strand, counting down.
CTGATGAATGTGAGAGTAATGCTTCAGAAGTTTTTGAAACTGCCGTAAAATACATTCACGAAGGCTTTCACGGCGTCTATTAATATACATTATAGAGCTTTTTGTGATGTTCCGCCGCGTCTGTTTATTAAAAACACTTAACGTTTCACTCCGTGCTATGCTGAGCATCCTCAGAAGCAACAGCTGACCAAGTTTCCCTCTGCAAAATGCACGACTTTCGCTTGATTTTTCAGTAAAAAATGAGTGAATGATCACTCACTTTCTGCCGGGACCCAGATACGACCGTGGCATGCGACCTTTCAAGTGCCCTCACGTACGCTCTCTGAATACGGAATATCGTAATCGTATCTCCAATAGCAGCCTAGGAAAAGGATGGAGACTCCGGGAAACCCCGATATGGCCCTAACATGCGACATTTCAAGTGCCCTCAAGTACACTCTCTGAATATGGAATATCGTAGTCTTAGCTCCAATAGTAGCCTAGAAAAGGGGTGAGGGGGCTTTTGACCGATCCAATAAGATCCTAGCATGTCTGGAGATTTTTTTTAACCTTAGGATTTGGTAATATTGCCAAAACGGGTATTGGCTGTTTGCTGAAAGAGCTACAACACGAATTTCGGGTCGTGGCATTTTTGAAACGGCCACAACGCTTTGTGGTCGGGGGTTTTTTTTTCGTTCATTGACCGTTTTCCGTGTTTGAGCCTAACATACATATAATGATGTCACTGAAGGGTAAAAGAAAGGAGGCAGAAAGTGGTCTATCGTTCCTTTCAACCCTCCATCCCCGGTGAGAAAAATTATTAGGAAATAAAGAGAACAAGTGTCCCCTCCCCTTATCCACTTTAAAAAATATTCTTTTTATTCGGTTTGGTAACGAATTTCAGGGAACTCCCTTCACGCATAAAGCTTGTTTGTTATTTTTGTTCTTTGTCAAGACCTTCACCAAAGACATATTCAGAGGGGGTCCGATGAGTCTGGACATTCCAAAAAAAAATCCTGGATACGTGTTGGGATTCCAAAGAAATCACAATTTTTTTAAAGTCAATCTTCAATTTTTATAAAAAGTGTTTCTGAAAATATGGATACTTCAAACACGTTTCGCGCCCCATAGTTTGGGAGCACTGATCTGCCTTTGGAAAAGATTCGATGTTTGAATGAAAGGAACGAGCCAAATGCAATATTAAATGTGAATTTGCATAATAATATCTATGATGATGATGATGAAGAGTAGTAGTAGTAGAAGAAGAAGAAGAAGAATGACAACAACAACGACAATATCTTAATAGACTCTGGAAAAAAGTAGCAGTCATCTCAATTGTGACAGATGCACTGAGAACCTTCACATCCAACTTAAAGAACTTCTTATAAAAATTAAACATTACTGTCATAAGTACAGCAGACTCAAGAGAAAAAACGTCCACACTAAGCACCGCCTAAATATTAATGTGAATAATATCAAAGAGATTTGCCAATGTCTCAACCACTCTATGAATGATGACTATATTTCTCTGGGTACTTTATCCTGAATACTTAAAATCCCCATAAAATTATTTCTTAACCCTTCCCCCATTAACATATTCTGCAGAACTTGACTAGATTTTGATGCCCAATGGAGAGAAAATCATTCATAAACAAATTTATTAACAGGATGAAGACTGCACTATCTTTAAGCGAATCCTGCTCATAAATTCCCATGAAATCCAATTAAGAACAATATGTAATAGCCTGTGGAACTCATACAAGGAAGGGTAAAAACGGCATATATTTAAAATTATTTACTATATATTAAAAAAGTATGTAAGAGCCGATTTTATTTTATTTTAGTTCCAGAACATGAATTATTCAAATATTGGAAAATTTCATGAAGTTTAAATAAGCCAAGTTTCAAAGTTAAATCTTTAACACTTCTCATGAACCATGTTGTAAAAGTAACTTACTTTTTGTGAAGCTAGAAGCAAAATGTGCAAATTTGCTACTGTGCATGTGTGGGAAATAATGTACAAATGTGCTTAAAG
>QLNU02015360.1:295306168-295320360 GCA_006491805.2 Dysdera silvatica | reverse complement strand
CACAAAACGATATTGCAATTTTAGATTGACCAGCGTGCAGTCCCGACCTCAACCCTACTGAGAACATATGGGGGGGGGGATCTTAAGACGCACTATACGGATGGTAAGTAGCATTTCTCCGTAGAAAAGTTAAAGAGTTCTATAGAGAAAGCATTTTATACAATAACCCAGTAATTCCGGGAAACTTTGTTTCTTCAATGGAAAATATTCTATGAAGTTACACCAAAAACAAATGCCAAAACCTTATAAATTTAAATTTTTTTTTTGATTTTTTAAAAAGCAAAAATCGAACTTTGACTGAACTTTTGAGACAGAAATTGTTTTTAATTTTCATTTTAATTAATTTAAAAAATAAAGATCAGAGGTTTTGAATCTATATATGCAAGCAGCATGTGTTGAATACTAAAATGTATGTATTTAATATTTTGCTTATATTGTAATTTTTTCTTTAAAGCTAAACTTTTTTGATTAAACTTTTAAGGCTTATATACGTATATTGTACACACTTACTAAACCAAATTTCAACTCTAATTATCACAATAGTCTTAAACATCTTCGGTTTTAACATCCGTCCGATAGCACAGTTTGTTTCCTAGATAAGAAGATGTATGAAATAACGGATTAAATCTTCAATAACTGTAAACGTTTATAATTTTAATTTAATAATTAAATAATTTTAATTAAACACAAATTTGATTCACTTCTGAAAACTGACTTGCAAGTAATTACTTCAATTTCAAATCAAATCAAACCAAATTTTATTTAGTCGGATACAATTTTTTGCATGAAGTGATCATGATTTACAATTTATTAGTTCGGTTAATCCGTTTAGGAAGCAAAGGGTAAAGATTTTGGAATCTGACAAAGCTCCTTCTCCCCAGAATTAGATATAATTAGTAAAAGAAATAAATAAGTAAATAAAATAAAAGAGCTAGTTTATTATTATAGGTATGGAAGGTATAAATTAAGAAAAAAGTGGTGATATCATAATTCTCTCTCTCTCTCTCTCTCTCCAACTTTGAAACATATGTTCAATAATATGTAAATAAAACTTCTGTACTAGTTTCAGTTTTTACTTGAAGAAATTCGAGAGGAAAAATTCATTACAACAGAACCTCTTAGGATCAAAGAAAGCTATTCCAAAGCCCATTTGAACTCTCCATCATTGAAACGGGATGACCTAAGTATAAAATGAAAGTTCCGAATGGAAAAAGGAAGATTTAATATCACCAAAAGAATTGCGAAGTACACTTTAAAGACGCAAAACTCTCAATGTTTTCTCAAGCATCGTTGAAAGTTTTCAAGAATTTCTTTCCACGAATGCTTTTGATTAAAAATTCCAATATATAAGGAATCCAATATAATGTCCTTGCGCGCATACTCAATGGGTTTTGTAATTTTGCTCAGCAAATTAAAATGGGTAATTCGCAGTATCGTAAAATTTAAGGAACATTGTTGTTGTGATCTTGTTACTGTTGTTTAAAAGAAGCATTCATTTTTCAGTCAATAACTATTCAATGTTCTTTAAGTGTAGAAGACAAGAAATCTTGTCTGAATTAGTCAGAGATGATTATTAGAAGATTCCTCCACGAAAGTAGGTTTCATTATTATATGATCCTTTGTCTTTTCGGTACAGCACCGGCTGGTGTTGCATTAATTTGAGTTGGTTGATTGATTGATTGTTTGGCTTTTTTATGGCGCAAGAGCATCTGGGCTATACTGCGCCAAATTTGAGTTGGTGCACACGAGTAAGGGGAATTATTTTCCGTTGTGCAGACCATCAATTGATCAAATAATTTATATCTCTTACTCCTACTAGATTTATTCAAAAGAAGACGGACTAAAGTAATTTCAGAAATAGTGCATAATTTGATTAAAAGAAAGGTTTGGGAAAAAGAAAAAAAAATATTTCAAAAATACCACATTTCTCAAATTATACAATAATAGATCCTCAAATTTTGTCCATTATCATTATAAAGTCACAATTAATTTTGTAAACGCAGTATTTCTTCGTTTAAAATAAGATTTTTTTAAATAATCTATGCTGCTAATTCAAAACGTTTTTAAAATTCATTTTCGTAATGAGAGTGAATTCCCTCGTATAATCTTTTAATTTCGATTTTAGCAATTTACCATTATATTATTTAATACTTTTTTATGGCTAAATTGTCATTATCGTTTCTAGGTGTTATTGTATTTTGTCCACATGAGTATTATTAAACATACAAAAACTTGAAGTTATGTTTGATATATTTTATAACAATTTAATAGAAAAGAAGTCAAAAAGTGATGATTAAATGCGGCAGTGTTTCCAATTCGATCATCTTTCTCTCTGAGCCACACCTAGAAACGGTTAAATTTGTCTAGTGGTACGGACTTTCAAGATCCTAGGACTAACGTTTTTTGCCGTTCATTTCGCAGCCATTCCTCAATTAAGTCATTTGTGGACAAAAACACAGGTGGCCGTTTTAAGGGAGTTTGACATATAAGAAAATCCTAATTACTTAAGTATGGGCCGGCCATTAAAATGGTTGATCTTGATATTCAAAACGCGAGAGTAGTATTCGTCACAATAGACGCATTCATATAGTTGTACTTAATACGAGAGACTGTCTAAAAAATATGCTACAAAAGAAGCAACTGAGTTAGTTATTACCTCATGAATGGTTCGTTTTGTTAATGGACCAGTTGCTGATAGTTATTTCATTGACCAGTCTTGAAAGCTTTCATCGAAATTGACATTTTGTCCAGCAGTGTGATAATTTTAATTGGGAATAACTCGCAATATACTACACATTTGTCCCTTTTCTTATTTTCGCATTTGATAACAAATATAATTCGACCTTAAAAAATACTAACGTAATTGTAATAATGTAACAGAGATTTTGAATCAGTCTGAGGTCCTCAAGTTTGTTATATTCATAGTAGATATTTTCTTGGGACCCTTCTTTTTGTGGTCATGTATTTTTATTCTTCTTTGTATGGTCTTTGTGACAATACATGAATTAATAATAAATATTTTATACATGAATTAATAAGAAATAAAGTATTATTATTATATATTTTAGGAGCAAAAGTATACTATGAAAAGTAAATATAACCTACACGAAAGACTCCATCTCAAATGACTATTAGCGAAATTTCCTGTCTACGAACAAATTCGTAAACTATAAAAGAAGCTCATTGGGTATAGTACCAATAAAATCCGGAAAAGTCGCTCCCAGCATTTCGCCCCGGACATCTCGCCCCGGACATTTCGCCCCGGACATCTCGTTCCCTGTAGATAATGAGTAGATTACAAAAATATGAATACGGTAAAAATATGTTACAACGATCTCCGCGCAATTTTAATTGCTATAAACGATATTTTTTATATAATTCTACCATAGTAATGCACTTTAGGGCTTTGTAAGTAGTTTTGATTGTAACAAGTATTGAACTTGGTTGTTTAAAAATTCAAGAAAATATACTTAATTACAATGAATTTATTGGCTGTACATATGTTACCGTCAAATTGTGAAAGGCAAGCACTATATAGAATGCCCAGGTTTTCTATATAATGCTTAAGCGTGTTTAGGCAAAGTATGAAATATCTATTTTATTTTAATATTTTACGATTAATGATGTTTTTAATGTCGCTTGAGTAAGCACGTAAACTTCCGAAACTTATTACAATCTATAACAAAAATATCGACGCACCAAGAAGGAGTTGAGTCCGAGATGTCTGGGGGAGCGAGATGTCCGGGAGGCGAGATGTCCGATGAGCGAGATGTCCCGGGAGCGAAATGCTGGAGGCGACTTTTCTGTAAACCAATTAAACGCGGCTACCTAATCCATTTTACACGGAGCTCGTTAATTTACAGTGAAACTCAGTTATAATTCAACTCGGACAAAACGAATTCATGAATATAATGAAAATATTGCTTCATTCAGTTAAATTTAATGTATAATATGTACGGAATATCACGAATTATTATTTTCTTCCTAATTTCATTTTCACACTGGTGCTAAAGGGCTAGTATTTTCATTCATTTTTTTCCAGAAATTTCAAGTATAAAAAGAGACAGAAACATAACATCGTCATTACTCCTGATGAAGGACTGCTGCTGATGCGTCCGAAAGCTTGGGTGATCTTTTTCATTGCTATTTTACCAGTGTTTAACCTTTTGTATGTAAATTTTCATTGACTTTAAAAATAAGACGTTTACTATGAAACACAAAGCCAACGTCGGAATTCAGTAACATTCAGAGTGCATGTTACCACACTGAAAACGGAACTTCTTGCTCTAATGCTCGGGATAAGGTTGACGAATTAACGGATTTATTTTTGGCTTTCGCTTTCTTTTTGGTTTTACGGCTCAAAGACTACAGTGGTCATGCTGCGCCGGGACCTACTGTTTTCCGAGGAATCCGAACCTCTTAAGGCCTAGGGAACCAAACCCCGGACTACAATGAGCAGTGCGATCTTTTATGAGATCTCTGAGTAAGCGTTCTTTGCACTGTTGGGAGTCGAATCCGGATTAACGGCGCACGTGTTACCACACTGCGCCACCGCAGGGCGGATTTATTTTTGGAGCTCTGATGCAAACGAGAGTATTTTCAATACGTTAAGTATTATCAAATGTAATTTTAGGGATATAAAGCTGAAGTTTTTAAGCAAATGCGTTTACTAACTACATACAAGAATATATGGGAGTTCAAATATGCGCTGTATTAATGCATAGTTTTACATTATACATATCAATAATTAGCAAAAATAAATAAATTTTTCGATATCATGTTCATTAAAAATAATTCTTGTTAAAAATAAAAGTGGTCGATTGGGTGTATTCTTTTATAAATTATGCATATTAAGTAGTTTACAAATGCAGGATTTTTTATGAATGATTTTATAGAATAACGGTTGTGCACAAAATAATGGCTATAATGAAGAAAATACTCCGACCCCTTGATGCCCGTTGTAACCGAATTCGACTGTCTTTATATTCACTGTTCGCGGTACATGAGCTTAAATTTTACTGAATATGCATCGCAGTTCATGTCCCGTTAAGACGTGAATCCCATCTCAAATGGCTCACTAAAGCTCCTTGAGACCTGAAACTCAAAACAAAGCAAACGTAGCTGATTCAGTATCTAAAATACCGCGTTAAAATTTTATTTTCCCTTTTCTCGGAAAATTTTCCCTATTTTAGGGGAAAACGATTCAATACAAATCCCTTTTAACCTTAAAAGATATGTATAGAGAAATTAATGATTAATGGAGATTTCTCTTTAGCCTATTTTGCAAGGCTTTAAACTTAGGTCATTTTAACTTTAAATGAGCCAGAAAACATTCAGTTTAATATAATCGCTATTTTTCTTCTCCAGCTAATTTAATGGTTTTAGTTAAAGCCTACACCGAAATGAAAAACAGCTTATAATCATGATTCATTGCATTTTAAGAAGCGAATTAAACTGGATAATGAAAATTATATCCTAATTATTTTAACTAGTAATTAAGAGCCGTTAATACCCGAAGTGACATTTATTAAATGGAGTCTGCTGCTGAATTATAAGTTTTTAATTATTTAGTACACAATCTTCAGGTATTAAAGAGTTTCACTGAATTTTAATTATTTTCAAATGTGTGTTTAATGCACCGCTAGAAAACCTGATGAAAATTTTCGCACCTCAAATTAAAGCCAATGGTTTAGAGAGCTTGGCATGATGAAGAAATAACTTACCCTAAACCAAAAGGAAGTTGATGGAAACGAAACAAAAATAAGGGTTTTTAGAAATAAAAACAAAGGTGCTGAAAATATAAAGAAATTCAAACAATTTAAATTAAATAATAACACAAAGTGGAAACTGATGGTAAGATCAAATTTCTGAAAGTTACAATAACTGAAAAACTCAGCTGAAATGAACATATAACAAAATAAATAGAAAGATCAGTCAGAGAATTGGAATAATAAAACGGAAATGTTTCACACTGCGTACCCAGAAAAAACATAATTGAATTATACTTTGCATTTGTATATTGCAATTAATTATATTGCAATAGTGTTTGGAGAAACTTAGAGAAAAAATCTGATAATGTGTTAGAAATGATACAAGAAAAGTTTTTAAAAATAACTATTACGAACCGAAATATGGACTTGGAAATTGTAGGGAATGGATTTAGAATTTTACTCACTGGAGTGATAAACGAGTGGAGCATCTTAAGAAAAATGTCTAAAAGAATGATAAATAACAAATATAAAAAATTGATCGAGTTAAAAAAAAACTATGGGGAGAAGAGATTGAGAACTGAATATGATCTATACTTGCCTAAGATGCGAAGAGAAATGAACCTATAATAATATCGACTACAGAAGACATAAACGGTGGAATAAGTTATCTGAAAAATACAAGAAACTAAATAATTTGAAGCTATTTAAAAAGGCAGTGAGGAAGAGATTGATAGAAAGGGTGGAGAGGGGGAAAGGGACCTGAAATGGACTGGGGAAGTGAGTAGGGTCTAAAGCTTGTTATGTGCTACTGGCATTTACTTCGGACCCTCTGCATATGAAATACTGGTTGAGTGATTAAAACTATTGGAAGCTAAATAAAAATATGCATGAGTATATAAAAAAATTATGTGTGTTTAAATAAATAGTATTTGTATTCTATAAAAAAGTGAATGTTTCAAGGATAATGCTCACCGGTGTATTGGTATGTAAAAAAAATAAATAAACTATTATTGCTATTAATTTAGAAACCAAGTTGAAGCAATTTAGAGGTGTGCGGAATGTAAATATGCCACACACTGAGCCTTAAAAGTAGCATTGAGTGTTAATATGCCCTGAAAAATTACAAAATTCCAATAAAAAAATTATAAAAGTAAGGAAAACATTGGCCAAAGTGTCTCCCTTGTGAGAAAGAGAAGTTGTATGGGAATTTTATTTATTTATTTCGGTGCATTCACAATTTTTTGGCTCAAATTAAAACCTTTTTCACTTGATTCGAAATACACAAAATAGAAAGCAAGCAGTCGTATTCGACATGAGTAGATACTGGTCATAACGCCAGGACTATAACCCAAAAGTCATTTATTTGAGTCGGGTTCTAGGAACATGGTCTTTTTTTCTGACACCTACGGGTCGAGAAAAGAAGACGCCAGCTTCAGTCTCTATGTGCCATTTTAAATTTGTACAATTTGCAAGAACTCCTCTCGTTCACGTTTTTCGAAGAAGTATTTGAACATATTTGAAAAAATGATGAATAATTGGCTTGACAAAAAATGTAAACATTCTTCTATTCTAATCCCTTCTTAAATATGAATTTAAGGAAGTAAGATACTTACCTATTTATATCCTTATCTATATATCACATATATTTTATGGATTCATTAAAAATATACTAGGCCACTGGTTTCTTCAAAATATTAGTCGAGACAAAGCTGTCGTAAATCGAATTTTGGTGGGTCACGCGAAATTTTTCAAATTTGAAAATTTTACGTATGTGTATATACGTATGTACTTAGGAAGGAAAGACAGACAGCAAAAAATCTCTCTCCATGTCCTTTGGTTTTTCAAATTTTTTAGTTTAGAAGGTTGGCTATTGTTTTATCAAATTTGGAAATACTGTACTAGAAAACGGTGCATAATAGCACTTGGACACTCTATTTGAAAAAAGTATTTTGATATTCGAAGTTACTTTTTAAAAAGTATTTTGATATTCGAGTTACTTTTTAAAAGTATTTTTCTATTAATTGTCCAAACCATTATTTCGAAACGAAGGCTAATTTCAAAGTAAGTTTTAGAAAAATTCGCATCTCCAAGATTTAAAATAGAAAATAGGAGTAGTTGTGGGGGAAGCTTTCATTTTATTGGCGCCCAGATCCTGTCAAAACCAGGCACAGATTAAAGATAGCAGTAAATAAGCACAAAAAAAACGGATAATTTTTTTTATAGATATGTATACGAGAGAAGGATAATAATGTAAACGAACTAGTTCCTAATAAGAAAAATCATTTATTTTACTTACTTCTTTAGAAATGTCTGAAGCAGCATAATAAAGAAAGACGAATGAAATGCAGTATTTTCTGCTTTCTTCTCTTTTTTTGACAGAGGAAACTTACACTACTTTTCGAAGAAATTAACCAACGGGAAAGAAGAAGTTTTGAAACTGACGAAATTTGCCGGATAAAAGACAATTCTATTCGGAAATGCATTTCGGACTGCAAATATATTATTTTTTCTATATGTATTCTCCCATTGTTGCTGTATGTATCATTGCCTCATGAACACGAGAAACATATCATTAAAGGATAAAAGATTTTGGCTTTCGTTTACGATTGGAGATTGCTAAATAAAATAAAGTCTAGGTGAGGAAAACATTAATTGTGTGTCTCTTCCTTTTTGTTTACTTTAGCTGCGAAAATTAAGTGAGATACAATGTTCATTGCTGATGGCCATTTAAGAAAGATTAGTGATTTCATGATGCTTATAAATAATATAATGAAACAACCTACAAATCTAATCATTTGCAAGCCATTGCAATAGAAAGTTGTGAATTTTGCTTTGTAATTGGAAAAACACATTATTTACATTTATGGTTCGTATATACACACACACACCAAACTAATTAATATTAGAACTTTAATCGAGACGTATAAAATTTAAACGCGTATCAGATATAATGCATAGATGGGGGAATTGGGAAAGTTTGCAAACTATAGAAAAAGCAAAATAGATAGGTTGAAAATAAATTTAAGTATATTTTTTTTTTCGTGCGATAAAAAGCCTATACAGAAATAAATATCTTCGAGAAAGAAATCTTCTACATAGCCCACTGTTTATTCATTATTTTTTGTTCACTGCTGTGTAACATACGTTTATAACAGGAAAATTGGGGAACCTTTTCGTGTTGAAAGGTTACATTAAATTAGTTATAATTGAAGGTGGTCGCATTCAAGAAATTTTAATAAAATATAGGGGCATAGCAATACAAAAATTATTGAGGGCCTCAAATAGCTTTTTTGTTCGACGGATTTAGCGTTAAAATGTAACACTGTGTTTTGCTACCAAATTTGAACTTCGTTTAACCGAAATGGTCAACTGTACTTATTATTATTATTTTGGTACATACTCTTTCAATATGTTTGGTAAAAACGTTCATATTCACTTTCTAATGTACTCCGGCCAAAAGAGAGAAACCAATACAAATGGTAGATGAAGAAATCTCATCACTGATGCCCTTTCTTCTAACAGACAGCCTGCTCGCAATTCATCTTCGATTGAATCCTAATAATTGCGCATTCTACATACCAATCAAGATATTGTCATCACCAGGTCAGGTGAAGTTGGTCAAGCGGTTGTTCTGGACAAAGATTTTTACTTAAATGATGTTACAAGTTATTACATGAAGATCCATATACCGCTATCAACAAAGATCCTTCTGGCATTCATTTAGCTAAAACAAGGGAAGCCCTCAAAACTAGTCAGTTCGTTGACTCTCGCACCAAATTCTCTATTACTCCTAGCATCGCTAACATTGCTCGTCTATACGCATTACCTAAGATTCGTAAAGTCATTATCCCATTCCGTCCCATTGTTAGACACAATGGGACGGCCACCCACCAACTTTCAAAACATCTCGTAGGTCGTTTTGCTCTTCTTCTTCGGAATAATTGTTTTACGATCAAAATTTCATCCGAATTTGTGACTCATCTGAAGAAGATTCCTCCTGGTCCATCCAAAATGGTTTCATTCGAAGTTCAAAGACTTTTCACAAATGTACCGGTTCAAGGGGCTCTCAATACGTTATCCAGGCGCATGGAGGAGTTTCATTTTACTGATTTTGAAATTCAAGAACTCATCCCACTCACTGAACTGTGCATCTAACACAATTATTTTTCCTTCAATAATAATCTGTTGGGAACTGAAGGATTGACCATGGGTAATCCCCTCTCTTCTTTACTTGCGGACATTTACCTCAACTATATCGAAGTCCAAATATTGGGCCATTTTTCCTTTAAATGTTGGCTTAGATATGTTGACGATATGTTCTCCATTATGCCGGATCAGCCTCTGGATCTTTCTCAAATTATTGGCTTCCTCAATTCACTGGAAGCGCATATCCAGTTTACTTGTGAAGAAGTGGCATCTAAAATCCCTTTTCTGGACGTCCTCGTCACTCGTACATCTTCAGGATTTGATACTTGTGTCTATAGGAAACCCAACTCTGTTTGTTTGTCACCACATGCTCGCTCTGCACACCCTTTGGCACAAAAATAAGTGCATTTCATTGGTTCACAGACCGTGCCTTAAAATTATCATCAACTCCAGATGCCTTAAATAGTGAACTTCCTTTTCTTCGTCCTATCGCGCATAATCGTGGCTTTTCTCCATCAATCATTAATAAAGTAGTCGAGAAGTTTACTCGTCGGATTTCGCTTCCCACTTTCCTGTCACCTGCTTCACCACCTTCCAAAGAAACCATTTGCATTCCGTTTGTTCCAGGGATCTCTTACAAACTCACCTCTATTCTACGCAAATTTAATTTCAGAGTGTGCTTTAAACCCATTAACAAGATTGGCTCAATAAACCTTAAAGACAAACCCTCTGAATTCGACAAGTGCGGAGTATATAAGATTGATTGTGAGTGTGGACAATTTTACATCGGACAAGTGCGCCGTGCACTCCGTGTCATATTTAAAGAACATGAAGCGTATGTCCGTAAGCAAGAATTCAACAAGTCATCCATTGCCAAACATGCTTGGAATTTAGACCATAATTTCTATTCTCTAATGCCAGTATTATCACTAATTATTATTCTTCCTCAGATTTTAACTTTCTTGAAGATTTCCATATTTTTCAAAGTGGCCATTTGTCAGTGAATGATCTTAACGACAGCACACATTTTCCACCTTGCTACAAAAAACTCTTTGTTTCTCCTTAATTTTTTAAATATTTTTCCCCTCTATTTTTAATTTTTCTTTCACCACCTTAATGTTTGTTTTAATTTTTCTGTCTTTACCACCTTCCGGATTTTACCACTTTTTTATCTATTTAATTTTTTCCATTTTTAATTCTGTTTTTAACCCTTTAATAGTTTTTTTCTTTTTAATTCCTTCTTCTACTTATTATATTTTATTCTCACTTCTCTAATCTTTTTCAATGTTTTCTTCAATTTTAACCTTTATTTTATTGTAAATCACCTTTTCTTTATTTCCCTACCAATAAAGGGCAACAATTGTCCATCAATATATTTCTTTTTCCTTATTATTATTTTTTCAGTTCTATCTTTTCGCTCGGACTGCAAGCACGTATTCGTTCTGAAGAAGAAGGATAGATCCTTCGAAACAATTGCAAACGTTTTTTGAATATATAAATGCGATTGACGGTGTTTTACTTACTAATACAAATGATAGATATTGGACATATAAAAAGATATGTGTATATTTTTATATATATCTGGTACCTACAAAGATGATACTTCGTTTTTCTTTTGTATATTAAATACCTTCATTTAAGATAGTAAATAAATAAATAAATAAGATGCGCACACAAAATTATATAATAAAAATAAAAGGAATTCATTCTCAAAATCTGAGTCCATCCAAAAGGCCACACTTATGGGTCAAAAAGGTCGCAGGTTCCCCATCCTTGGTTTATAATTAACTTTCCAATATTTGATACTTAAAGACAAAATTATTTTCTTAGGAACCAAAAGATTTGTAGAATTTTTTAATTCTTGATTTAAGTAATTATTTTGATATTTTATATATCAGTTATATCAAATTTATATACGGAAATATAAAACTCTGAATTAGAGCAACATCCGAGCGCATGCCTTTTTTTCGTATCCATTGAAATAACTTTATATTTATTTATTTATTTGCAAAACTAAGCGAACCCAAGCATCTCCCAATTGGAATTTCTAATTGCATCTTTGCTTTATATTAAAACCTTGTTCGCTTCAAAATATATTCCGCACACAAGCTGCGGTGTTCTGATTTAATTTTCATTTAATTTTCAATTTTTAAATTAGTTTCGAGTTAAAGGAAATTCCCACTTTAAAATCTGATACCATATTCATAAATGTATGAGACAGTAGAGGAAAGTGGAGTTCAAAAAGCGTACAATAGAAGTGAAAGGTAGACAGCAAAAGAGCGAACTCGAATTTGCCTGGATTATAAAAACAAGCATGCTTTTTCGCAAGAAAATAATTGCGATAAGATGGGTTTCGTTCCCAAGTAGATCTCAAACTTTCAAAGCGTTTCCGAACTCGAAAAATGCATATTTAAAACGTTTTAAGAAGTTAAAATGTGCTTGTACATAGTTTTGAACTGAAAAGTTTTGTGCATAATCATGAGTTGGTACCTATACCTCGTGTAATTTTAAACGGCATGCAGTTTTAATTTAATATACAGTGTCGTGAAAGACAAGTAATCTATAATACATTGTACTCAGGTCCACAAATGTGTGATGCACGTAACAAACGTTTGGTAATTCCGGAAGCCGTATTGCATCCATTTGCATTTATCATAGGGTACATTACTTCGTTTTGCTCTTTTAAATGAATAATTTTTAAAATACCACACATATTTATAAATTACAATTTTTAGAAGGCAGAACTCTGCCACTTATTGCAAAATTCAACCTTAAAGCTAATTTTGAACGTGGAGCTTTATACTCTGCAACAATCACGTGAACGTATGACCTTACTGTTTGTAGTTCTCTCTGTATATTAGGTTTATTTATTTAATTATATTACTCAATACTGTTTTTACAACTCGATATGAAGGTACAACGTTTCAAAAACTTTTGTCTTTCACGGACTGCTGTAAGTCCGAGGTTTCTTAAATTAGACTAAATTAAATTATATATCCCCGAGAACGTCACTTTTGGAAGTTTTACCGTCACATATACATGTATTTTTTAAACCGTGACGGGAAATGCACTATTTCACTTTTTCTCCCGAAATTTTCTGAAGATTTTTTAGACTACTCGAGAGGCCGCCGCGGATTATACTTTAAGAAAACTGGGATAGTAGATAATTGTGAACAGTTATTAATTTGCATATACAATCATATCCCGCTATAGCGAACCCGGCTTATAACGAACTTCCGTATATAATGTTGGAGGAGGGGTATAAAATTAAATTGCTTAAATTTTATTTTTGAAATTATGGAGATTAAGTTAGGGGAGATTAAATAAATGGCGAGCGCGTTGTGTTTATAATATAGATGTCCCTCCACAACTGGTTTAAAATAATCATGAAAGGAAAACTATTCCGTAGACCCAGCATTTCGGGAAAGAGAAGTCAATTTGCCCCTCTATTAAATTAATGAACAGGGGTCCATCCTTTTGGACCTATGCTCACTGATCAAAAATGATGTAAATGCCTTAATTAACTACTTAATTATGCCCTTAAGCTGGAACTTAATTGTACATGTATATCAAGCATGCACATTGATAGGCAAAAGAAAACTACGCAAAGGAATCACTCTAAGATGTCATTTTGAGATTTTAGCATTTAATAAAATAAAACACGTAATGATTAATTACAATCCATTTTCTGGGAAAACATGCCCCAAGTTTCTTCTGGACAATAGTTACAGGTGATAGACCTAGGGTTAATACCCTGAATACATAAGTTACAGTGGGGGGGGGGGACCAGATTCCCCAACCAATCATTTACATATTAGAATTCTTTCGCCTTCGACAATAATAAGAATTTGACCAACTACCCATGCTATTACACTCATTCTAAACATCGTTTTGCTACCTTGAATGAAAATGATTAACTACCCAATTTCGGGTCTCACTACGAACAGTTGTTCATCTAAGCCAATTAATTAAAATAAAATAAATAAATATCTAACAAAATTAAACTAGGACACAGGACACAAGGAGTTTTTAAATTAAATTAAACAGAGAAGAAGGCAAAGGGCATAATTATCATATAGAGTGGCCCATGACAAAGTGGGGGTCCCAGGCCCCTGGACTTTTTGTGTCCTCACATAATACGTAATAGTGCACCGCTAGAAAAAGTTGACATGGGAGCAAAAAAAACAACAAAAAAACAATGAGTTACAATATCTTCCTGCTGGCCAGTAATTGTCACAATCATTCACATGAATTAACTTAGCATACAATATATACAATTAAAAAATTCACGATGCAAATGGAATCAAACGAATTACAAAATCTTGCCTGAGCTTG
>QLNU02015360.1:295271637-295283894 GCA_006491805.2 Dysdera silvatica | reverse complement strand
CAGTTTCCCTATTGGATTTCAACTCACGAATTGCGTGAATGGATGGTGTTTTTTAGAAGCAGAAATGAAGGGCGCTCCTGCTGTCGATATTTCAATGTCAGGAATAAAAGAAATGTTTAAAGGTTGTTTTGAAAAGAAAACTTTGAGATTTAGGTAGCTGAGTTCTCTGTAAATGTTATAATTAAGTTTCAACGTATCAGTCGACCATTTGATTTTGTTAACCATCATTAAATGTTTTGTAAAATATATATTCAGCTATGTATTTCACACTTACCACCCCCCCACGACCGCAATAATATTATGGATTTTAAAAGGTCTTTTTACTACTATCTAACTGCTTATTTAACTATACACATAAGTGATTTATTATTGTTTGCATGATTGTATTAATTGTTTTCACACACACCTACGTAGACATCGGCAAAGTTACGTAAAAAACGATTCTAAAACCATAGATCGTGGAAATCGCCATGCTATGGCTCAGTGATAATGCATTTATACCTAGCGTGCCCTTAATCTGGGTTCGACTCTTCCAACGCTACAAAAAAAAAATTTTTTTTTTCAATTACAGATTAATTACTCACCGTGGTTTGGGGGTTGGTTACCTTAGGCCTTAATAGGTTCGAATTACTCGGGAAAAGGTAGATCAACTGCTCAACGGTGGAGTGGTGGTAATCAAGACAAATTTTTGTTAGCACCCTTGGGGGTCGAACCCGAGTTAGCAGTACGCTAGACGAATGTGTTACCACTGCAGGTCATGGAAAATGATTTTCTGGTTAGCTAAGCAATCTTATTGGCAACCAGTAGCGGTTCCAGACAGAAAAATTTGGGGGGCACAAATTCCTGACCCAGTACATGGCGCCACTGGCGTCGCCCATGCGCATAGCAAATACAATAAAATCCGGTTATATTTGTGGGGGGCCGTGGCCTTCCGTCCTCATCTCAGAACCGCCACTGTTGACAACATATTCATATAATTGTGCAGCGAGTTTTAGTGGACAATAAGTTTTATATCCCAAATGTCTAAACATAAAATGAGATTAGTATAACATATTATTGATAGCACTGTTCGCACTTTATATGTCTGTCATTTTATGAAAAGTTATCAAATATTTAAAAACTGTTATACATACTTAATAGGCAGAATAATTTGCGTATGAAATGCTAAATGAGGCCCTGCGGTGGCGCAGTGTGGTAACGCGTTCTCCTAGTGCGCCGCTAATCCGGGTTCGACTCCCAGCAGTGCAAAGAACGCTTACTCAGAGATCTCATAAAGATCGCACTGCTCACTGTAGTCCGGGGTTTGGTTCCCTAGGCCTTAAGAGGTTCGGATTCCTCGGAAAACAGTAGGTCCCGGCGCAGCATGACCACTGTAGTCTTTGAGCCGTAAAACCAAAAAGCAAACAAACAAACAAATGCTAAATGAAACAAATGTTAATTCGTTTGTTCCTATATCCAAATGTAGACACCTATATTCTTTTACTAACAAAGCTTTGTAAATGCGTGTAATTTACAGGGTGTCCGTTATTGAAGTTTGCCTTCTGAAAGATTGTAATTATTCAATAGGAAAAACTTCATATGTAATGTGAGATCGTCGGCGATGATGGAATTTTATGTGGCGATAAGATAAACGTAGTCATAAAAGATGCCACTAGGGACACATATGGTGTTGCACCACCGTGATGGATAATTCAATTTGTCACAAAACTCACGATACATCGAGTTATTACACAAGAACATGCTTGATTATTAACACAACTTTGGCTATGAGCAGTGAGAATTGCTCAATATAGAAAATAGCGAACTTCGAAGAGAAACTTACGATTTGTTGGATAATATCGCGACAGCCATATTCCTTAGGAAATCATTCTAACTTTCCAGCCATTCGCATAGCAATGAGAGGGCTCAGGGGCTCAAGTCTCCCCCATATTAGATATAAAGATAATTTCTCCTCTTTAACGCCACATCACATAATCTTCTTTAAAGCTACTTGGGTCCCCTCCCCGCCCTGCGGTGGCGCAGTGTGGTAACGCGTTCGCCTAGTGCGCTGTTAATCCGGGTTTGACTCCCAACAGTGCAAAGAACGCTTAGTCAGAGATCTCATAAAGATTGCACTGCTCACTGTAGTCTGGGTTTGGTTCCCTGGGCCTTAAGAGGTTTGGATTCCTCAGAAATTTGTAGGTCCAGAGGTTCGGATTCTTCGAAAAACAATAAGTCCCGATGCAGCATGATCATTGTGGTCCTTGAGCCATAAAACCACAAACAAACAAACCTGCCCTTCCCCCGAACATTTTGAATTGCTACGCCCATGCTTTTAACCTGGGGTCCACAAAAACATTCTGGGACACTGGCTGTGGGACTATGCCAAAAAACGTTGTCCACACCAACTTTTATAATCAACCCAATGGAGACCTCAAAACCAGCATTTTACACCACATTCACAAAGTTTTGAATGAAACTACGTTCTGTAGTCGAACACGTGATTTCGGTACATTGTCAATAATAGAGGACAGATAGCGTATCGAACATGTTCTTGTGTAATCACTCAATGTTCCATATGTATCGCAAGTTTTGTGACATTTTAAATTATCCATTATGGTTCTTCTGCGTCCGCGTATCGTCCTAGTGGCAACTTTTAGAACTAACCTTTGTTTCTCCCACCAAAGAAAACACAATGCAGTAAACGTCCTCGTGTTAGATATGAAGCCTTCCCAATGAATAATTCTTCAGTTATTGATTGATTGATTGATTGTTTGGCTTTTTTATGGCGCAAGAGCATCTGGGCTATACTGCGCCAAACATGGTAAAATCAAAGACTGTAGTAAAATTCTTCAGTTATATCCTTTCGAACTATGAACTTTAATTATGGACACACTGTATATTTTCATAATGAATTTTGAATTAAAAATAAATTCAAAATGATCACTATTTTAAAATTAAAATAAACTTGAAAATAAGTTAAAAGAAATATACAACTGAAGGGATATTTATTTCCTTATTAATGTTGGGATTATTAATTAATTAATTATTAATGTTGGGAAGATTAACTAGCAATATGAAAGTTGAGTAAATTGATGTGTTTATTAATTAATCCCTCTTACCAATGACTTTCCAATTCACGTAAAAATTAACGATCACGTCTTTGTTGAACTTATCTTAATTTGTGATTCGTTAATTAATATTAAAATTAGCATGATTATGCTTCGTTAGATAATTCTTAATCTCTAAACAAATAATTATATTTAAAGTCGTTAATTACGCATTTCTTAAATAGGAAGTAGCATGGGAATGAGAAAGAGAGACCGAGATTATAAAACAGTAATAGCTTTTTTGTAAAAAACGTCGCATTTTTTCAAAATACTCAAAATGGCAAATGTTCCACTGATGGCAGATTATGGAGCTTTAAACAGAACTGAAACTCATCAAAACAAAATGGCCTTTCATTTTACTTTCAGATTTGTCAAGTAAAGTAATCGCCAAGTTACAATTGACTAAACCAAAACTGAACTTACCATAACGTTGTAATAGTGTAAGCGAAATAATGTTTGGAAATAAATAGTTTGGGTGAAAAATTCACATATAGTCATAGTCAGTGGCGGATTTACCAATAGGTTAAATAGGCTAAATTTTTTGTCAGCCGATTGAATTATTAATTTTGAGTTGTTATTTTCAGAGGCGTAAGTGAGCATTGGCAAAAGGAAAGCTGCCGTGTGCACCGCCTTGAAAGAGGATCAAAAGTCGCCAAATTCGCGAATACATGCCAAAAGCCGCATTTGAACTAATCGCTAGGAGCGTCAAATTAAGAATTTGGTAAAAGCGTCAAAATCTCTATTATGCCTCCAGTTACGTTTGGTAAGATTAGACGGCAAACTCGTAAATCCGTCTCTGGTTGTAGCTTAGATGAGGTGTTAACAATCGCTTCAGCCGAAAAATGGTCTGCCGTCAACAGCAGCCTATATTTTGTTCTGATGATGATGGTAGACTTTCCCGCCTGAAACAGTTGTTAACAACTCATCTTCAACAATCGCTACACCTGTGGTTATCTGTGAATTTTTCATCTAAGCAATATTACGCGTAAAAAAATTAAAAGCTTTCGTACACCGTGAGAGCTAAAGCATTTGAACACCTCTGTGAAACCCTTTTAGCATGCTTTCCATGACATACATCTGAGTCTGCGCCCACCGAAACATTCTTTCATTCCATATTTGCAGGGCTTCTGTCACAGTTTCCGTAGAGGAAGGTCTTACTAATCGAAAATGAATGCGGCTTTCTAATTTGTCCTAAAAATGTTCCAGTTCGATATAACAGTGCCTATTTCCCCCTTCCGTTTTGTTATAAATTTATTTTTTAAATTCCAAACCTTTTGAGATCAAAAAATCCAACTGCCATCTTAATCCTTCATTAGGTACAACGATTTGATTCATTGGTTTCCCGTATGACATGAGAAGCTAGGTCTAGTGCATATTCTATGAAATAGATACCTGTAAGGAACATCTACAACGCGCGTCCGATATTGGCCGGTAAGACCTTCCTCTACGACAACTCAAGCAGAAGAACTATAAAAAAATGAAAGAATATTCCGATAATAGCTCTGTGCTCATGTCACAAATACATACACGTCTAAAACGCTCTGCTATTAGCTGTTGACATTACGGCTAAAAGTGGGCCGATAATATACTATTTTTGGATGATACACGAATGTCATTATTTCTTTTCGCCTTCGTATCCCAATACTTTTGTCGATACGGAATATTTGTATCAACAAAAGTATATTTGTTTCTA
Source organism: Dysdera silvatica (assembly GCA_006491805.2). Classification (NCBI taxonomy): domain Eukaryota; kingdom Metazoa; phylum Arthropoda; class Arachnida; order Araneae; family Dysderidae; genus Dysdera; species Dysdera silvatica. The sequence continues at coordinate 295,279,112 of QLNU02015360.1, read as the reverse complement.
TGTATCTTTTTATTCATGTACCTTTGTTCTGATATTCCTTAGAGGAGTAACCGCCCTATTTCTAAACACACTGTCATTAGAAAAATGTCGGTTATCAAAATAAAGTTAAATATGTTGCTTTACAAAATCCATTTCTATGCAAAAAATTTATCACCTTATTTTAATTAAAATGCGATACTACCGTTTTAGATTGGAGGACGCCGTTAAGCAAATATTCTCTTCGACATAGCAAGACCCTTTCTTTGCTTGCGCCTTAAACTCACAGACAAACAAACAAATCAAAGGTTAAACTGTATAGTCCGTCATACGCCTTCTCCCTCCTCCTGAAATTTGTCGAAAATTGCAGTAGATCGGCTTGTGACATCATACTCTCTTCCCCCTCTCTCTCTCTAGCGTCATACTTCGCGTCTTTTTAGGTTTTTAACGCCATTTTCATGTGTTCGGGTTTCTCGAGGCTGTGTTTCATTCGTTGCAGCGAAATTATGTCGAAAATAATTTTGTAATTCATTTCTAGTCTTATTTTTAATTAAGAAGTTGCCGATTTTAAGTGATTCAATTACGTCATCATGATTTGTTGTTTTACCTGTTCACTTTATTTCCGGCAGCCATGATTGTTTACAAATGAACTACAAATTTGTATTATACCTTTCGGTTACTTAATTAGACATAATACCGAGACATTAATGAGGTTTTCTTTATTCTTTGTGATTAAAAACAATAACCACTGTGCTGTCGCGCGCTGCCGAGGCCCCTCCCCCTTGATGCATCGTGTAGCGGTATCTCGTACCCTTTCGGTTACTTACACATGACACTGATATTCAGACATTCATGAGGGTCTTTCTATTGTTTTGATTAAAAGTTATAACCACATAGCTGCCGAAAGCTGGCGAGCCCTCCCTCCCTCCTCATTTGTTTTCAAGCATGACTTTTGTAAAAAGTAAATACTAACACCCCCCCCCAAAAAAAAGCAAATGCCCAAAAAACACCGTCAACAACATGGCGGAAGGTGACTTCGCACGTTGCCATTCGATTTTGGCAATATTGCAAAAATCTCAGGAGATAGAAGACGTGTGACGAACCGTGCAGTTTCACCCAAATTGAATACTCTGCGATTCCTGCAACAGTGTACACAGGAAATTTATAAAGAAGAGGTTAAAGGATTACAATTTCCTACATACACATATATCGTGTCAACGGCATCACAAGAAAAAGTCATAAGCAGCCATCACAAAACTTTACAGGATATCGAAAATCTAGGCAAAATATAATTAAAAATTATTTAATTTTTATTAGTCATTTTTTTATTTATCAATTTTTAATTAATAATAAAATTAACAATGATATTTTTCGTAGCTGGGCGTATCTACATGTGTCGCAATGGGATCTCGGCGTTAACTAATTTATAACATCATTTAATTTATAACTAAAGCTGTCGCTTATGTTACGTTAAGTTCAATGTTACCGTATCTTGTATTTTTGGTGGATAGAATTGCAGGATTAGTTAGACAAAAGACTTAATTAACTCTTACTCTGCAAAGTAGAATTTTCAAATTTATTGGAGGGGCTCAAGCACGTATTATATGCATACGTTTATACATTACAATATATGTAAAATTATAATTTATTTTAAATCGTTGGGGGGGGGGCTCGGGTCCATATAACTCTATGTCTATTCGCTTACGATCTATTTTCGATAACAATCTCATTTTCAGATTTTTGTCGCTTACGCCTTTTGACAGAGACGCCGTCTGTGTATATACATATTGCATAAACAGGATATTTTAGCTTTCGGCAATTAAAACTCAATTAGGGATTATGGCCCCATTAAACCCACTTACTGCGCAGTGGCGTAGGCAGAAAGTTCATAAGGCGAGGGTTATAGGCTTAACGGGAGGGGTTACAGAGCTACAACTCATATATTCCTATGTTAAATGAAAAAAAATTTCATTGCGATAGATGGTTACAAATCCCAAACTCCCCTGATTACGCTTCTGCTACTGCGCACTCCACTAGATTCGTATAACAGTAAACGTAAAATGCAGCATTGATAAGTAAGTTTTATAATTTAGCTACACTTTACTGTGCAGAGCCCTGCGGTGGCGCAGTGTGGTAACGCGTTCTCCTATTGCGCGGCTAATCCGGGTTCGACTCCCAGCAGTGCAAAAAGAACGCTTACTCAGAGATCTCATAAAAGATCGCACTGCTCACTGTAGTCCGGGGTTTGGTTCCCCAGGCCTTAAGAGGTTCGGATTCCTCGGAAAACTGTAGGTCCCAGCGCAGCATGACCACTGTAGTCCTTGAGCCGTAAAAACAAAAAACAAACAAACAATACTGCGTAGCTTTTTTTCCATTAAATTGATAATTATTAGAACTCATTAATTAAATCATAATTAATGCTTTTTTACAAATTACATTTTCCTAAACCTTTAAAGAAAAAAATCCATTACCACTTACGGTGAACACGATTCCAGCTTTTTTTTTGTTTTTTCTTTTCTTTTCACCTTTGGGAATTAAACTGGGATTTGGGATTAACTAACACTGGGTGAACGCGTGATCACTGCGTGTGCCTGATGCAGAATGGTTTAACTAAGGTTTGGAAAACCTTAAACTTTAAAATAAAAAATAGAATAGAAATAAAAAAAATAACAACTTACAAAAAAAAATTAAATAGAAATTTGATTTTACAACTATTTAATTGTATCTGCATGATTTATTAATATCTGTTATTTTATATAGAAAAACTTCTGAACAACGAATTCTCATTCGATATTCACCGATACTATAAATATCGATGCTTTATATCTGATAATATCGTAATACCGATATTTTAATGGGTTTTGAAATCGATACCCATTATCGTATCGAAAGCGGTATCGGAACGTCACTAGCCACAATTCGATATTTGATTCCTTGGGTGAAAGAGGTTCAGAAAAACTATAGATCTTAACGTAACATGGTCTCAGCCGTCCTTGCGCCATAACACAAGAACATTCCATTATTTGCAAGTTTTTGGAATAGAAATATCGATAGTCTTTATTTTCAATTCGTTAAAAAATACAGCTGCGAAACAACATTACCTTTAAACTTCCAGAAATAATAAATAACACGAAATCTTAATTATTCCAGCACTTACGATACTTGAAGAGAAGCTTACCTTTTTGTCAGTTTTATAGAAGAGCTTAACTTCAAAAACGAAACTTAATATATTTTAATGGGAGAGAGCATGAAACAATGAAATCATAGTAGGGACAAAAGAAAGTAGTTTTTCCCTTTTTTCCCCACTGGGAGTTAGTAAACCATTTCCCTGCTGAATAAATCAATACGTAAATTTAGATTCCTACTGTAAATTAAATCTACGCAGGTTAACTAATTTCCGAAGAATAGTGATACATGGTTTTGTTTAGGGTAATATAGATCAAAACGAGATGTACTATATATAAGACGCCATCCTAAATGGCCATTCCACATAATATCTCTTTAAAATTAAACTGCCGCAGTATAGCCCAGATGCTCTTGCGCCATAAAACATCCAAACAAACAAACAAACAATAAAATTAAATATTTTTCATACACAAATCAGATGATCAACGAAAGAGTGACAATTAGAAAAAATGAATGATTTAAAAGCCGAGCATGTAACCCTAACAAAGCAATTAGTAAATGTCGACTTTTATAGGAAGACTTACAGAACGTATTTTGCCACAAGAGCACGAAACCAAGTCACAACTTTTGATAGGGGAAACTCGCGCAAACTACATGAAAAAGCCATTAATATATCTACACGAGTTTCAGAAACATGGCAACGATTTATAAATCGCATTTTTGTTATATAGATCGCTCACACATTTATTTCGTTATTTTTTTTGTTTCCTTTGATGATCGGATTTGCCCCTACCCGGCTATTTATAAATGAATTGGAATTTCTTACCAAAGAACAGCGATTTTAAGTGCGTTCATTGGTTACGCACATGTGCCGTAAAAGCTGACCAAAATAACTGCAAGATGAAGTGATGAGAGAAAAAGAGAAACAACTTTTTTAAATAGTACAAATTATGTGAAAAAAAAAAAGTTGTCCATTCACCTCTGAGACGTCGGCTTCCGCGATCTCCACTGTAGGGTTAGGTTCTGTACAACGGGGCACTCTGAAATCGTGGGAGAAGACCTTTTCTGCACCTTCAAGACAGGTCCACTATTTCAATGTGTATTTTAAAAATCGTATTTGTTTTTAATGACACTATACTATAGGGTCGTGATTGCATTTCGGGGATTTTAGGCTATAGCACTCTAGATATATTAGTCAAGTCCCATGCATTGTCACTTTGGATTAGTTTTCTATGAAAAGTGTGGATTTATCAGTAGTTTACAAAACCATTTAAATTATTGAAAAATTCCAAAGAAACGATATATGCAGTGCTAGTAGCATTTACAGATAGAGAGAAAATTCCGTAAAAGTATCCGGTATTACATGACGAGGCATCGTCTAAAACTACCCATCGTCAAAGGTTAAAGAAATTATAGAAAACTCATAATTGTGATTGACGAATGAACATTAACTAAATGACAGAAAAACTAAGACTGCTACTGAACCAAAACACACTGAAAACCGTTCATACTTACTTGTTGTCAAGCGTAATATTAAAAGAACTCGTGAAGATTTAAAAGATACTAAAAGAAACTTTCGAACTTATGAAATTTCACATAAAGGTGCAATTAAAGGAATCCTCCATAAGAAAGGAAGCCTTTTATGGGTGTAGCTAAAGTACTGGCGTAAGATGCAGAAGTTGTATTTTAAATTAAAAAGTATTTTAATTTAGGTTAAAAAATTGAAATAATTACAGATATTATAATTTAAAATTATTAAAAATAAATTGTTTCCAAATTTCTTTCAATAAATCTCCATAATATTTGCATAAATTTATTCAAGGATTTTGGAAGAGATTACTTAGGCGGAATTTATGAAAGTAAAATAAGAGCACTTAAAGTTAATTAGGTACTTTTATACTTTTTATAAATTTTAAACTTAGTAAATTAAAAACTAAAATTAAGAAAATTGCTTCTAAATTTGTGCACGGATTTGAAAATTTAGAAATTTTAAAGATTGTTTTATGATTACAAATATGACATTAATATTTATTAAATATTGTTTGAAATCCAGAAAAGAATCGTAATTGAAAATATGGTATCGTTCCTTTCAAGAACAGCTTTTTATAAAGATTATATATTTTATATGGTTTAAAATATGATCGAAAATATGTTCTGTTTAATATAGCAATCAGATTAAAAGTTATATTCATTTGTCTATACGAAGCTACTATGGATGAACTGGCTTACTTAAACGAACATCTATCGATTATAATACAATTTCATCGATTTAAATGCCATAAAAGACACATATTTTTAAAACGTAATGTAAAAATTAATAACCGTAATATACAGGGTGCTCTCTAAAATCCGGTGTTTCACAAATAACTTTTAAATGAGGGCTTGTAGAGCTATAAAAGTTAGGTGTGGGTATAATAAAGTGCCCATGGCTGATGAAATGGGATCGATGGCAGCTCCCTCTGTTGCGAAATTGGGATCACTGCACCTAATTCTGGAACTAAGGAGATACAGAACATTTTTCAATTACAAAGTTGTTAAGCACCATCTAATTAATAAGCAACGATTTTCTTTCACCATATTAATAAGGAAAATTCGCAATTTAAGAGGTTTTAAAGGTATCCGTCCAGCAACGCCATTGTTGGTCAAAATTCCGATTTAACGTCAATCATTAAATTCAATTTTCAAAATTCATGTTAACTTCAATCATTCATTCTTGTAATTCTGTAAAACTTCATTCATTATGAAAGTATAGATTGCATGTTACGTACAGTATGATGGAAAAAAATCGATGTTATTAATGCTGTTGTACAAATGTTATTATTTTATGTCATCATGATTATTTGGTATGATGCGGTTGCGACGACAACCCAATTAGTTTCCAGGCTAATGCCTTAACCAACTACGCCACTGGTACGCCTATGGCAGAAAGGGGTTGTCGCCGTTGCTGTATGATACCAAATGACCATGATAACACAAAATGATAACATTTTTACAAGAGCATTAATAACAAATTTTTCACCATACTGTATGTAGTACGTAACATGAATCTGTACTTACGTAATAAATGAAATTTTACTGAATTACAAGAATGAATGATCAAAGTTAACATGAATTTTTAAAATTGAAATGAATGATTGAAGTTAACGTGAATTTTGAAAATTGAAAATGAATGATTGAAGTTCACGTGAATTTTGAAAATTGAAGTTAATGATTGACGTTAAATCGGAATTTTGACCAACAATGGTGTTGCTGGACGGATAACTTTAAATCTATTGAATCACGAATTTTGCCCTATTAAGGTGGTGAAAAAAACACGTTTCTTACAAATTAGTTAGTGCTTAACAACTTTATAATTGAAAAATTTTCTATATCTCCCTTAGTTCCAGAATTAGGTGCAATAACTTCCCAATTTCGCCACAGATGACGCTGCCGTCGATCTCATTTCATCGGCCATGGACACTTTACTATACGCACACCTAACTTTTACAGCTCTACGAGCCTTCGTTCAAAAGTTCTTTGCGAAACACCAGACTGTAGAGAGCACCATGTATATACATATGATAAGAATCATGAATCCATATTTTTTTTTTATTTCCATGGTCTGACCTTTTAAAAAAAACTAAATTACTTACAATAGTTATAGTTAGTGTTTTTTACGACGCAAGCACAGCAAAGATCGTGCGGGGCCGGGACCTACAATTTTCCGAAGAATCCGAACCACTGCCACCAAGGGAACTAAATTTCGAAGACTACGTTGCGCAGAAAAATGGAACGCGATCTACGGTACCATGGGGTCGAATTCAAGTTAATTGCACTCTAGACGAATGCATCTGGGATTACAGCGCCGCCTTCGGCTGCTACTCTTCCCAAACCCCTCCCCCCTTTGCCTAATAGTAAAAGCAGACGAATGCATTATACGTCACCGTATGATAGTCGACCCACATCTTCCCGAGGAATCTGAATCTCTTAAGACTTAGAAATCATCCCAGGACTACAGTAAGCTAATAGTCGATAAGTGTTCATCCTTTTTTTTTTTTCTTTTGGCACAGTGGAAAGTTGAATCCGGATTAACGAAACGCTAAGTGGACCCGTTACTACTGCATCGCTGCAGATCCAGAAATGCTTATACTTCCGGTTAACCCCTCCCCCTGGCTGAAATACAGTATTGTTTAATAATGTATTGCGTATAAACTATAGATAAGATACTTGTGTGTACCCATTATAACATTTATCCTATAAGTTAACTATCTATCCACTATGGATTAGTTTATGATTTAAGAAAATCGACAGCACATTCATGATCAACTCGAATCAGCACTTTACCATTCCAATACCTCGACCGTTAAGTTATTGAATACGGCCATACGTGGATC
>QLNU02015360.1:295247498-295271537 GCA_006491805.2 Dysdera silvatica | reverse complement strand
TACTATACTACTCCTTATACCATACTACTCTACTACTATACTACTCCTTATACTATACTGAACATTAGCAGGACTTTGATGCTTTCCCATCCCTTCCATCTCCCTTATGTAAATCCAATACTGGATCAAGACAATTCAAACCATCAATTTAAAAAGGCTGTGTTATACGACTGGATTACAAATGCTATATGATATTTACTGCTCGCAAAGTATTTCTTTATTGAACGGTGCGCTAATCTAGACAACGTTCTACAAAAAGCTTTACACATGTCCTCACTTTACAAATTCAAGCAATGTGTAAAGATTACTACTCCTGTACAACGCAAATAACATTTCCACATCATCTTCATCGACAATCTCTGATACCTTGCCTCAAGCGCTAGCTCGACGATGTTGTTGGGCAATACTAATGAATTGAACGAAACCACTGATGAATATGTCGAGGCACACGATAGTTATAACGAATCCGTGCTATAAGGGATAAAGCGTAGCAGCGAATAAATTAATATTATTTCCAGAAACTAATTAAATGCCGTCGACGACCCATTACCCTTAAATGCAAACGTAACTTTTAATAACAGGGACATGAACTTTATTAACAGGCGCATATTATGTATAAAATAAATATGCAGTAAGTGTTTCTATAATGCATAACTGCATCTCTAGAGCAGTTCGCTTTATGGAAATTCGCGCTCTAAAAATTTCAGGACCTATGGGATACGTAAAGAAAGTTAGAGACAAATCTCAAAAAGTATTACTCGAAGCTAATCTATTTATTTATTTATTAACACTATATTTATTTATAACAAATAATTTATTTATTTATTTAGCTTAAAAATTGTCGAATTAGATCAATTTAATAGAAGGGAAAAGCAGAACGCGACAAAAAGAAAATAAAAGAAAAGCCATAAAGACAGATACTGGACGTCATAACTTTCGATGTCACTCCAAGCCCCCATAATGATGCTTTTATGTTAAAATTCTTCTGAAATTTAACCCACATTAAACTGATTGCGTTCTGTGGCTATATGTGAGTAAAAAACTTCAAAGCTGATATAACCCATTGATCGATAAATTATATTCGGTGGTTAAAAATATCATCTGGATGTGTGGCGAGAACTTAGGAGTGGTGAATTTAATGAATACACCAAAAGCAAGAAAATATTACAAAATCCATATTTTTTGTAATATTTTCTAAAAATATCTTCAAAACACCTATTAAGCGTCTAAAAAAGTTAATCTCTTATCCATTTTTTATTACTTGATCTAATTGCATACCTAAAGTAGTGATATAAAAAAGAAGAAGAATGCTCGGAAGGGAATCGTGTTATAGCTAATTTAAAGTTCGCTTTTCTACGAATAATATCCTCGTTTAATTAATCACGCTACAGCAAAGCTTTGATTATTACATTATTAAATTTTCACATTTATATACATATGCTCATTACACAAAGTAGAATTTTAAGCGATAAAAATTGTAGATTTTAATGTTATTCTAAAAGAAATCTGTAACAGTTATGGCGGGTGTGGACCTGTGTCCAGAGAATTGCCACAGCCCAAAAAGGTGTCGAATATGCTAAAGGACAATATAATCTCTTAGGGATAAGACCAAACTATTCTTTAAGAAATAAACAGTATTGAGAAAGAAAAAGTGGTTATAGGTAAGAAGTCAGCGTTCCATTATCTCAGATTCAACATCAGTAAGAGGAATCGATCGATAGTTAAGGGGATTAGAGGGATCACTCGTGTTTTTATATATAGGGGTAAGAATTGGCTCGCGCTGAAACTAGGAAATATATAGAGAGCTGGATAAGGAACCAGATTTGAAGCAGTTCCTGAATTGCATAAAAGGCGTCCAATTTTGAATCACAATCAAACAGAAAGGAACTTATTGAATAGTGTGAACGTAAGAAAAATCTAACTACAATATTTTATATTGAAAAATTCAAAAAAGTGTGTCTGAGGGATATTTTTAAAGATTCCTAGAGTCATTGAAAGTAATCAATAAGATAGATGTTTTCTTAGGCGTCGGTTTACAAAGCTTGTTAAAATTAGAATTAAAGTTCTTTCAAAAAATGAAAAAATAGAACGTCAGTTATTAGTCATTGTGTTAAGTATTGGAGAACGTTCACTTTTAATATTGACTTCTGTGCATTAACATTGTGGGGGAATAGTGAGAAGAATCTTGCTTAACCTCGCCAGATCCAAAAAAGTAAGTCTCCATGTTTTAATGCAGGTCCTTGGTTTGTAATTGATTTGGTTCTTTTATTTACAAAAAGGTAAATACATGCAAAACATCAATTTCAATATAGAGTGCTACATAAGTGATAATTTGCAATCACACGTCTTTATTTTTCTGAATATCGCTATCCGCTACTGTAGCACACCTACTGTAAGAATTAGGTTTTTACTCCCTAGTTTTGGGTTTGATTCCAAAAGAGAAATAATAGCCGATGGGCGACCGCATTTCATGCCAAGCCTTCTATCTCATTTCATTTAATCTATTGTCTAAAATCTATCGGATGCCTTAAAAAATTATCTAAAGCCATGCTACAGAAGCAAGGGTTATATAACTCATAAAGAGAAAACCATTTTTGGAAATCTATCATGTGATACTATGTAACGTACGTCGTAGTTCTTCATTGGTCAAACTAGACGCTAAGGGAAGTAATTCTATGTAGATAATTGTAATAAAGGGATTTAGGCTTCCCCCTCTCCGAAAAAGAACTTTTTATTTAAAACTTTGATTTAATAGTTTTCTTTGCCTTTTCAACGCACATTCTAATTCGCACTCAAGTATTTCCAGTTTATAAAATTAAAATTTAATTTGATGCATTTTAACTTTGTGGGCTACTACACTTTCAATATTCATGTGTCATGTGCAACATTCATGCCATTTATTAAAGCGGTAATAAAAATGTTATTAACATTATTGACGCAATTTAATTTTCTTGGTAATCAGTCAAAACTCTAATAATAATAATAATAAACTTTATTTGTGAAGGTGCATCACATTATGCTAATATAACATAAAATAGAAATTAAACATAACAATTAGAAAGGTGGCTGCGAAAAAAAGCACAAAAACGAAAAGTTTGTCAAGTTCCAATTATCTAGTAAGTTTATAATATACTCCTGCGTTTGTAAAAATTGCAACACCATGAAAAAATGTCCAAATTGAATGAAATTTAATGTAAAAATGACCTATGTTGATACAAATAAACGATTTAAATTACAAAGCGGAAAAACATTATTACATGTCGAAAATCAGTATTTAGTAAAGGCACCACGCGCTGCAGTAAGTGATGCTATACGACGTGGCATGGAATCAAACAGATGTCGAACGTGTGCCTGAGGAAGAGCATTTCAGATTGTTGTATGCGACATCAAAACTTGTCTCTACTAGTAACTATGGGACGAGGATACGAGCGAGGCGTCGACCAACAAAATCCCACACATGTTCAATCGGCGACATATCCGGCGAATAGGTATGCCGAGGAAGAAACTGTATCTGTTGCGACGAAAAGAAGAACATTCCTGGCAATATGTGGGCGGGCATTGTCCTGTTGAAATACAGCACCGGGCTCCAGAACTTCATTGATGTCCCGGTTGCTGTTAAGATTACCCACAATTTGTAGCAGCTGAGATCGTTCATGGTACGCAATCGCACCCCAGACTATAACGCTGGGGTATCGTCCACTATGATGTTCGATAACGCACTCCGGAAGGTGGCGTTCAACTGTATAGCGTCTAACACGGATGCGGCCATCACTGTACTCCAAATTAAAGCGGTATTCATCAGAAAACACCACTTGTTGCCAATTAGTACGCCAGTCTGTATGTCCATGAGCCCATTGTAGCCGCAGGCGCCGGTAGTTTTGCTTCAGGGAGATCCTGCATAAATCCTACAACCTCCCTTCCGTATGCCTTGATCGATTCTGAATTGACTATGGGCGCCGGCATGGGGCGCAGGGCTTGGATTTCCATTTACTATGGAAAAAATTTAATACGGGAAAAGTTAACGGTTCGCATTCGGTTCGTAAATAGCTTGCTTACTTCTCGCCAAAAATTGGTGACGGCGAAATTTGAGAAAATAAATTCAAGAGGAGAGGCCAAACTTTCAAATGCAATTTCATTGGCTCGAAATTGTTAACTTCTACCTTCCAGAGATGCACAGCTAATAAGATACCAATTTCTTGATAATACAGCCCAGATGCAGTGTATTGGACAACTAAGTGCATTATGGGAGTAAATTTTCTTTTTCATCCAGTCGTGACTTGTTACTTGTTTATAGCCATAACTCTATGGATATTCATTTCCGACACCCATGTAAATAAAGGTCCATTACGGTCCATTTTTCACAAGGATCACGGCTATATATACTTTTGAGCCGGTGTTTTCCGAACACCTTGTACGTATTTTATAATACCTTTTACAACTACTAACACTATTTCTTGCTGAAAAAATATATGCTTGACGTTTGTTTTATGTAAACTTTACGCTTCAGTTCAAAATACAAGTTTTCAAGACCTAGAATATTTTAGCAGAAATTCTGTCTTTCGAGTATTTCCTGCCGTAACAAGACTCTCCTTTAAGAGCTGAAGTTCGATCAAGAAGCACATTATAGAAAAGTCTCGTTTCATCTGCGTTGTAAATATCACGTGTTTCGTAGCCAATTAACATGGATAACAATTTTTCCAGCCACACTTCTCTGCTTTCGCTGTCCATTGAAGCACTTTCTTCGGCTAACTTTGTACGTTAGGCTATGCAGGTCCTTGAATTTCGATATCCTGCCATTAGACGAACCAAAACTTTTTATTTTCAGCTGCATGGTAATCGTTTTTGCCTTTTCCCAAAAAATGGCACCATTATCTGGAATATTAGAAGCCGATGCCTGCTAGTACCACGTAAAAAGTACTCTATCCAGCTCGACGAATATCGACTACCCTTTTTCACTGGCGTTACCACATTTTTCAATCTATTCTCGTATTTCGTCCTTCTTTGCGATTATAAAATTTAGCGTGTTTACAGTTAAGCCAAGACGTTTCTCTCCAAGTTTCTTCTTAACCTCCTTTATAATTTTTAATCTCTCACGCAAAGTTTTCACTTGCTTTTTACGTTGGGATATTATCCAAGGATAACAGAATTATACCGGTACTGTACTGTACGTTAAAAACGAACAGGGATATGAAGTACACACATGGTAATGAAACCAAGAGCAGATGGAAACGAAAGCATGTAAGAATGCATGTAGGCACTTACAATGAAGTAAAATTCAAAAGGAACGCACCCATAACTGTGACGGGGGCTTTTCAATTCGATGAAATGTCATAGCATCTTTTGTAAACAAGTAAGCTAGTACAGTATGTTGTGCTAACGGTAATTGCACATTTGTCGTTACCTCAAATTCGTGAGTTGGACACACCGGCACACAACATAATAGCTCTGCCTTAGTTTTACTCCCCATTTCAACAGAGTCCCCAGTTTCGAACAACAGAATTGTTTGTCATGGCAGGAGATGCTTTCTCTGTGTTGGCACTTAAAATCCTTTACTAATCACCAAAATATCGGACTTTTCTGGGGGGTGGGGGAGGGAAGAAAAAACGATCTACATGGGAAGATGTTCTGGAAGGAATGTGATTAATCAAACGATCGATGCGATAAAATGATAAATCGTGGAATGATAAAACCGGAAAATATTAATGTTATCCTATTGGGAAAAATTCCGAAACCAAAATTAGCGGGAAAACGATAGAAAACGAAACGTGTATTGGGGTTTCACTGTTTTGTAATGTAGTATATACTAATATTATAAATTAATATCATGTATTATTAATATTATATTAAAATTATATAATTATGCTATAACTGTATAATAATCATATGCGTATGTATTAATATATTATCATCATTAATTTCAAAACGATAAATTGTTTGAACTTTGTATTAAATTGCTTTTAAAAAACTTTAAGGCCATCTACTTGTATATAATAACTAAATTTTAGTTAAGACTTTAATATGAACTAAATTAAATTTAATTAAACACGAACTAAACATCAGGTATAATGAATGCAATTTGGTATTACTTACCTGAAAAGTTCATTTCATTATTTAATAATATGTTTAAGGTTAGAATTAATGTTTTTTTTCAACCGTTCATTCGTTACTTGTAATATAAAAGTGCTTAATTAGATACTTCATTTTTTTGCATGACAGGTGCATTATTACGGAAGATAAAATACTCAATGCAGTTTCCCATCTATACCCTCCTCAAATTGAGTGAAATAGTTAATTTTATTGAATTTATACCGGGTGTCTTTCATTTTTTTAACGGGTTATAGATTTTAGCTCAAAAGGGAAGCACATATATTTCATGACCCTTCTGCCATTAAATTTAGCTTGCCTTTTTGGTTAAAATCTATCTCGAGCGGGAAAAACAGAGAGTTTGATTGATTTGTCTCTAGAGCATTGTCCTTTCTTCCTTTAATTAATCCATCAAACGATTTTTTGAAACTTTATCTCTTTCCGCTGGTCTGACAGCAAAAGATGTTGATTTAGCTAGATATAGCGGAATTTTACGTTCGATTAGCCATTTATCTCCTTTGTATTATCCTTTTAATTTGAGTTTGAAGAATATGGTTAGCTGAAGTTGCTGAGTTTCTAGGGTCTTAATTAAAGATAGATGCTGCTTCGAATAAACAAACGTGTTTAAACTATCAAATGATATAATATTCACACTATATATACACACAAATTTTAATTGCCAATGTAGCTTTAATTTCTGTTTGGTATAAGATAGTTGATTGTTCGCCAGATCACTAGTAACGACAAGCAATTGGTTGATTGATTGATTGATTGTTTGGATTTTTTATGGCGCAAGAGCATCTGAGCTATACTGCGCCAAATCACAAGCAATTGGGAGTTAACGAGCAGAAACACACCTTTAAGGAAATTTATTTCTCAAATACACGAATTTTTTTCTTCATTACGAATGTTTCCTTTATACTATGCGGCTGTATAGCAACTGAAATGTTTCTGCACATTGTTTACATGTCACCGGATTACCATTTTATTTATTCATTATTTTTCTTTTGAAAACGCTTTCTTAGAAATGCTGTCAATAGTAGCATATTACCTGCTTAGGACAGTATTAGGTCCGTAACGATATGAAAAAAACTAAAACACCCTCAGATTGCAGTGAAAAATACTATTCAATGTTTGGAATTTTTAAAAGGTAACTTTTAAAGTTACACCGAAAATTAAATTTAAGGTTGACCGGAATAAATTAAAAAGACAGTTCTCCCAACATTTCTGGTGACGGACCCCCTATCGACATATCTGTGTGTAGTAAATTTCCAAACCTTGTTGACACTTGGGTGAAAGTGTATCTCGGTTTGAGGACATTTAAACTGCTTGTTGTGAGATTTACTTGAAAGAAATGATGTTCTATTCGTTTCGAATGTGACGAGATAATTAATAGGTCTTTAGAAACGTTGTCGAGTTCAGGAGACAATGTTCAGTGGTGGGCGGATCAAGCAACAATGCAGTCTCTTGAACTACGTCACCAAGAAAAGTGGTAGGTGGCTCCACTTTTGCTCTTTCTCCTTTTTCCAATAGTGGACGTTAATGCTGATCTTTCCGTTCTGTATGGTCGACCGATTCCATTAAACCCATTCGAGATAAGTACTGCCCACATAGGAAAGGGGCGTGTCCAATAGCTCTTCTTGAAAAAAGATTTAAGTGCTTGCTCCAGGAACGTCTCGCCTCCTCGACATCTGACGTGTGTGTGCCGATCCTGATTTATGGCCCTTTCAAATTGAAATCAGGGCCGGACCTAGGTCTTCCAGCCTCGCATTTTGTAAAGCAACCCGCAGCCGGAAGACAAGCCTTGCTTGACCATGCATGTCTGCATCTAGTGGTTGAAGCACCATTAAAAATATGATCTCCGTTTTATTCCTCCTTCGGAAATCGATAATAGGAATATAACAACCTCTGCCTTCAGCTCTGCCTCTTCGCTTTCCGATTCTTTTACTTCGATTATTTCTTGAGATCAAAAGGTTTAAAAAAGATCATCCAGAGGATACCGTAGTTGGAAAACTTATGACAGAGTTTCAAGAAACATCGACTCTCTTTGTTTCGAACAATAGCGAATCGATTGTCAACCGATTCCAAAAATACGCTTTTCGACATTAATACAAAGAGAGATTTGAAGCGACTGAACAGCAGAGCGATATCTCTTACAACTCGATTTGAATTGAATATGGAGCGCAGATTGAACCTACTGCCTTAATGATTTAAAACGTTGGTTTTTATATGGCTACGGAGGCTGCATGCGAATATAAAAAATGCGATAGATATAACTTTTATGAGCATCGCATGCTAGGACAACGCGATAAGTATAATATTTTTTATTTTCATCCCATTTGCTGGAACAATTCGCAGGAAAGTTACTTGGTGGGTTAATCGTGGTTTCTCGAACTGCTATACGGTAGTTATTTATTTTATTAGCGATATATTCTATTTACTGTGGTATTTAGTAGAAATCTTGTATAATCTTCAAGGATTTGTTCAGTACGTTCATGCTATAATTGATCGTTGCCAGAGGAGTGGTTATAATAGAATATATTTTGTTGAGCAATTGCGGAGATTCTTTTGATTATGTGATTAAAAATCACCTTCTAGCCCACATATGAAATGCCTCTGTGAAGGGTAGATGTTATATTTTATCATTTTATTCTTTAAAATATTTTAACTTTGAAATACCAACATTGTAGTGTTTGTGAAGGCACTATGTATCCCACACGCGATTAAATTCCCTTCCCAAATACGAAATGTGATAATTTTTTGAAGATGTTACACACAGGGATAGCACAATTGCTAATCAATTTCATAAACATACATACCGATACCAGGGCATCATCTGCCAGGTACCGGTGGTCTAGTTGGCAAGGCGCTTTAGTTCATGCGAAGTGGTTCGACTCCATCCTGGGATGTTGCCTTTTCTTTTTAACGACCCACCAGACCTTCCGATGGTGGGCCATATATAGTATAGCTCTAGTTTGACCATAAAACACGAGTTTTCGAAACATCACATCTAAAGGACATTCTGTTCTACACTATAAATTTTTGCATGGTTCAGAAACCATTTCTTTCCTGTGGTAGAAAATAGTAAACATACCTTACAACTGAATATATTTTTAAAAGATACGTACTTTTTGAATTATATTAACAAGTAGGTTTTACCTTTATTTTAAATAATACTATTTTACTTGGACTTTGAACGCTTACAACAACTATACTTAAATAATGATAAAAAACATTGAATAAAAACAAAATGTGAGAAGTATCAAAGGCGTCTGAGCTTCTTGTATTTGAAGATTTAAAATGTTAAACGAAAAAGCAAAAGGTTAAGGAAACCTATTGAATTTTATTTTAAAAGTGGTTGTCTTGAATAGATTTTTGTCTCTATTTTTACTAAGGGATTCAAATGTAAGTTTTACTTTTATCTACTATACAGCATCTCATATCTTAGTCAAAACGGCACAGCTATGCTTGAAGTCGCATCCCGTGGCGTTATTCTTTTTGCATTTTATTGTTAGTATCGGAGGGTGGATCTAATCCTACGGAATTCTTTGAACTTTAGATCCTGCACGAAAGAAACAAAGATGCTTTTTTGTAGAATTCGACTTACTCAGTGTTTGAACAGAGCATAATCTTAAGTAAAATATTCAGGAGCCTATCGTAAAGAATACAGTGTATATATAACGATGAACGTTCAGTTTCTTTGTGAGCAGTTATTTTCCATAAATTCCACGAGGGTATTTGGAATTTGGCCTACTAAAGGAATTTTCTTAGTGTCTATGTTTTATACATGTAAAATTATAAGCCGCTACAAATTCCTATTGGTTCGGTTTTTCAGTTTGAAAAATAAAAGTTAACTAGTATATAATAAAGCACAGAAATATTTTAGTAGGAACAAACCATTTTATGTTTAAAGTAATATTTTTTTTATAATTCAACGAAGTATCTAACATTTTATAAGTCAATAGATTGTCTAATCTTTTATACTTCAATGAAGTATCTAATCGTTTATAATTCAATAAAGTATCTAAAATTTTATAATTCAATAAAGTATCTAATAGTTTATAATTCAATAAAATATCTAATCTATTACAATTCAATAAAGTGTCTAACTTTTATAATTAGATGAAACATCTAATCATTTATACTTCAAGAAAGTATTTAATCGTTTATAATTCAATAAAATATTTAACCTTCTATAATTCAATGATCTAATCTTTCATGATTCCATGAAGTAGCTAATATTTTATAATTCAATAAAGTATCTAATCTTTTATAATTCAATAAATTATTTAATATTGCATAATTCAATAAATAAATTTTGTTTACATAAAGCCAATACATATCTTAAAATGTCACAGAATTTATAACTACTCAAATTTAATATTTTAAGAATATCATATTTTTTTAAATTTTTAACATCAAAAGCATATTTAATGAAAAGGTTGGCTACTTATTATCTAAGCTCATATCTCGTGACTGGGTTATGTGTTCAATGGAGTATTCCAGATGGGATTAAAACTTAAGGTGACTTCAGAACAATGATACATTTACATATTTCAGGCTTACACGGATTTTAAACTTGAGCAGATTATGTACCAGGTTAATTTTTAAGGGATTCTGTGCACAGAATAATAAATATTACCCCAAAAACCAAACAATTTTTTTTAGAAAAGTACACTTAATTTAAAAAAAATCATTCTACCGCTATTTAGCAATTATGAGAAAATTGCACCTTACTTCCATATATACGATTAGGTAAGAGAATATGTGCTTTAAAAGAGTATTTGAAGATGGAAAGTGGGGAGAAAAAGTAAAGATATACGCTATTTAAAGAAGATATAATTAAAGCAACTTGCATTAATAATATCTTGCCGCAATTAGAATATTTATGAGACTAAATTAAAGCAGGAATTAAAATATCGGTACGAATATTACGTCAGCTAAATATTGATATTTTCATTTGTAAGGTTGGATCAAAAGGATCTATATCTAGAGTTTAAAGCAAACAAAATCGTAGCAATCTACGACAGTTTTATTAAATTTAAGATCAATTCAGCGATAGGAGTATTATCTGTTGTTTTTAGAAACAAATTATGATAGACTACAAATAATCGTAATGCAGTGTATGTTTAACTAAATTAAAATCTAAATGAAGAAACCCATTTGAACACGTGCCAGTAATTCACAGTTTAAGTGCATACGCGTTCTTTAATTAAATTCCTAAAGTAATGTCACTTAACAACAAATTAGCTAAAATTGCAATTAAAAATTAATGAACTTTATAAAAAAGAGGAAAGAGAAAAGGGCATTTAAATTCCATTGTGTGCTCTGAATTTCCTTTTCCTCTTTTAGAAAGATTTTTAAATTTTTGTAGTATTTGTATGTTAGAACACACACATGCGTAAGTATATTATAGATTTGTTAATATTTTATGACGCAAGGACAACTAAAATCATGCTTATCGTAATCTTGCACTTTCTGAGGAATCTATCTGTACCTCCTCAGTTGCCTAGGGGGCGCTAAATGCCAGGATACATCGGGCAGAAAAGTTCTACAGTACCATGTAACTGTTGATGTTCACTAAACAATGTATTTAGGATTGAACACAAGGGAATAACGGTATCAAGGTAACTTGATTATTGCGAGTTGTCTATGTGGCGCAAAGTCAAACCAGGTAAGGACACTTTTTCAACGAATAACAAATTTATTAACAGTAACAAATAAGATTAAATCAACATTACCAAACAAAAGACGTCACGCGACGACAACAGTCAACTCAGAGTCCATTACAGACAGCGTCCAGCATACACTTACGAAACGCAAATTAGTGAGTTAGTCAGTACGGAACTGATACGTACTTCCACCAATACAATATACTCTTTGTTGTGGCCGGTGCGACCACCATGACCACCATGAGATATTCAAAGTTACGGCATCACAGAAACCTTTTTGTATCGCTTCCCACAATTTAAATTAGGAAATACTTTACGCCGTTGACTACACCTCAGTTGACTACAGGAATCTTACTCACGCCCGTACAACAACAATGCACTTGGGACTCGCCCTTGCGCCACATCGGCTCGACCCCGGCGACCACCTTGCTGCACAAGGAGTACAGAATACAATAATAACCTCTAGCTAGCTTCAACATAAGCAGCAGCAAACACACAAGCGGCAAAAACCAAAAACAAAAGCACTATGGAAACATTTCTGACTTCTTATATTAGCGATGACGTCAGCACAGATAACACCACCGTTAACTCATATGCTAATCACACGCACTAAAGAACATAATGGCACAGTTGGCAGTGCATTTCTACAATATAGTTTTAACGACAGTGAGAACCATCCGTCACAACCATTGGAATCCAAACCGTGTTAATGACATGATGGATGAACGCGTTAGCACTTCGTTACCTAATAATAATATGGTAATAAGTTACAGTATAACTTAGAACATGACATGTAATACACGTTGGAATATACAACACACAATCAAACTTTAATAACGTTTATTTGTTTTACAGCGTATGGAAAGCAAAGGTCAGAATGTGCTGCAGGGTCAGCTCGAGGCTGTTCTTCGGCTCCCGCCTGCAAGGAAGATTTGAGCGCCCCCCCTCCCCCTTCCCCACGTGAAAAATAAAAGTCGTCGAAAATTATACTAGCCACATTTTAGTGCAATACGAAAATGATAATATGAATGAATGAATTAATCAATCAGTTAACGAACAAATGAATGAAAAAAAGAACAAGGAACTTATTGGAGTACAGCTTTATTTACAAAATTTTCTTTTTTGCTTTCATATTTACAAAATTATCTTTCTCGCTTTCGTAATTACAAAATCAGAAATAACATTCTTAAAATCTATTTTAGCACCTACGTCATTTTCTATTGACACTAATGCAAGATTTACAAGCTGCTTCTGTGAAATTCTCGCTCTTAAATTTGTCTTAATTAATTCCAAGTTTGAAAATGAACTTTCACTACTTGATATAGTTACAGGAATGGTCAATAATATTCTAAATGCAATTGTTAAATTAGGAAGGGATAAACCATTAGATGCAATTAACTGAAGAACGTCGAGGGTTTTCAAGTGTTATCTTCACTGAAAATGTCCTTAAAAGCACATATCTCACCATAAGGCTCTATACCATTTATATCGTTGTTGTCATCACATGTTGAAATAATTTCTAAATCATAGAAATTTTATCGTAGGATTAAATTATCCGTATTTTATAAATTATTCGAAAATGGAAACGATCTCTATGGTTTTTTATTTGTTCAAAACATTCATCCAAAGATGATCGGGCTGTATCCAAGATCGTTCAAAGAACGTTGATTTTAAACTTACCTTCTGGCGTTTGCGGTGATTCGTCAGAATGTTCATATTGAAATTGACGTGCTTTTTATCTTCTACGAGCTTCAACTGACGATTTAAATTGTGCAACTCCATCCACATTTTTACTTAATGTTTTTGCTGTTTCAAGAACATTTTTATGATTTGACTATGTTTGCTTTGATGTTAATATGAAGGTTTTTAAATTAGTAATGGACTATAGGGCAAGTGAAATAGTCATGATTTTCTTCTTTAGTTGTTTGCTGATAGGATTTATTCTATTAAGTACATCATGCCAAATGACCAAGATGCCAATAAAAGCGTAATATCTTATTTTGACGAACAAATTTTTTGCTTCCTGCTGGGTCTCTTTATTGAAATTATTATCCATAATTTCATAGAGCGCATCATAAATTTCTTCCAGCTGATGTAGTAGAGGTTGGATTGCTGAGATTTTACTTTCCTATTGGGTGTTAGAAGATTGCTTCAATGTTAAATTTGAAATGTTTCTTAAAAGAATTTTCCACTGTTTTGGGGAAGACGGAAAGAAAGAATATAATTCCTGCACAGTACCAAAACAAACCTTTGTGTGTCTTCATATGGATGAGCGCCTTCTGCTTGTCGCCAGTTCTTGTTGATTTCTCCCAGTGAGAACGCATGTAATACAGTCCTCTGCTTAAATAAAATGATTTGTCGCATTTCTATGGCTTCTTGAAAAGAACGCTTATACACTATTAAAAATAAGAGTTCGGGGTTGAACCAAATATATTGTTGTAGGTTGAACCAAATATGGCCAAAAGTTTCCGGACACTGTATAACAATATAAAAACCTGCCTTTCACATGCTACCTATCAGTGGCGTATCGAAGAGTTCCGGAGTCCCCATTACTTATGCTTTTGAAGCCACATCTACCCCATTTCATATACAGAGAGTACACATAATTTTTATTAATTACGAAAAGGTAGCAACCAAGTGAAATTGCAAAGGTTTTGTATTATGCCTAATATAAGCGTGTTAGCTATTAGTGAGATAAAACATCAACAAGTCATAGACATAGAAATTATCACATATATCATTGTAATTCATCAAAAATAAAGGATATACATAGCATAAACCAATAAATTAGAATGATCTTGGCTTGTTGAATGATTGGAGAGATCTTTGCACGTAAAAAAAACTGGTGAATATCAGTAAAGAATCGCAACGGATCTGTTTGCCACACGTGACTTCTCTCGCCTCAAGTGATTGGCTAGGAGGTGGAACGAAAATGTGGTTCGGTGTTTAACCATCTTTTAAAAAATACCATACTTTCACCAATAAGTGGTACTTTTGAATTTTCAAGTGAACCAAATTTTGGTAAAATGCCTGCATTTTCACCATGTTTTAGTAACAACTAACGCGGAAATTGTTAAGAGTGTAGGTGCAATTTAGTGCATACATTTACCGATGCCGCGACACGCTACAAATCATCTTTTGATCACGCTACATAACGCTGTTAAAGTGTATGTCCTGTGTTGCATACTATTAAAATATTATGAATGCATTTAGCGTATATTCTTCTGGATTTTCAAGAGTATTTTTATCTAATGCCACACGCACACACTGTTCACGAATGAGGTTAAACAGGTGAAAACTAAATTTCATAAATTGTTATTTGTTCTAACTGTTTATACGTTGTCAAAATATATTACAGTTTGAGGAACAGGAATTGAAGTGCATGCGTATTTATTTGAGTTAAAATATCCGCATTTTTAAATTGTTAGTTAAAATGACGTAATTGGACTTGAATAATAGTCATTAACTCTGGTTAGTAACTCAAGTCCTGAGGGTGCAAAATAATTTTTTTTCGTTTCTTTATGGATGCAAGTCTTTTATGGTCAAGCAGAAGAGTTTCTTCTTCTTCGAAATCTATATTACGTGCCATATAATCTGGATTCGGCACTGGAACATATATTGTTATGCACACAGTTATTAATGTGACTATTATGGCTTTGCTTCGGACTTTTGTAAGCATCAGTAGATTGATATACATCTCAGATGTTGAATCCTAGCAAGTAAGAAATGCCATAATTTTTAGCTTTCTGTCATAAGGACACAAAATTCCACTTTAGTTTTGCGGATTGAGACTCGATCTTGACATTCTAAATGGATTTGTTGCCATTGAGGCTTTTTCATAACAATCGTAATGCGACAAGCAGTGGCAATAATTTGCTATCATCTAGTGACATTGGCGAAATAATTTCTTTGATGCCGAAAGGCGGAGTCTCACAAAAATATATTTGACGAAAGAATATATAAAAATTCATGGGATTGAATATTTAACACACCAAATATATTGACTAAAGTCCTGGTAAATTTTAAATTTAATAAAATACACGTAATGACTTTTCTAAACTCAATAGCATTGCTCTGTAACCTTGCTATAACACGGAGGTGATTATTTAGGAAATGTCATGAAAATTGTACTTATTAATTTAATTAGAAGAAATTTAAATATTGAATTAAACGAAATACTGAAAAAAAGATAGCATAAACAATATTACTCCCGCTTTATTAAAAAGAAAATTCCATCTTGCAAATAAAAATTGTCTAGAAAATTGAAATCATTATAACATAGTAGGCTACACAGAAATTTTTTAATATTTAAATTAAAAGGAAGTACTTTTAGCTATATATTTCATTACTGTGTTCTGCAATAAAGAGCTATAAGACATCTATTGAAATAATATTTTGATATAAAAAATCCAGCTAGACGATATTTGTTCATTTCTGTATTTTTGGTTGGAGTACAAATTGTATACTGCATTCTTAGGATCAAACACATATATAAAATTTCTTTGTGAACTTTGATAATGTAATTCACGGGTTTGCCGAGTTTTTGGCTCCAACCATTATTCTAGAAACCTTTTGAATTATGTCACCCAGCTAAGATACTGTTGGAAATAATGATTGATATTAATAGTGACGAATTGAGAAGTTAAAGAGATAGTGATAAAGGTTGAACTAATGTTAATTAAGTCATTAATGAGAGTTGTTGGATTTCGAGCTCGAACGGACACTTTCACTTTGCTTCACACATTTTCTTCTCAGCTGAATTTTATCTTGCAGAGCTTGGGGCATTTGAGAATAGTAAATTGAATAAAATGATTTCCAAGCTGATATGTTTCAACTGTGGACCAATGCGGTAGGGCGTTGTCAGTGATGGTCTGGTAGTGAAGTTGGAATCAGTAAGTATGACGGGTTCTGAGACAAGTCCATATAATTATACCCCAGAGAACATTATACTCTTTAAATCTGCCTCTAATTCCCAAGTACCAACTTCCAACACACAGTTTCGTGTAGTCTATGTCACCAAAAGATCTTCCCATTGTTGTGCTAAAGTTAGAATTTTTATTCGTTTGATTAGATCATTTTCCAATTAATATAGTTTTCTTCGCCCACTGCAACCTCATCTTCCAGAGCCCTTTAGTCAACTAAAGAAGTTGATATGTTTCAACTGCCACTGCCCATTCGGGCCAACCTTTGACGAAAGGGTTTGAACAAAAATTTGTAAACTTTGCTTCATTACATGCAATGGAATCTCCTTCACCGTAGTCGTCTAATTAGCTTTTAAGACACAGGGAAATTAGCGCTTTTCTTGAACGCCAATTGCGTGTTTATGGTCTAGTTTTTTACGTAAGATGGAAATTTTCGTATTTTGCATATAAAATTGTTCATATAATTTTAGAACATTCCATGGTCGTACGAGGAAATCCCTGAAGTTTTGTAGCCTTTGAGAGTGAGACAGTTTAACACACAAACAACCCATATATATATTTGTGCACTATTATATTAAATTCTCTAAAGTCGCTAAAGATACCCATCATCACAGTTATCTGAATATTATATAATGTAGAAATGCTTTCTTTATTTATAGATACCGGAGTCAGTTTTGGCTAGCTATGTTATTTAACGAAACATTGCTCTTTTGTGGACCGTTATTGAGATGTTTATAAAATTCTGACCTCTATATGTATATTGGTTTATTGTTCTTATAATAATTCGGATCTAGAGGAATTTCGATATTTCCTAAGCTTCATAAAAGTTCGGAAACACGTATAACATAGAAAAGGTTAAATATGAAACAGCGGGCTTAAAAAATTTCCAAAACATTTTTTTAAAGTAAAATGTCCCTTTAATTACACTTCCTTGGAGTTAAATTCTATTGGTATACAATTGTATAGTTTTCGGAACTGAAAGATTTATGAGAAATTGGGCACGCAACCACTTTGTGTTTTCTTATGCTTGACTATTAGATTTTATGCTGCACCATCAGCTTTTTCTATTCAATTCAATTCTTACGATTGATTTTTTTTCAAAAATTAGCTTTTCTGAACCCAGATGTAGATATCTGTCATTCCTTTATCAGCATATTTGTGGAAATCCTTGTCTTAGTGGATTCGAGAAAAAGAATCGAGTTTTGTACAATATTGTAGCAGTGTCAATATTCGGCAAAGAAGCACTTAAAATTCCCTTTCCATATTCAATAAAGGCCAATTATAAAGAAACGTATTAAATGAAAATGCTGACTTCATTTTGAAATATTGACGCTAGAGAAAATTGAATATGATTTGAGTAGTAGATTCTAAATAAAATGAATTGATATAATCAAATATCTAAAGATAAAACAAAATACAAATGCGGAATTTATTTATCACTGCTGTTCATTTCTTTTTGTGAGACAATGCTAATTCTCACATTTCCTTTACCTCAGTAAATATTACAATTGTTAGCCAAACACTTATTGAAAGGGCCTTTGTTTACGATATAAATGAAATGCAAATGATTTTATAGTGTTTGCTTTCGCTAACGTTCATTTTTTAACTTTAATTGCTGGATAAAGACTTATAGAGTTTTGGTGTTGTTACTTGTGGAGAGGTAAAAGAAGATGCTTGTAAATCTCTTTCTTTAAAGAGCTATAGTTCTAAGGTGTAAGAACTTCAATCTTATCCGTCTTTTAAATTTCTTAATCAGGCGATGCGGCACCGATAAGAAATGGGTACAATATATTAAAGTTAAATGCTCTATGTTTACCTTTTCACAGGGGTAATAGACAAGACAGTACTTAATTTTCTGCGGCTTCTCAAAATACTTAAAATGCTTATAGGGAACAAAAAATCGCATATTTTATTAAGAAGGCATTTAAACCGACGGCTTGCATCGAAAATGGTCAGTTTCTAATCTAAATAACATGTAATTATTTTATTTCCGTATATATTTCGAAATCTTTTGGGCTACGAGTGGTTGCACATTTATTTTTCTAGTGCTGCCCCCAGAACTCGGGCATTGATCGAGTAGGGCAAAGTTTAGAGTTAAAACACGTTCATTTGCTTTCTGCTCCTTTAGTTTTCGTTTGAATGTTGAGATTTCTAAGAGATTTATTTGTTCTTAAAACACATTTCTTGCGTTATATCTTTCTGCCGGAAACTTTAGCCTTTCTTTAGCGTTTTGATGAGTGTGTTTCCCTGAAGAAAGAACGGTTGGTCTTTGGGCTCCGAATCCTAAGGCTCTGCCTCTAGAGAGGGTTGAGAGAAAAAGTCTCTCTCTCTCTCTCACTCTCTTTTTTAATATCTTTGGAGAAGTGGGTTAACATTCCTTTTCTAACTTCCTCGGGCTAGTTTTATTAGCACGGAGGGTTTTCAATTGATCAGAAAAGCAGCTTCTTTCTGGAATGCATTCGAAAAATGCGAATAGCCAAAAAGTCGTTTATGTAGCCCTTTGAAGTTTCGTATGGTTTATTATCATTATTAGGTAAATAGTTTTCTTCATTTCAGTCAACAAGTGCATGAGTTAGCCATAGAGTTAAAGTAAAAACTAAAGTGAGTTACCAATGAACTCTTTACTTTGTATATGCAGTTTCCAAATCAGACATCAAATCGGGAGAATTTTTTCTTTAATGCTTTTGGCTCAAACTAGAGTCTCTTAGAATAATAATAATAATAATAATAAAAATAAAAAAACCAACCTCAGATTGAATCCCAACTAGTGGCATTTGAGGTTTCCATCTCAATGCTGCAATTCATAAGGCAAATCTCATGCTGCTTAACTATTGTACCCATTTATTTATCATGGGGTTTGTGCCATTCATTAAATAAGAGTAAGCTCTGTAGTTGAATTAGGAAATATTTCTCTCCGTACATAGGCAAATGCCACATATACGCGAATATATGTAGAGAGATACATATATTATATATACTGATAAAAATAATTCTCCGTGACCTTTTTCCCAACTCTTTAAGTAAATAGAGCTCTTCTGTGAGCCATAATATCTGGATGCTAAATTCTGTTATCTCGATGGTTTTTCCTGGTGGCGGGAAAATGATAGGTTATATTACAGCGCAATGGATTGTTGAGTAATAAATTCATTGGTAAAGGACCATTCTAGGGGAATGATCTGAAGGGGGAATAGGACCTTTAAAGTGTTGCAATTTCGATAATTAGATAAGCATTTTCATTAGCCTACAATTTAGAATCAATAATGTATAGCTTAATAATGTTCTTTAAGTCTTTTAATCAAATACTTATGCAATATATAAAAGCAAGACAGGAGACTTGTTGTCTTAATAAAATTTCTATAAACTAATATCTAATATACTGAAAATATATTATTATAATGCTTATTCGGGCTTGCACGCACCCTAAAATGAAAAAAAAGTTCATATTTATTAATTATTTATACCTTGTATTTTTAAAATAGTTGTAGTTTAATATGAAACAAAAATATAGACAAAAGTGCATATTTTATTAAAAAATTATGAAAAATGTTAATTTCGAAAGATGTAATGAGCTATAGTAGACAACTTGCCATAAATTAAAAAACAAATGCTTTAAATGTGCTTTCCGTAAAGAGCTATATATATATATGGTTTACCTTCTGTCGAAATTTCATAACATTATCATGCACACACACACACACACACACACACACACACACACACACACATATATATATATCGTTCAGAAAACACCCTGCATTACTGTACAAAATACATTAAAAAGCTACTGAAAAAATGGCTTTAAGATGGAGGTTTGATTTAAAAGCAAACATCAACGCACAGTTCAAAATTATTGGGGTGGGGAGTCAGAAAACTACATATTTGTGTACGTTATACGTACAGTATATGCAAAATTGCAATATATTTTAAGTATTGGGGGCTCAGGCCCCATGTATATAGCTCTACGCCTATGACACCAAACGACATTTACGAGATGACAAATCATTAATGTTCCCCATGAGCATATACCTCCCCTTCAATTAACCTAAATGCTTGTTCGTTAGACATTAATTTTTATCTTTGAGCTTTACGAGACTCTAAAGTGCTAAGTTTAGTTTGAAAATTGGCTTTTTTAAGTCTTTCTTCATCTGCGTTACATGCAGAATTTTGCGCATTGAATCCAGACTTTAAACCGGGAGCTTGCATTGTTTTTAACCTACCTTGATGTCCATCGCTAAAAAGAACAGCCGCCTCATCAACGGCAACTGTGACAATGTTGGTCCCAACACTCGAAACTTTTGGGAAAAATGTCCAAATTAGGGCATTCAGTGATTCGTTATTATTTTGTATTTTACCACCAAGGCACCTTTTGAATAAGTCTGGATGGGAGGGTTCTTTAAAAATAGGTTTCACTTTCTTCATTACAGGTTCTGGCAAAGAATTCTTATGCTCGTATAAAAGTTCTTTCCCATTTACAACAGCTTTCTGGTACTTGCACCAAGAATCCTTTCCTTTTGGGCAAAAGTGATGAATCGGGTTTTCATCTGTGGAAGATTTGTGATGCCATATCTCCCAAATAGCAGTTTGTATGTCTCGAACAGAATCTGTATGTTGTCGTATTGCGTTGCCATAGAAAGTTGTGAGCTGATCTATGGCAGCTTCAGTTAACCAACCTGTACCAGATAATGGTTTGTTGTCGCAACATTTTTTTCCCTCGTAAATCTAGTTTTAGTTTTCGTAAACGAGTCTCCATCCGCTTTTGAATGTGCCCAACGCACTCGAGTTTTTAGACACAATCGTCTCCATACGGTTTAGTATTTGTTATTCCGAAATATGTTGGGAAATCTCCATCCCGTATGTATTTCATGTAGCTCACTCCACTTTCTTGTTGGGCGCGTTGAAATAACTCTATCATTCCTTCTACTTCCATCTTGCCTGAAGACCCACTATGGCTTTGCACACATCGGTCGCTGTGATTTGTTAGCCATTCTTCATATTTTTTACCTCGAAGCTCCCCAACCCACTGCAAACATCCTTTGCACGTCGATAACTTTACTAACGTGTCTACGACTTTGCCGTTGTCACTACACATAAGAGTACATATACCGACTTTGGAAGTATGTCCGCGAGTTTTCCAGGTCCCGTTGCCACTGACAGCAATATTTGTTAATTCCGTTAGCCCAGTTTCATCTTCGATACCTTTCTTCATGCTTCCTTGTACACCGGCAGATAGAGCAATGTTCATTTTTTGAACAATTGAGTCATAGGATTCTTGGCCCACAGGTGAATGTAGATCCATTATTTTACAGGATGTCCTCATGCTTGCATCACTTTTACCAATGCATCGTATGGCATAGGTGAATCTTCTGTTTATTTCGGCAACACTTTCCTTATCACCGAGCATAATGCTATTTCGGAAAGTAGATGTTTCTTTTCACAATTAGCACAAATAATCACAAATTTTGCAGGAAGTCCATAATCAGGAGTGCACTTTATATCTACAGGACCATGGCAATCCACACAACACAAATACTTGACAATATTCTCATTAAGTAGCTCTTTATTGACAAAAATATAGCCACCAAAATCTGTGTCTATGTTGTGCATTATAGAATTGTTTCTTGTTTTCTTTGCTGAAGCACTAAACTCTGTAAGAGTAGTCTTCTTATTTGGAGGCATATACTGGTTACCCCTAAAAACGCTTTTGCGTTGTTTTGGCCTCTGGCCTGATGCTCGTTTCCTGACAAATGAATCACTTCCATTCATTTCAAACAGCAACAAGAACAAACAAAAACAGCAACAGGAGCAAAACAAAAGTAAGGATGGATTAGTAAAACTGTATAATAACAATGGCGAAGCAACAATAAACGATAGAACCTGCACAAACTGTAACGATTGATCGCCTTCTCACAAATCAAGAACTGGATCAGACAAACACGGCACGCGAAAAGTAACAATGTGAAAATATATCTATAGTTGTTTACTTCTAGCTTATTCTTATAATTCCCATCTTCTCTGACCTTTGATAATTACAATAAAAAAATAAAAACTAAAAGGGAAAAGGCTTTCACTGAAGATGGAAGAAAATGGGGTCCCTTTAAATTTCTTTAACTATCGGAAAGTAAATTTATACATCTTCACATTTTTCGGTATTGTGAGAGAACTAATAGATATTTTTCATGTGGTTTTTTGCTACGTAATCGTAAGAATCCAAAGATTAAAATAAATTAATAATAAAACAACCAATTTTTTTCGCAAATTTGAAGGTCCAATCCCCCCGCCTTAAATCAACAGAGCTCTTCTGTGAGCCATAACATCTGGATGCTGAATTCTGTTCTCTCGAAGGTTTTTTCCTATTCTGGTGGCGGGCAAATGATAGATTACATTACAGTGCAATGGATTGTTGAGTAATAAGTTCATTGGTGAAGGACGATTCTTTCGAGTTGGGGACATTTGAGTAGACGAACGCGAGAAACGTTCTTGTGGGTAATTTCATGGAAAAACTTTCTAGGTGAAGGTGTTAATCTATGATTTTTTTAGATCTTCTCTTATTTCACTGCGGCTGTATATAACGGGGATATTTGGAAGTTTTTACAATTCATACTATTAAGTATAAACTAATGGTTTTAGCAACTGGTCTTTTGATAATTTTAGTTCCAAAAGTAAGACTTTTTTATGAGTTCGAAATAGCAACACTTTTTACCATCTACTCCTCACTGCATAAGCTATGAGTGGTTTGGTGGCAGATTTATAAAGAGTGCAACATTTGTGTTTGTGGCTGGAGTTTATTTTAATGAATGACTGTAGAAGTCGTGGTTCCTTTAAATTTTCTTTAATATGTGTAAACAATGGCTTCTTTAATTTTTGTTTAAGATGTGGAAGCCAAGTAAGTTTAGTATTTGCATATGCTCTTATGGAACCACTCTTTCCATGATTTTATAAGAAGGATTGGAGGAAATCTTGAATGTTTGTAATATTGTGGATTACGGGACCTTTACGTCGATTATTGAATGACGATTCGGGAACGATGACTATCACTTCCATACTTTAGGGAAGTACAAGAATTTTAGGATTTCCTCACACGTAATATGAAATTTACGTGGCACCCTCAGTTTGAACTGATTTTAGGGTTCGGTTATTGATATTATCGACACCAGGAGATTTTCTATTTTAGAGTTTTTGGATAATTTCTCTGAATGCTGTAGGTGATGTAGAGGGGTTATAAGGCTAGATATATATTGCGTAATTCTTGTATCTATGCACCACAAAGTACATGGTGTTATCTCTATTAAAAAGTGATCTTGTAGGAAGGTAAAATCAAATTGATTTATTTAACATGATTTATTGGCTTAACCTAGTTCTAG